>CAKLNU010000608.1:1465000-1787354 GCA_922788865.1 Poeciliopsis turneri
AAAAAGGAAAAAAAGAGCTGAAGCAGACTTAAATCTAACATGCAGATTTATTCATTTATGCCATTTGGTCTGTGGATAATTGTACCCTTAAAAGTACATAATGCAGCCGCACTGGCTGCCTCGAGATGCGTCTGCGAGTGGAAAAAGACTCTGGAGTTTGAAAGCAGGGCTAAAGTCTCCAGGGAAACAAAACGCCCCAGGTCGAAAGATAATGAAATGAAGAAATGGACCTAGCTTGTTGTCACCGTTTTTGTTGTGGAATGTTGCGCTTAAAATCATTCACAAAAACAAAAAACATCCTAAAAGTTCCTCTCACAATGTAAAATTCTGCTGCTTTGAATGTAGGAAGCGTTTCGTTCGGTTTCCCAAAGACACGGATCAGAGTTTGCTCGCGACTCCGCCAATCTTAATTATGGACATTTTTGTTATGGGGAGCTCAGAGACAAAATGGACGTGGACAAAGTTTTTGCGTAAAAGAACCATTTCCTCCAGATGAAAGTCCTGCTTTAACAGACAAAATAGTTTTTGGAGTGATTATTATACATTTACATAGATAAAAAAAAAAAACAATATAGAGTATGAGCTAAAATCAGACAAACAGAAATCTCTCTCTCTCTCTCTCTCTCTCTGTCTCTCTATTTTTTGTCAGTTTTAGAAAATGTATTCAACTATTTCCACTCTTTAGGATTTCTTGAGGGAAAACTGGATTTCCTTTGCAGGTGTTGCATGAATGGTGGCTGAATGATGTTCAATAGTTTTGAAAATCCGGCATCCATCGTCTTCCACTTCACAACTTCACACCACTAGGAGTCAATCCACACATCAACGCCGTTTGTTGACAATAAGGCGGCAGATATATTAGTCAGAATGACAGGAACCAGAAAAATGTGACTCCCCCTCTGGTCTGGACTAATTACCCAGTACTTTCACTTCCATAATTAGTTTTCCTTGGACAACCTGTATCTCTCCACAGCCACCTGTAGTCATGACGCCATTTGCATTTCTCACACCCATTACTCGTGTGACCGCGGCGAGGTTCTTCCCGGACACGCTCGGCACCTGTGGCAGCTCAGATAGTGTGACAAAAGGTGTCAGGCCTGCAGGCGCTGAAAATGAGACGTCTTTAAACGTTGCTCAGAGGATGAGAGGCGAGTGGTGGAGAGGGGACGGGGAGGGGAACTCTGTTGTCAACAGCTGTGTTAAAGCTCATCAGCTGTTCTGTATGGTTTCTAACCTACTTTCAATAAAAGAAAAAAAAAAATCAAACAATGATTCCTCTCCTGGGGTAAAATCTGACTTTGACTCTGGAGTTGGACGCATGGACAGCAGCTACTTTCTGTCCTTCCCTCAGGTCAGATGGAGGAGGCTGACAGTGATACTATTGATCATCTCTGAGCTGGCGCAGAGTAGCTCTATGCTGATGTAACAGCTATCAGCTCCCCAACCTTCATTTTGTCCACTGAGTTCACGCACCGTCATCCAGCATGAAGAGTCTCTTTGACCTGGATAGAGCGGAAATGAGATCCGTGCGTCCTTAAAAAGTCTGAAATTCACGGGTCCAGAATTAAGGTTTTAAAATGTCTTAAATTCTTCAAGAAAGAATCAAGTCGGCCTTAAATACGTTGATCACGAGGGGAAAGGCTGAAAATGTTGAATCGTCTCCAGACATTCGAATGAAACGAACGGCCAAATTATTAAATGAATGCATTTTGCATTGATCAGTCCGGTGTTAGGGATGCAGAAAGCCAGACTCATGCCGGGGGACTGCGGTCAGATTAAGGCGTTTTGGAGAGCCATGCAGACTTTTAAGCCCTCCAGCCACAGGCAGACACAGAAGAGCCTCTTTGTCACTGACGTGTGTGTGTGGGGGGCTTTCAGGAGTGGGACTTGAGGCGCTGGGAAATGAGACCTGGACGATTATGCTGAACGGGTCAGGGGTAGCAACACCTGGAGGTCTGACTTAAAAGAAAATGGCAGAGCAGCTCGTTGGCAATGCCAATAAAATGTTCGTTCTTGTTTTACTGGAAAACGTGTAATTAGAAGAACCATTTTTTATTTTTTTCTTATGCTTATTGTTACAGAAGCACTAAGAACCTCCAAGCTCTGATTGGTTGTTACATATTATAGCTTTGGCTATAAAAGGTGAAATGTCCTTTAGTTATAAACCAACTGCCAACCTTAACATTGGTAGCGATGGTTAGCTTTTAGATGATCTGAATGAGCATGAAGTTTCGTCGAAGCTGAACTCTGATTTACGGCTTTGATGAAGAATGACTGAGCTTGTTGGTGCCTTTCCCTGAATAATCAAAAGTATTCAAGCGTAGCCTAACAACGTCCTTCCTCTGTATTCAGTTACCGTCGAAGCTCATATAAATGATCCTGGTCGTTTTGGTGATTGCTCCAGTCAGTGTCCTTGTTTTTCTCTCCAAAGATGGGGATTTGAGTCCAGTCAGAGTTCTGTCATTATCTATTATCATCAGTTTTCCAGTTAAAAAAAAAATCTAGGATAAAGCTGATAAAGCTCCCTGAGGAGGGCCTCTGTTGTTTTGCTCGAATGTTGGCGTCTCGTCACTGCGTCACCTCTGGTTCGGCCCAAGAAGCCATGCTGTCAAAGATCTTATTGCTGCTCTGTTGCTATCAAATGGGGCGACGCCGTGCCCCCATCTGTTTCAGGTAAAGGTTACCTCCACTGGCATTGTGAGGCAGGATTAATATCCCGTCACTGGGAGCAAAATCGTTTCGCACACGTCGGAGCAAACAAGCCAGAGAGACCTCAGAGAAACGCTCATTTGAATTATGAACTGCAGCTGTTTCCGACGTCATTTTTCACCGTGATTGTTTCTGTTTTTTTCCTGGAACGACGTAAAGGTTAATTGTGCGATTAGCTCGCTGTTGCTGCCTTCGCCTGTTGGTGGCGATAACAAAATTCTGAAATGCTGCACAAGAAAATGTTAGGACAAATGAAGCCACCTATGAGTATTGTATATTGACTTGTACACATACACATTATAACTATGCAACATGTTATAGTATTATTCCCTCATCAAAAACATAGCTGGGGTGATACTTTGATTCTTTCATGCATGCTTGGGGCATTGTTTAATCTCCCATGGCAACCATTCAGCTGTGCAAAATGAGGCACCGCTCCTCTTCACTTGCAGTTTCAAAGCTTCCGCATTCGGGAGCCGCCGCCACTCCTTCAGACTAGCCTGGGGCAATTAGCAAACGCCTGGTGGAGCTGCGTTTAGCTAAGCTCATTATACGAGCAACTTCTCAATGCTACGCAGGTTAAAACGTTCTTAAGGGGTCAAGCAAGAGAGGAGCCATGTTATGACTTCCTGTAGGCGGGATTTCAGAAAAAGCAGAAGTTTTTAAAGAGACAGAGGCCCAACTTCAAGACGTTGAATTATAACAACCCAAGGTAACATAGTGACTTGATCATGAAAATGCATAATTCCCTTTAATCAAACTTTTTCTGCCGTTGTCTTTGGTTTTTGTGAGGAAATTTACTTGAGTAATACATTCTTTTCCCCCTTTTAACGTCAATTACTCTCCATCTGAGTCGCACACAGAGGTGTCTTTGTGACATCCCCCCCCCCCAACATCTCCTCCTCCATTCATCATGTTTTGCCTACGGGAATTTCAGGGTTCCTTGACACGTGTTGAAGAGTTTCGAGGCATCTCTCTTGAGACCAGAATAGCAGAGTTATGAGGATTAGAACAGTTTTCCCAGCAATGGGGAAAAAAAAGGTAAAACATAGCGACTCAAACGGGTCGCGCATTATCTTCCATTGAGTCTTAAGGTCACAGTCTCATAGCCAGGGGTCAAGGTGAAAGGCTGCCAGCCGGCAGCCTCATGAATATGGAGGACAGATGCTCCATCTGCTTGGCTCCAGAATGCAAATGGACAAGCCGATTCCGCTGCTTTTTGTTTTTTTGTTGCCTTGAGAGGGCCAGACCTCGCAGACCTCAGCCGGCATCAGTTCCACTTGTTGGTCGCAGAAGGAGGATTTATGTTAAATCCCGACAGAAACGCAGCAGACTGCTTCAAGAGACGCCCATGAGCTCTCCACCAGAGCCGGCGATGTTCAGACGGCTTTACCGTCACTTCCGGATGGTTCTAACCCCGTTACACAAAGCAGGTGTTGCTGCGTCCCGCTGGCACAGTGTTGATAAGCACATTTACTGACAGTTCAAGGAAGAAAATCATCCCCTTGAATCTCAGTGCTTTCATCTCAGTGGCACAGTTTAGGTCTTTAATCTCCAAAAAGGCACAAATAAGAAGAAAACAAATTTCCCTGAATTACTTCACATTCTTCATAACCACAAGCTTTAATGTATTGGGGTTGTATGTGACAGACAGTCACAAAGTGGTTCATAACTGTTTGTGTGGAACTTTGGCATTTATTGTTGAAAAAAAGCCAACAACTATAAAATAATGTTAGAGTAAAAACACAAAGCCATCAGAAGGGGTGGAGTGGAATAGTTCTGATGGCTGCTGCTCGGTTGGAGCTTAAAAGTCCAGAGACTGAAAAGTCAGTCACCAGGGTGTGGAAGCTTAGCAGAGACACAATCCTCTTTTGCAAATGTCTCTTTAAAAAAAAAAAGAAAAAAAAAAAAAGAAGAAGAAGAAGCCCCATTTCATTCACCCTGCAGGTGCCATCGCTGCGTCTGTGTTTTAGGTTTCGGTGACTCCACAGCAGCAGAGGTTTTCTTTCCATCAGATGGTGAATGTATCATCCTCCACTTTTCTCTTGCAGACAACAGGAGGAACAACGTAGAACTGAGCTGTCTTGTTGGTTTTCCCCACAGATGCACTTGAGCAAATTGTTTTGTTGCTGCAAGATTTGCAGTGTGAGCCTGTCGATGGTAAAAAAAAACAAACAAACAAACAAAAACAAAAAAACGGGATAATTGTGATTTAACATAATTTGAATTTATGTCATGAAAAAAAAGTATGTGCCAGAGGAAAACAATGAAGACTGAAGGCAACAAAACTGAATGCAGGAGATAAACGGTGATGAGTTGTAAGCAGAATTTTCACATTTGCTCCTTCAAGCTGTCGCCATCATCAGATTTTCTGCATGAGTTTGATGCGTTCGCATGACTTTTAGTTGGTCTGATGAATCCTGCAGTCTGGTTGTTGATCACGCCCGAGTCACGCGATCAACAACCGGATGTTTCTAGTGGCGGAAAAGATGAAGGGAGGATGAAGGCCCGGAATGATTTTAATCACGTAAACAAACTTATTGCTGTGTGATTTTAATTGTTTCTTGTTTCATCAAAACACTGCAGTTGCGAAATTGACAAAGTATTTTCTGTATTATAATTACTCAGTTTGACATTTCTGAAATAAATGACTTTAATTGAGAAAAACATTTTGATAAAAAAATAAATAAATAAAAATTTGTGTTAGAATGACCTGATTTTTTAAAATTTGTTTGATTTTTTGCCGTATCAAAGTGACTTCATTTCTCAAAACTGCAACGGAAACACGAGTCATGCCATTAACAACCAGGTTGCCAATGGCGCAAACCACGAAGACCACCACAGGAAGTGGATGGAGGCCACTTCCTGTTTTTAATTACTCATCATGTGAACAAATTTATTCACACGTGATTCTTATTTTATGGAAATGCAGCAATTGCGAAATTGTGTTTTTTGTTTTGCTTTTATTTGTTTTTTTCAAAATAAATTGAACGTCAACAGAATTTCGCCATTCGAAACGTAATTCCAGTAAATTACAGATATTTGTCCATCCATCCATCCATCCATCCATCCATCCATCCATCCATCCATCCATCCATCCATCCATCCATCTTCTGCCGCTTATCCGGGGTCGGGTCGCGGGGGTAGCAGCTTAAGAAGGGAGGCCCAGACTTCCCTCTCCCCAGCCACTTCCTCCAACTCCTCCGGGGGAATCTCGAGGCGTTCCCAAGCCAGCCGAGAGCGTAGTCCCTCCAGCGTGACCTGGGTCTTCCCCGGGGCCTCCTCCCGGTGGGACGTGCCCTAAACACCTCACCAGGGAGGAGTCCAGGAGGCATCCTGACCAGATGCCTGAGCCACCTCAACTGGCTCCTCTCGATGTGGAGGAGCAGCGGCTCTACTCCGAGTCCCTCCCGGATGACAGAGCTTCTCACCCTATCTCTAAGGGAGAGCCCAGCCACCCTACGGAGAAAACCCATTTCAGCCGCTTGTATCCGCGATCTCGTTCTTTCGGTCATTACCCAAAGCTCATGACCATAGATGAGGGTAGGAACAGTAGATCGACGGACTGGTACAGCAAATTCCTTTTGCTCAGCTCTCTCTTCACCACGACGGACTGGTACAGCGTCCGCTTCACAGCAGACGCTGCACCAATCCGCCTGTCAATCTCACGCTCCCTTCTTCCCTCATTCGTGAACAAGATCCCGAGATACTTGAACTCCTCCACTTGGGGCAGGACATCTCCCTCGACCCGGAGAAGGCACTCTACCCTTTTCCGACTCAAGACCATGGTCTCAGACTTGGAGGCACTGATCCTCATCCCGGCCGCTTCACACTCAGCTGCGAACCGCTCCAGTGAGAGCTGAAGATCACGTCCCGATGAAGCCAATAGGACCACATCATCCGCAAAAAGCAGAGATGCAATCCCAAGGCCACCAAAACGGATCCCCTCAACACCCTGGCTGCGCCTAGAAATTCTGTCCATAAAAGTAATTAACAGAATCGGTGACAAAGGGCAGCCCTGGCGGAGTCCAACCCTCACTGGGAACGAGCCCGACTTATTGCCGGCAATGCGGACCAGACTCTGACACCGGTCATACAGGGACCTGACAGCCCGTATCAAGGGGCCCGGTACCCCCATACTCCCGAGAACCCCCCACAGGGCACCCCGAGGGACACGGTCGAACGCCTTCTCCAAATTCACAAAACACATGTAGATTGGTGGGGACTCCCATGCACCCCCGACCCCTGCTGAGGGTGTAAGCTGGTCCAGTGTTCCACGACCAGGACGAAAACCACACTGCTCTTCCTGAATCCGAGGTTCGACTATCCGACGGACCCTCCTCTCCAGGACCCCTGAATAGACCTTACCAGGGAGGCTTAAGAGTGTGATCCCCCTGTAATTGGAGCACACCCTCCGGTCCCCCTTTTTAAACAGGGGGACCACCACCCCAGTCTGCCAGTCCAGGGGAACTGCCCCCGATGTCCATGCGATATTGCAGAGTCGCGTTAGCCAACACAACCCCTGCAACATCCAGAGCCTTAAGGATACTCCGGGCGAATCTCATCCACCCCTCGGGGCCCTGCCACCGAGGAGCGTTTTTAACTACCTCGCGACTTCGTCCCCAGAAATTGGAGAGCCCAACCCAGAGTCCTCAGGCTCAGCTTCCTCAATGGAAGGCATGTTGGTGGGATTGAGGAGGTCTTCGAAGTACCCGCCCACCGACCCACAACGTCCCGAGTCGAGCAGCACACCACAGATATTTGTCACCAAATGAAATGTTCAATACAGTAAATTGCATTTCTGAAACAAAAATTATATAACATGATGTAATAAATAAATAAATAAATAATCACTTTGTAACACTCGTTCTGATAAACGCATAAAGCAGCCGGACGACGTCTCCATCCACTTCCGGCGGGCCGGATGTCGTGGACCCCGTCCTGACAGCTTCTAACCCTCCGGTGCTAAACCGACCCCGGCAGTGTGGGTCAGGAACCATATCAGCCCGTTCACACAGCCAGCAGCTCGTCCGCCACAGGAGGACCGACTACAAAGTGGGTGAAGCGGCGGTGAGGGCACGCGCAGATTATCCGCGAGCTCTTTGAAGTCGTCTCAACTTTCTTTCGTCTTGATTTTTTTCCCCCTCCTAAAATCCTCACATCTGAGTTGAACGGTTGACCTCTCTCTCTCGCGCTCTCTCTCTCTCTCTCTCTGTTGCCAGGCAGATTTGATTAATATTTAATCGGTGTTTTTGCGCGCGCTGCGGTGCAGATTGTCACTGATTGCTGTCGGTGGGCGCGCGCTCTCTCCCGGGACGACGGGAGGGCGGAAACCGCTCGAGACTTTTCCCAGCCGCTGTCACACCGAGCTGACAAGGGAACAGAGAAACTCACTTTTCCCCTCACTCGACTTGAAACGGACTCGGAAATGAACCTCCGGGTTATGTTGCGCTTTTCTCCCAAATTAAGGTTTTCCGTGGGGTTTTCAAGTGAGCGGCGTACGAGAGCCTTAAAGCTGCGGCGAAGCTTGTTTAAAAGGAAATGCTTTTCGCGTATTTATTGAAATTATCACTATGTCCTGACAGTATAAGACAGATAATCAGTGCAGAAATACACCAGACCTTCAGAAACCACCAATCAGAGCCGGGAGGAGAGTCTTAGCGCTGTCAATCAATCTCACTCCCCCCCCTTTACCCCTTTCTCTCCGCTTCACTACAGCCGACTCACCATAACATAGCCTGCCATGAATGCTAACGCTAGTTAGCACAACCACAGATGACGGCGGATCAGCAGTTTTCCCGGAACGGTAAGTTGACACTTTGAACAGCATACAGGAGGATGATTGACAGCGCTAAGACCCGCCTCCTGACTCTGATTGGTTGTCTCTTTAGGTCAGAAGCGGTGCGTCTCTTCAGACGGCAGTGGCACCACAGGAAGGATGTGAAGGAGTTGAATCTTTTCACAGATTACCTGTCTCATACTGTCCTGTCACGACATGGTGGCAGTTTTAACAAATATGTAAAAAAACTTCTTTTTTTTTTTTCATTTTCACTTTAGCTTTATTGCTGTGCTTTAGGCGAAGACAGCGAGAGAAGTGTCTGAGTAATGAAACACCTCTCAAATCTGTTCCATGCTGAAAAGCTCAGCCACACGGGGAGGAGAGGAGGAAAAGGGGTGAAAAAAAATGGGACGAAAAAAAGAGCAAGTGAGAAACCGAATCGGTGTGAAACTGCCAAATCTGCCTGGTAACAATCTTCAGTTTAGCAACAATCAGCCGAGGAGAAGCTCAGCGGCTCCTGCTGACCTTTTCAATCCGGACTGTCAACGTGAACGGAAGGCGCTGCCGTCAGAATCGTAAACAGACTGCAAGTCATTTATAACACTGGAGGATTTTTATATTTCTAGTTTTTTTAGGAAAATGGAGAGGGGGTAGGTTTTGGTTTTTTTTGTTGTTTTTTTTTAAAATCCATTTTCAAACATGCCTGAATTCTTACCATCACGCAGCAGAGCAAAAATAAGTTGATAAACGGCTCAGTGAGATGAAACGTTCTTAGTTAAACGAGGTGTCGTCAACAAAAGGCGTTAAAAATAGAAGGCGTTGCTTTTGCTCTGGCACAGTTTCTAATAGCGAAACGTTTCCAGCCCCGCCCACATGCCGCTGCCTCCGCCGCTCTGCCGATTTTAAATCGAAGAGCCAAACTTCTGATGAGCGATTGAAATTTCGGAGCCTGTTCGGCGACCGCCTTCCCTCCGGCTGCTCAGACTGCAGGGGTCCGTGGGGGGATTTTGGGGGCCTCGACGATCAGCATGCTGGACGTGTCGGAGCCTCTGCCAACTAAATCGGGAGGATAGTTTTTAATAAAACACACACAAAAGAAATCTCAGCAGATTTAGTTTGAAGGTTTGTTAGTGATGGGAACCGGTTGCTTCTTGTTGTATGAGGGCCAGAGGTTTGGGTGGGTGTGACTCAGCATACTGTGCTACCAAAGACTTGGTCCAAAAGAATAAACCATAGCAAGGAATGTTTGGGTTAAAAAGAGAATGACTTTTAATTTGAGTCATTAATGCAGTAAATGTAATGACAAAAAATGACTCCAAACTAAAAGCCATCATTCTTATTCTTTTGAAAAAACCATTTTCACTTTTACGGTACGTAAACATATTCGGTGGATGCAGAAGGAAATGTTAGAGAAAATTAATTAGTGTTTGATTAAAAATCAAAAGTGAATCAATACGGAAGAAAATTTTAGAGAAAGCAAACTAGTACAAAATAAGAAAGGAAAAAATGTAAGGGTGACTACAAAATACTCAATAAATACAAAATCTGAAACAAATGAAAAGGGAAACCAATTAATGAAACAATAAGATTGGGAATAACTTGTAAGTGATCATTTTAAATGAATACTGTTGGCAATCATAAACAAATATGAATCCATAGTATCACAGTGTGGTAAGTTGGGGATGTTTTTATATTTTGCACATCAATTTATAATTACTTTGTCAAAGCATTCATTTGTTTCTGTATTCATTGCCAACTGTTGGCAGGAGCAGTCCTCCATAGGTGAGAGAAGGCCAGCTAAGTTGTTGTGCAGTTCTAGTCTCTCCTCCGGCCAACAAACTGGGTCAGCGCTTTTGTTCGGGGTTTTTGTTTCATTCAAACGCCGTCTGAAGTCTCTTTTCCAAACATGGAGCAACACTCCACTTTTGAAATCTGGCTGTCAGCGTGGCGAGTCCCTCACTCCGGATGATTAAAAGGAGAGGAACGCTCTGATTTGCTCGGTCTCCGCTTCAGGTGGAAAGGCTGCAGGAAATATTGAGGCCCATGCAAATTTAATCAAAGCAGACCGAAACTCTGAAGCAAGCGATGCGCGTTCCAGAGCATCTCGCAGGCTGCGAGGCGGATCGCTGGTGGACGCAGGACCTGGAAGGAGACGCACAAGGCGGAAAGTGTCGAAGCAGCTGATGAGAACGTGTCCTAAACCGCACTGACCTCTGTGACACGGTGGGCAAAAAGCGTTAACGCCCCACAGCTCGATGAAAACAGCCGGATTCAGTTTCACACCTCGTGCAAATTTGGCTTGATGATCCGACCCGCAGTCATTTTCACACCTGACCCAAACCCCGACAGCCAGAGACCTGCACCGATTTCCTCATCTGTCTCTTTTTTTTTCAGCTCTCATCTCTGCAGATTGAGTGCTGAGAGTAAACATGCTGTTAACAAACGACGTCAGGACAGATGAATATGATAAATTCTTTGAAGAAAAAAAACAAAAAACGTCCGACGTCGTCCGAAGCTTAGCGGACGCAGTGCATCACCCTGATGGGAGATGACAGGCGCTGATGAAGCGGGGCGTTTACTGCAGGAGTTAACAGAGGCAATCCATGGCTGCGCTCAATACGCTGAGAGGAAAACGAAGAGCGGTTTGGTCACCTGGGCTGGTGAACAGAATGTGAGGAAAAGAAGTGTGACATCACGTTGTTTGACAAGCACAAGAATTTCTTCCAATATTATTATTATTACCAAACGCCGCGTTGCTTTGTAGGACGCAATTCAACTTCCATATGATAGTTGTTCATTTCTGTAAAAGGAGGATGATGCAGATATGGATTTGCACAAGTATTTTTGCATGAGCAAAGCCAAACGGGGTGTGAGAGCAGAAATAAAATGGACGCCTGCACAGATATGGAAAAAATGACTAAGAAGAAACTACATCTATTTTTATTTTATGTTCCCCTCATGGGGACGTAATGTAATGTGATGTAATGTAATCACGATTAGGTTGTTCAACTAAAATCTGAAAATCCAAAATTACATACAGTATGTTTAGCAGTAAACTGTTATTTGTATATTTACTCTACAGTTTCATTTTTTCTTCCCTGTAGTAATATCTACCTATGTAGCCAAGTGTAGGTTTGCAATCAAAGAATCAAACAAAGTCCAGAAATTGTAGAGCTCTAATTTGTTTTATCTTATTTTTCAAACATTTCCTTCCAGTTTACAGCATGACATGTTCACACAAGAGGGAGAATCTCTCTCTAATCTAAAACACCTGCCTTTTAAAGCATTGGCTTTTCCTAGACTAATTAAGGGGTGGAGTCAACATTTACAAGTAGAAAAACATTTGTACTAAACTATATTCCTAGAAAGAAATCTACATTTCAACTAACAACTTCAAAACTAAGACAAAAACAATCTGGGCCCCAAATTAAATCCAAAAACATCTCCGTTCCCTCTCAAACACTAGATTCTGAGGTTGATTGAAAACACCAGGTCCTTGTCAGCACTGCTCATGGGCGCGCTTCCATGGCAACACATGACCAGGTGACCTCAAAGAGAAGAAAAATGATTAAAGCAAAACACCAAACAAAGCAAGTTACTTCCTCCAAACAAAATACACTTAATAAATAAATTGGAATATAGAAGCACAAACACGTCACCTGTTAGGGAGGGGTAAATCCCTCACACCAAGCAACAACATTTTGTTGCCAAATTCACTGTTGTGTCTTTGAGCAGTAAGTCTGACTAGCGGTGGGACTCGGTTAAAAAAGTTATGACACGGTCATAAACATGACATGACATCTGTCATGACCATGAGTAAGTCTTTATGAATATTTATTCATAAAGTGTAATTCGGTAAATCAGGACACTTTTAGTACAAAGTTGACATTATTCAAAATGTCTTGTTGTAACAATTTGACATCAACCAAGAAGTCATGATCAGACATGAATTTGTTATAAAAGTGTTACTGATTAAACTTAAATTATGTAACTTCAAGTTACATAATTTAGCTTTATGTTATTAAAGCTAAAGTTTAGTAACAATACAACAGTCTTTTCCAGCTTTCCATCAAATCGTTTTGGTTTCTTTTTAAACAAAAATGTTTTTTTAATCCCTCCTGGCTTTGTTTTTGTTTGTGCGTCGGAAATTCCAGGTGTAGCAGAAACACGCGAATACAAAAGTTCCCCTGGGGGGGGGGGGAAGAAACCAAAAAACAATGGATTGCACTAAAATTTTTAACATGTTAAAATCTTTGTGATTAATTTATCGAAATGTTAAAGTCTCAGTAATAACTGAAACTATACCAAATCTGTGTTATTTCTTAATTGAATTTGGTTCAATTCCAAAATACTTTATGAGGAGACATGAAATGTTACATAATTTCCTTTAGAGTTGTTGTAGGTGCTGTGGGCAGACACACTCAATTCTCAATTTTTTTGTTTCATATTATCATTCATATCCTCCCAAAATGGCCCAAATACAAAAACTACTGGCAAGGTATGTAAACTTGTGAGCACAACTATGAATTTGGGCGACACCTGAGAAGCACTTTAGAAAGTGTCGAGAAGAAGTAAAGCTGTAAGTTATATAGTTATATATTGTCATAAACGCCGCTGACGGTCCATACGCAAAAAAGTGAGACGCCGACAAACTGCTCACAAATATAATTAGTTCTTTTAAAGGGGGCGTTTATTTTCGGAAATAGCTGTTCTCTGTTGTTTTAATTGTGCTGTTAAACAGGCCGGCGCGCCGGGAGTTTACTTAAAATAAACCCGTTCTCGGCCGCGTGGGCCTCTGAGAAGAACCTGCCGTCCTTTGAAACAACGTGTCGCTTTTACGCGCTTTTAATAGCTCCTGGCAGCAGTTTCGGTTTCATGCCTCAGACACAATATGCTTCTGGGATTGGCATCATTCCTGGAAGCAGACAGTGGGATGGTGGTGGGAGCGCAACCGCCTCGTCGCTCCAAAGGTTTCAACCTCTAATGTAATTTTTTTTTTTTACTTGGAAACAGAACTGGCCGAGGAAAGCTGACTAAATGCAGCTGATGTCTGCAAAGCCAGTTAAATTGATGGGAAAATTCTGTGGAACTATTACATCATATAATCTCCTCACAATCCCAGCTGTGGCCCATTTTTTCACCCTTTATGAGGCCCATATGTAAATGTAAGCTTGGTGTGTTTGTACTGAGACGAGAGTACACACTATCTGCTGGCAGGGGGCGATACGGACTTAGAATTTTATCGCCTTATCCCTGAGCTACTGAAGAAATGTCCCGTTCCTGACCAAAAACAACCAATCAGAGCTAGAAGGAGGATCTTAGAGCTGTCAATCAATCTCATGTACTCGCTGCTAACTGTGCAGAGAAACGACTTACCAGAGAAGCCGCTTACCTGCCGTCATTAGTGGATTATGCTAACTAGCATTTACGTTCACAGCAGGGCTGTGCTAGCTGACGCTTAGCAGAAGGGAAAGAGGAGGTCGAGCAGCGCCGCAAGAGATGGTGATTGACAGTGGTAAGGCCCACCTCCTGACTGATTCGTTTTAGTTGGCACTGGGAGCACAGTGCTTAAGTGACATTCTGCCGCTTTAAATATCTTAAAGAAGTGCCATCTGAACTGCGCACAGTAACTGCATTTAATATTTTCTGAAATTGCTGAGATTTGTGGAGAAAATAATGAAGCTCAAATTTCCGATAAAACTGCCAGATTTGTCTTTTTCGCATCATTAACTGAAATTGATCAAAAAGACATTTTTTCCACGATAAATGCTAAACGGTGCAATAAATGCCCACCGCTAATTGGTAACTGTAGACGGCAACTGGTTGCCACCCAGTTTTATTTAGGAGTTTCAGAGTAAGGGGTGCCAACCACAAACAGCATCCCAAATCCTAGATCTTTTCCTGTAAAACATTTTTGAAGCATACCTTTTGCCTTCACAACAGAAATGACTTTAAGTCCAGGTTCACCTCTTATTCTTCTCTTCCCCCCCCTCCCCCCCCCCTTCTCCTTGCTCTTATCCCCACCCACACACCCACGCGCCGCCGCCCCGCCGCCCTCCTCCTGCCTTTGTTCTCATCACAACAAGCCCGGAGCAGATGGTGCTCTGCTTCGCTTTTGGCCGGCGGTGACAGACAGTCGCTCTCAGCCAATAGCCTGCTGGGGGAATCAGCTGACTATAGTCTGGACAGCGCCAGGTGTTTTCTGACTCTCTCTCTTTTTTTTTTTTTTTTCCTCTTTTTTTTTTCCTGCCTCCCCCATCTTGCGATCATTATTCCTCAGCATTCGCGGAGAAAGGAGCAGCATCATCATCAGCAGCAGCAGCAGCATCACCAGCAGCAGCAGCAGCAGTGCGGAAGAATATCATCTGAGTGACAGAGCGGTGTGGTCGCGCGGCAGGTCGGGGAGCGCTGTCTCTGCGGACCGCATCATGCGTCTCTCTCCGAGGCGCTCTGGGGATCCGACCGACTTGATGGGAGGCGCCGCGAACAGCCAGAGCTCCGGAGGAGACAGGGATGTCTGATGAACCCGTTCACCTGCAGCTCTGTGGCGTTCTGCCCCCCTCCACTCTCTTTTTTTCTCTCTCTTTCTCTCTGCTGAGGCGTTCACCTGGATAAAGGGGCCGCGCGCGCTTGGCGAACGCGAAGAACCTGGAATGCCAACGAGGTGAGAGGAAAAAAACAAAACAAAACAAACCTGAATTTTGATTTGTTTGTCTCAAAGAAAAACAAACCAAGCGGCGCACCGGTTACCAGACAAACCGGTGCGCCGCTAAAACACAAGGGCGGTGATTGACGGCCGCAGACGCGCTCAAGGGCATCATCATTCTCTGGATGAGCAGACTCTGGAGGTGGAGCTCGGCTCCGCGGTCTTTCCTTTACACGCAGCGAGCCCGAGTCAGCGTCTTGTCGCTCCCCGGAAAAGCAAACTTTGATCTCCGTTGCGGCAGGCGGCTCGCAGTGCCCGCGCGATGTGCGCTGATGTGATTTGCATATTAATGTTAAAGTAGAACCCAGCAGATGTCTCCATGCCTCCTCAGTTTGGAGCGACAGGTTCGCCCGGAGGTTTGTGTTGGTGGTGGCGGTACGGAGGGGGATCGAGCCGGGGGCCCTCTCTCGCAGGAGATGCGCCGCTGAGAATGGGGTTGCGCTGGCGGGGGGTCTATTGTTGGTCCGCGAAACGCCGCTTCTGTCGCTGCAGCTGTTGCGCTTTGTGACGGCGATGGGGGTGAAGGGGGATCGAATCTGCAACTTCACTGCTTGGTTTTTCTGGTTTGGTCCAAAGACGGGAAACCCATAGATTTGTGTTGTTGTTGTTGTTTTTCTGGTTTAATTTGTGCGGTATTCTGTGTGCAAATTACAAATGTGGCAAAACCGCTAATACATAAAAAAAACCAAACAAAAAAAAAACACATTTGAGCAATTCCTGGTGTTTCCATTAAACAAGAAACGCAATTAAAATCACACCCGGATGAGTTTGGTCATTATAAAACATGCTGCTCTGTCATCTTCCTATTACTTCCTGTTTTCTTCATCGTCTCCAGCAGTGGTGACATCTGGCTGTTGATCACGTGCTACAGCCGGGGAAAAAAACACATCCTCCCTCATTAACCTTTTATGAAAAAAAACAAAACACGAGTTTCCTTTATGCAGAAACGGTTAAAAGACAACAAGAGATGCGCTGGAGTGGCCTAGCCAAAGCCCAGACCAATAGAGAATGCGTTGCTGGACTTGAAAAGGGGCTGCTAAAGGCACAGTATTTGGATCTGAAACCTTGTTAGTGATTGATTTGGTATTTTTGAACAGTTCGACTGAGCTCAACAAAGTATACTTTCCAGGTAAACTGTTGAAGGAGGTGGATGTTGGGGGGGCAAAAAAAAAGCCAAATTAAACTCAGTTTCTCAGTGTTTATCTTCACAAAGGGAGTTCAGAACAAGCAAACAGCAATTCCACGGGGTGAGAAACAGAACTACAGAATATCAAGTTAAAAAAAAAACAACGTTCCACTAATATTAATGTCTAATTCGATCTTTAAAATACAACAGCACATACGACGCTGCACACTGATCCACTCTCTCTCACACGGACAACAATTGAAATGTTTTTATCTTGATACAGATGACTAAGCAGCCATTTTCCCTTGAGGTACATCGCAGGTGTGTGTGTGTGTGTGTGTGTGTGTGTGTGTGTGTGTGTGTGGGTGGGGAGGTCGGGGGAGAGGTTGTTGGGGAAACAACAGAGCTGGTAGTTAGGAGCTTTAAGCCCCTCCCATACCGACACCACCTTCAGGTGCCACTGGTGTACAGCAGACTGAGTTAGGGAACCTCCACCGCTCCTTCAAGACGAATGGTTCAAGATATCAACCGTTTCCCCCGCAGTAGGTTGACACGGCATTATAGCTTCTGACGGCAACGGCATGGCTTAATCTACGACGGGTTTGACTTTTCTAGCTGTAGCAGAAAGTTATGCAGTCCCATTCAATGAGTTTGAATATCATTAAAAAGTGAAACGCATTACATAGATTAATCTCACACAGATGGATGTTTGGTGGCCTTCATTCCTGTTGACTGTGATGATTTTCCGCTAAGGACGCGCCGATCCGACGCAGAAAAGCAAAGCTGAACTGACTTGAAATCTTTCCTGTTATGTAATATGATGTCATGTGATCTCCAGAAGTACGGAGAGGGGATGTTCAACCCTCCTGTGGAGAAAGTCTAGTTTAGCTCATTTTCTGGACCTCCCTCATCTTTACTTCAAACATATTCCGCAAAATGCTCAATTTTTCCATTTTGGTCTCCCGTAAGGACGATCCAAGCACCCAGATATGGGCGCATTTCCGAATGCGCACTGATTTTCTACGGTTGTCGTTTTGGCGGTGATTAAAATGCTCGGCCAGATAATGTGTCATGGCATCACTGAAAGGTTCCTTCCTCCATGTCAGGACACAGATGCGTTTTGTCAGGTAGCAGGAAATGAATCACGATGGGACAACGGCAACATGTGAGTTCTGTGGAAAGTAAGTGCCAAGCTTTCATTAGTGTGCATTGGGTAAGTGTAGCGGGTATAAATGGATGAACCCAATAAGTGGGATCACCAGAGCATGCACTAAGGCATTGGCATTATCCCACATAATCTATCAGGTTGATAGATTTAACTAAAAGAGTCAACAGACAAAAAAAAATAAAAATAAAAAAAACTATGAAGATAAATTTGCCTCCATTTCAAAACCTCCAAGGATAAAAACAACTTTGCTGTGACTTGGTTAGCCTTCCTGTTATCCATCTCTCTGAATGAGCCACACATTTGTATGACGTGCCATGGTAGACAGAAAAGGGAGCAGGACCTTTTCTGCCAAAATACGTAGACATTTTTAGATTAATTCCAGACACTTTCTAGGTCGCGGCCCGACCTAGAAAGTCGGGCCGCGACCCGACCCTGGATAAGCGGCAGAAGATGGATGGATGGATGGATGGACTTTCTAGAAAATAAAAAAAAAAGAATTTCTAGAAATGAATTCGGAAATGTTGTGATCAATCTCAGAAACTTTTAGAACAAAACAAGGATGTCCCTGAGTTTGAAAAGTCATAAAGTTGCTAGAAAAATGACAAAAATTTTGAGATGCATCTGAGAAATTTCCTAGAAAAACAGTTTTGTGTTTTGTGGCAAAAAGGAAAAAGACTTTCTTTTTCTATCAACAATACAATAAAATAAAAATAAAAACTCAACTTTTCAACAACAAACTGGTGGACAAAAAGCTGCCCTTTTGAAATTGCGCTTGTTTCAAAAACTATCAAATGGTGTTTGACAACGGAAAATAAATTGTGGATTTAATTCAAGAATAAATCCACAATTTAAAACGGTTTAAAACGTCCTTCGATTAAGACCACACCAGGCTCCTGCTTTCCTCCCTTTTGACGTTCTGTGTTTTTCCCAACGCCATAATGTTTTTTTGACGTTTGCTTCGTGCCGCATCATTAGGTGTTGTCTTGAAGCAAATTTGTTGCACAGATTAAACAGCAGGGCGCCGACTGCGACTCCTTGCTTTAATCTCGTCTCCGCTCTTCCGTCGGAACGTCGTTTTAACGCCGCTCTTCAGAAACGAGCTGAGCTCTTTTTTTTCACTTGAATAACTGTCACGTTTCACATTAAAGGGGATCAGTGACAATGCGACTCTAAACTCCGTGACAGGGAACGCAGACAAAGCCGTCTGCGTTTACCAAAATGGGGAAAACGTAAGATTAGCAACAGGATTAACCCTGTTTTTAGTGAACAGAAGAGCAGAAAACAAAACGACAGATGATTGTTTGTGGCTAAATTTGGCTCATGTCGTTGAATTATAGTATTTTCTGAGGTCAGTTATTGTTTGTTTTGTTGTTGTTGTTACTGATAGATTGTTTGGTTATGATTTAATTTCCAATATTGCTGTAGCTTCAGGGGTTGTTTGGAAAGCGTTTTCATAAAAGTAGCTACGTAAACAAGAATACATATTGAATTAGTTCTCTAGTCTGATTAGTTCTGATTTACAGTGCGTCTCTCCAGAGAAGTGCACAGATCCAGACGGGGATGTTCTTATCTGGCATGTCAGGAATTCTCTATCGTCTCCAAAAGCATATCTTGAAATTGTTTGTTAAAAAGAAAAAACAAAAATGACCAGAGTATCCTGTTCTGCCCCAAAGGTGGGTTATTGAGCTTTATTGCTCCGATCCAATAAGATACCTTGATATGTTTTATTGAGTCATATCAGCATGACCACAGAAGCTGGCGTCTACAGTCTTTATCATGTCCGCTCTTACAGCCAATCGGCGGCAAGAGAAAAATAAATGTCACTTCTGGATTGCGAACACTAGCCAATAGTGTGTCAAGTAGTATTGTGTCTCGTTGTTCCAGCTTCTGAAGGTCCATTTTCTTTCCAATATTGTAGATCTTCCCCACTGAAAAATCCCTGACTGAGCAGATTTTCTTTAAAAAAAAAAAAAAAGTAATCATGTTTTACAGGAAAGTCTATGGATTGCTGAGTCAGCGAATAGACAGGAGTCCACTGTAACCAATTAGGAATAAAGATGGTTTAAAAGATGCGTTCCTTTCATTCCTTCTATGCAATTTGTACTCCTCCAAAAGAGAGAACTTGGCTTTCAGGCAGATAATGCTGTCCTTAAAGAGGCCCGTTAAATTTTGAATCTGCTTCCCATGTGTGAGCTGTGGTTGCTTATTCAGCTAAATCCTCTTTGCTACAATGTAAAACATTTTTAGTAACCTTTTGTCCACAGTTGACATTCTCTAAAATCTTATTTCCTTTTTTTTTTTTACTACCGGGACTTTTTTTGTTTTTTTTTGTTTTGTTTTAAATGCAGCAGTCAGTATGAAAAATGACATCATGTGCCATCGTTTCCGGTTCCGCACATGTGTTGCTTTTTTAAATCAAAGTGCTATAGGACCCGTCTTGCTCCTCCCCACCCCCCTGGGCCTGAACTCGGCGCACTTGGCCCCCGCAGCTGATCGCCTCCTCAGCACCTCCATCTGCTAATCTGAACTGGCACAGCAATAGTCACAATCTAAAGTGCTTTAGCTTAAAAAACAGCATCCTGCCTGCCTCTCAGACGCTCCGCCCCGTCTCGTAGGGAATCCCGGGTATAGGAGGAGAAGCGCGCCGCTCCTCTCTACCCCCTTCAGCCCCCACGGCGCTGTTGCCAGGCAGTTTATGTACATTCCCATGTATTGCTCAGCTTTCTGGGTCCAAAGCCTCTTAAGCGCTATCTTCTTGAGCTGGTGTTTACCCCTAAGAAGGTGGATGCCGCATGGCTCCGGACTGGGAGAGGTGCCTCCTAAATAGACCTAACTGAGTCTTAAGTGTTGGCTTTGTGCTGCAAGTACTCAGGCTTGTTAAACACCTGCTGGCTACCTAATCTTGCTAATGAGTGAGGCTGTCGTACGTTTGGTCACGACATGCGGGAATAAAACGAGAAAAAATGTTTTTGGACTCGATGAGGCCCTGTTCCTTACCAAGCAAACAAGCTAGCTGATATTAGCTTGTTATAACTAATGTAACTAGCTATTAAATTAGCTTTTATATTAATTAATATATAGCTACTATGTATTAGCTAATACATTAGCTGGTTGTTGGCTACCTAAAAACTAGCTAATGTGAATATAGCTAATATCGGCTAGTTTTTAGGTAATATTACACATGAGCTGAGATTAGCCTGTTAGCTAGCTACTTGAGATAGCTGCTCAAGTAGCTAGCCTGCCTTCAGCTGCTTAAACTACTTGGGTTGGAGATTTTTTTCTTTAGTAGATAAAAACATTTGCGTTGACTGGTGGTGACACAGTATGACATGATCATTTAGGTTTTATTTACGTCGTTCCGATAGTATTACATAAGACTGACTTTTTTTAAAAAAAACTTTACCTTATGCTATAGTGTTATTCCCTCAATACAAACACACCTGCAGCGTTGCCCTGATTCTTTCATGCATGTTTGATAAATCCTCGAATCTCCCATGGAACCATTCAGATTTCTAAAAGTGTCACTGAGCAGCAACTTCAAAGAAAGAATGGAGGAAGTGCTGTTTCACCAGAATATCAATGCAGATTTGGGTTATTTAGGACTTAAATGGGGGGGCAACATATATATACATATATACAGTTATCATTATGTCACATTTGTTTCACGTCCTCCAGTCTGAGGCAGTTTGAACTTAATGTGGACTCTGTCAAAACACGCTGAGAAGCACATGTGAGGGCGGTCTTAGTTCACTGGAGTTCTGCTAAAAGACGAGAAACATAACATCCATGGGTTTCTGACCCACAATGAAATGAAAGAGGATGGATCTTTTTTTATTCTGTGATACTGGGTAGGAATCCATAGTGGATAAAAAGGTTTGTGTTGGTCTGAAACCACAGCTCAGGCTTTTTGTCTGGGACTTTTAGTGACATAAAAGTCAAATTTTGCTCTGCTGTCTGAGATTTTTCATAGTTCATCTATTTTTTGTGTTTACTCCTTGATTTTTTTCTGTTTTGAGTTATTGTTGTTTTTTTCCCCCTATAGTTTCTTTTGAAAGATTTCCATCAAACCAGACATAATTTTAAGGCCATTTATTTAAGTCATAGTTTTAAAATTACATTATGTAAAATACTGCACAGGTTTTCTCATGTGTCTGGTTTTAGATACTTATTAGAACCATGAAAAAGAAAAAAAACAACAACTAGTCTTTCTCAAATCTTTCCACCGTCTTTAGCCTAAATTCTGAACGCTTACAATATGACGTTAAAAATGTAGATGTGCAAATTATCGTTGCTTTCATTAAGGTTTGGCGCTGACTTAACATCTCATAATGTCTAATGATGTTCCAAAAAAGGATAATGACGGCGTCCTCGTGGGCCTGCTGGGCAGATGAAAGCCCTCGATGCAACTGGATTTCTCTCCAGCCCAGGCCAGTTTCTTGTACATGTGCTGTAACGAGCTGAACTTGCATTTTTGTGAAACTGTTGATGATGCACATTAGTCAGTCTCAGGAGGACAGCTCCCCAGCTAAAGATACTGTTCCCTGACAATTTTGCTGTCTTATTTAACCCACAGGCTTAGGATGAGGACGAAATGTCATAAAATAATAATAAAATAAATAAATAAAATATACAAATTCAGGAGATTGGGCAAAAGCGTTGGCTTGTGTGTTCGCAACAACAAGTGGGAGATCCTAGTATTTAGTGATTCACATCCAAAAGGGAATTAGGGCCATAATAATAATAAAAAAATAAAAAAAATGATGAGAATAAAGTCAAAATAACATGAAAAAAGTCATAACATTTCAAGAAAAAAGTCATTGTATTACCAGAATAAATCCTGCAAGTATAAAGTCAAATTAATACAAGAATATAGTAGAACTTTGACAATAAAGTATTACGAGAAAAAAACTATGCTGCAAAGAATAAAGTCTTGGCAGCTGTAACTTTATTCTTGTAATTTTATTAATTTATTTTTGGTAATTTTATCTTTTTAGTTTTCTTAGCCTGGCTTTAATTCTCCGTCGTGCACGTCATAACGTTTTAACATTATCTTAGGGAATAGTTGGAACGTTTCCTAAAAATCTTGAATAAAATAAATGTTTTTTTAGTTTTTTTATTCCAAGATTCTCCTCTTTTCTATCACCCCTCTAATTCTAACTTCTTTGTTCTTCTTTTCCAGATAATCCTCCATCACCAGAATCCCTGCCTGTAATTTCTACCCCCGACTTTGTCTCCAGAACCTCCCATTTCCTGGGCTTAACGGCTTAATCGGTAGCAAGTCTGGTTCATGACTGTTACAAACCTTCCTCCAAAGTCCGCTGACCAGCCTCCGACCCCTCCCCAGCATGGCTAGATGGAAGATGGACAGCTGTGCTCAGGTTCTTGGTGGCTTGGTTCTGGTTTCTGTAGCACTCTCTCTTGTCCAAAGCAATGACTGCCCTCAGCTGTGCGTGTGTGAAATCAGACCCTGGTTCACCCCGCAGTCCACCTACAGAGAAGCTATAACAGTGGACTGCAATGACCTTCGCCTAACACGGATCCCAGGGAACCTGTCCAGTGAAACTCAGGTTCTCCTCTTACAGAGCAACTACATCGCTAGGACCAGCGAGGAACTGGAGCAGCTCTTCAACCTGACAGAACTGGACCTGTCTCAAAACAACTTCAGTACAATTCGAGATGTCGGTCTCACCAACATGTCCCAGCTCACCACGCTTCATCTGGAGGAGAACCAGATCATGGAAATGCCCGACTACTGCCTGCAGGACCTTAGCAACCTGCAGGAACTCTACATCAACCACAATCACATCAGCACCATTTCTGCCAATGCCTTCTCTGGGCTTCATAACCTACTCAGGCTTCACCTCAACTCCAACAAGCTCAAAACCATCAGCAGTCAGTGGTTTGATTCTACGCCAAATCTGGAGATTCTCATGATTGGGGAGAACCCCGTTGTTGGAATTATGGACTTTAACTTCAAGCCGCTGGGCAATCTGAGGAGTCTGGTTTTAGCTGGGATGGATTTGAAGGATATTCCCGGAAACGCCTTTGTGGGACTTGACAATCTCGAGAGCCTCTCTTTCTACGACAACAAGTTGGTTGGAGTGCCTCAGAGAGCCCTTCAGAAACTACCAAACCTGAAATTCCTGGATTTAAACAAAAACCCAGTACACAAGATACAGGAGGGGGATTTCAAGAACATGCTCAGACTGAAGGAATTGGGGATAAATAACATGGGAGAATTGGTTTCGATTGACCGTTACGCTTTGGACAACCTTCCTGAGCTCACTAAACTAGAGGCAACAAACAATCCCAAGTTCTCTTACATTAATCGGCAGGCCTTTCGGGATGTCCCAGCTTTGGAGAGCCTCATGCTGAACAACAACGCCCTGAATGCCCTTTATCAGTCCACTGTGGATGCTCTGCCTAACTTGCGAGAGATCAGCATCCATAGCAACCCCTTGCGCTGTGACTGCGTCATCCAGTGGATGGGTTCCAACAAAACCACAGTGCGATTTATGGAGCCGCTATCCATGTTCTGCTCCATGCCGCCAGAGGTCAGGGGCATGCATGTGCGTGAAGTGCTGCAGAAAAGGTTACTGAATCAGTGTTTGCCCCTGATCTCTCACGATACCTTCCCCACCCACCTCAGTTTAGAAATCGGCATGACCTTGGATTTGGACTGCAGAGCTATTTCACAGCCGGAGCCTGAGATCTATTGGGTGACCCCGATGGGACACAAGGTCATGACCGACACTTTGTCTGACAAGTATCGCCTGAGCAAAGAAGGGACGCTGAGAATTTCCCACATCCAAGTTGAAGACTCCGGCAGGTACACCTGCGTGGCTCAAAACTCTGAGGGCGTCGACACCAAAGTGACAGCGATAAAGGTCAACGGCACTCTGCTGGAGAACACGCAGCTCTTAAAGATCTACGTCAAGCAGACGGAATCTCACTCCATCCTCGTCTCCTGGAAAATAAGCTCAAACGTCATGGCCTCCAACCTCAAGTGGTCGTCCGCAACTATGAAGATCGACAACCCTCACATCACGTACACTGCCAGGGTCCCCGTGGACGTCCACGAGTACAACCTGACGCATCTTCAGCCGGCGACCGAGTACGAAGTGTGCCTCACCGTATCCAGCGTCCAGCAACAGCCGCAGAAGTCGTGCGTGAACGTCACGACGAAGCAAGCGACCTTCGCGGTGGAAATATCCGATCCAGGGACCAACACGGCTTTGGCCGCGGTGATGGGAACGATGTTTGCGCTCATCAGCCTGGTATTACTGGGTGTTTACACTGCCAAGAGGTGGAAGAGAAAGAATTATCACCATTCCCTGAAGAAGTACATGCAGAAGACGTCATCGATACCGCTGAATGAGCTGTACCCCCCTCTCATCAACCTGTGGGAGGCAGACAGTGAAAAGGAGAAGGAGGGCACCTCGGAGACCAAACCCAGCCAGGTCGACACGACGCGCAGTTACTACATGTGGTGAACGAAGGATCCCATTGGGAGACACACAAACGTCATTGTTTCAGTAGCACAAAAATACACACTCGCTTCTTTGTCTTAATATATAAATATATATATATTTTTTCCATTGCTTTATCATTTCTCTCTTCTGTTTTCTTGGTCTGGATTTGAACAATAAGCCAAGACCTTTCACATCTAAAATCGCACGCTGTTTTTTGACCTCACGTGTTTTTGACACACAACGTGGCAGCTTCACTTCGCCTTCTGAACTTCGTAGTCACGGCGCTTTACTTTTAGCACTCATTTTTATGAACCGGGCATGAAGCATCGTCATGGATACAGTGCGACAGAAAAAGCCAGGCTGAATCCCAAACAGTTTTTTTTGTTTTGTTTTGTTTTGGGGGGTTTTTCTGAGCAGTTTCTCTGGCCGGACTGTTACCAGACTGCAGTTTTTCCTTTCTGTTGTAAGACAGTTTCACTTCTGACTGTTGTGCACTCAAATATATAAATATAGATATATACTAATTTGTCTATCAACTCAAATGTAAGCCGACAAAGTCCATTTAGACTTGATATACCGTCTACTGAATAATGTTAGAAACTCTACTGTAATGTCGTATCAGCTATGACTTGATTTTACTTTTTGTACATTCAAATAAAAAGTACGTTTGATTTAGACTTTTAAGTTTGCAGGGTACTGTAAACCAGCAATAGAAATATGAATGTTATAACCTAGCTAAGTAGATGTAAGGCTTTTTATAATTCTTACAAATTTCGTTTCTTACATTGCTAGAGTGTCTACAATCACTGTTTTCTTTCAGGTTGACGCACATGAGCGTGTAGCGAGGAGCAACTCAAATAAAAATCTTCTTTTAATCATGTTTTCTAACCCATGACTTCAGGGGAATATGTCATTATTGAAACCCGTTCAAATGGACAGCTGTGATCAGAAGTTTAAATGCATTTTTGGCTTCTGGAAAAATTTTTCGAGAAGGCAGCAGCTCCAACACACTGCACATTCTATGTGCGACATCATAAAATGTATTTTTGTTTTGTGTTTTTTTTTGGCTTCTTAGCCCAATCATACATGCGCTGAAAAGCCGTTCAGAGAGGAAGAAGCCATTACTCCCAAAACAACACGGGATAAATGCCTTATTCTTTTCTTCTTTTTTTAAACGTTTTTCTGTAGAAAGAAATTAAAATAGGTACACAAAAAAGTTAGAAACTCCGAGAACACCGTCCTGTACATTTTATATTTTGCCTTATTTTCATAAATCTTTACAAAATTCTCACTCAGCCATTTAAATTCAGCGTGCCACTTATTTACAATTTGTATCCGTGCGCAATTAGGGATTGCACCAATTAGTCGACAAGTCGATTCTTTTCTCTGCAGTGACTTTCTTCCTGGGCTGGTCAACTAGTCGCGATCGCGTGACAAAATGGATTTTTTTGTCCAAGGAAATGAAAGTGGGTGAACGAGCTGAGTTCGTCAGGAAGCTCAAGTTGTATAAAAATGTAAATAATTTACCAAAGAGGAACTGAAAATTTCAGCAGAGTCTGAAGGAAAGTTCGCCAGACTTATCTTCAGTCTTTTACACGACAGTAATGTTATTCTCTAAATGCAAATTGTCATGGTTCGCTGCATTCGATAGGAAGTCACATCTCTGAACTACAAAATGCCAATTTATTCCTCTTTTCCGCTCATTTTTAGTTGCATGATATCAGAAAAGGCTGCAGAAACGTGTCTTTCATAGGCAGAGGAAGGATGACCTTTGGCAAACCTTCCCTCTAAAACCTCAACTGCAATGCATCCACTGCCGTGCTTTCATCTGCAGGAAACGAATAAACCTTTTTTTTCCCCTTTCCTCAGACTCAGCAGGTAACCTAGTAACAGACCGGAAATCAGCTCGGCGGGACAGCTATCAATGAAAGCTTTTCAAAGCGCGTGCTGCTGCTGCTGCTGCTGCTGCTGCTGCTGCTGCTGCTGCTGCTGCTGCTGCTGCTGCTGCTGCTGCTGCTGCTGCTGCTGCTGCTGCTGCTGCTGCTGCTGCTGCCGTGTCCCATCCCGGTGGCTTATTTCCATGACAACTCCTTGCCTCCCCCGATCCACCTGCGAGCTTTGGCTGCTGAGTGAAAGACGTCCCCCAGTGCCTGGGATCCATCTGACAAGGTTAACGCCCTGAGGGTGGGAAATCAGAAAAACATCTTGTCCACTTTCAAAGGCGTGAAGAATAAGCGGGTTTTTGCAGCGAAGGCGAACCTCGGCTGCTGTCTGCTGGATGCAGGAGGAAGTTCCTCAAAATGAAAATAAAGTGGATCGGAGAAGCTAATCTAATTATCCTAATAACGAGCAAATAGTAATAATAATAATAAAAACACAAAATTCCATTTTCAGCAGACGAACACATCCATCTTTCTGGCTCAACCCCCCGAATATTGATTTTCTGATCTCTTCCTTATTTAAAACATTAACACCGTTGTTTCTAAATGAAGTTCCAAAAGATGGCTCTGCATGCATCTGCGCAGAGGATCGCTGGTCCAACACTTCCTTGATTTAGAGCAGCAGCATCAGGGACGTCCCCCCCCCCACAGAGCAGCTTCTTTATGCAGCTGCCCTGAGGTAGGAAGAACATCCACACTGAAGGGCGACGTTCTCCCAAAATGCCCACAGACTGGTAAACAAAACCAGGCTTCACGTGCACGGCCTCATTCATGCATGTGTTCATTGTAGCTGAGAGATCAGTGGAGAAATCCAAGATTTTCTGCTGTAAAAAAAAAAAAAAAAAAAAAGTGACACTGGGCTAATATGGAAGTTGTATAACGCTGCATTTGGAGTCCCTCTCTCCTCACATGCATCTTTGAAGAAAGTAATAATCATTTCCGTTCTTTTCCTCCAGCTTATAGAAACTTTCGTCACAGTTTGCTGGACTCTTGAGAAGAGGAACCTTCTCATTTTTGGGTTTCTGTAGATTTTTGGAACTCAAAGGGGTTGAACGTCGTCCAATTTTTTGCTGCTCATAATCAATTTGAAAAAAAACAAAACAAAACAAAAAAAACAACATAGGCCTCTACAGGGACACTTTTTGACACTGGAAGCAGAAATGCACTTTCCACACATCGGTTTTTCTTCCTCAATTAAGCAAAGCGCCACCATCCGCTGTCACTCGCAGTCCTCACAAGAGCCAGATTTGACTTTGGTTCACGTCCCTCTACTGTCACGAAATGTGACACACGGGGAAAGTAACCACTGCCGCTTTTTAGAGGGATCAGCGCCGGTTCTTTCCCTCGTTTCAGCGGATGTGTGAGTTCACACCTCTTGATGGAAGCAGGCGGTTTGTCACGCAGGGAGTTTGTGTTGTTCCAGATCCTCAAATACAGAACAAATAGAGCTGCACTCCGTTAGATAAGCAGCGTGATATTCTGTCATTCATATCAGCATTGTGGTATTCAAATAAAAGTGTTAATCTTTTGCCAAATACCGACATTTTCCTCCCTCTTTTTTTTCTGTTGTAAAGTCATTATGCTTGTGTATGGGGTTAAATTCAGGCCATAAAGTTTGTTCAAAAGAAGAATAAAAAAAGGATCTGAAGCTTTTTTCAGTTTCACACATTTTTTTAAAATAATTTTCTAGGTCTATAAAATTATCTTTCAACTGAATAAAAGTTTGAAACTGAAGAAGAAAAATAAATTATTTCATTGGCCATAAAATAATTTTTAAGCCAAAAAAAAAAAAAATGTTTGAAATTGAAAAAATGTTGATGTTCTTCAAACTTTTTTTTCAGTTCCAGACGTATTTTCCAGCTTGAAAATAATTTTTCGGATCATTTATTTCCCTTTGCAACAAACTTATTGGCCCCAATGTAGCTCCATACGTTTGCTGGACATAGCAGAAAAATTCACCTGATGCTGAAGCTGCTGCAAGGAAACAAATAAAAGCGTTTGGTTATCACTCTGTCGTCTATCCTCAGATCCTCAGCTCTTCCTCTACTGGCTGCTCAGCTGATTCCTGAACCATCAGACCGTAGATAAAAGAAAACAAGGATTGCTTCCATATTCGATGCTTGCAAAGCTGCTCCTGACCTTCATCGCTCATGGATTTTCAGCCGCTTCCCAAAAGCTGCAATCCATAATAAACCAAACAAACTAAATGCAGAGAAGCGCCTCCTAAGTCCCACTTGAGCTCCTTTAATTCCTCTCCTGCAAACCAAACCTTCTCACCACAATCTGTGGAGTTTTCAAGAATCATTTTAAACTGCGTTCTCCACTGAGAGACTCTTATTTCCCTATTTTTAGCTGTGCACAGGAAGTCAAGCTGAAGTTTTTACACTGACAGAAAATCCATCGTACTCCTGTATTGGTGGAAACACACGGGCGCAACGTTTCAAAACGTAATTGTGAGAAACTGGGAGTCTCATTGTTCCCATAGTTCCCATTTTAAATGAGACCCACGTCGGCCTCGCCTCATCGATCCGGACCGAATCCTCCCAGCCGATACGGAGGGAAAGCCCACGTCTGCAGAGATGCAGCAGCCGGGGATAGAAACCCGAGAAATGGATCCACCACGACATCTGGAATAGTCCCAGTCTAGTGTGCTTTACATCTGGCCCTGAAAATCATAATGAAATATGCAACAGCAACAAAAAAGATTCGTAATCATACTTTTACCATAGCATAGGCAAATACATGTTGAATCATATGCCTGTCCTGCATGCAGCAGAGCATAAAAAGCCTCAGAACTTCTTTGGGATTGACGCAGAGTTCAGTGTTGCACATGGTCCAAAGTGTGCAAATACTTTCACTCCAAGGGAAGCAAAAAGCTGCGACTGTGTGTTGACGCACCTTTATGAAGCTTGCAGCCATTGGAAACTAATCTGGATAATAATAATAACAATGAGGAAAAACAAATAAAATCAAAAAGAATAAGCTGCACGGTTCAGGCTTTGCTGCCTACCGTGTCAGAAAAGTGGCGAAACACAGAGAAGCGTGGAAACGTAGCACATGTCTGTGACGTTGATCGTCTGTATGATGCATAATAAATTGCTCGGTGGATTGTTCTGGTGTTTTTCTCTCAGGGCCCAATTAAAGGAGTGCTGTGCATTGCCTGGAGCCACACCGCCAGGCTGAGTGTGTGTTCGGTCTCGGAGCTGACACGGACGCTTGAAGCTCGTTTTGACAGTGTTTTTCGATGGAGCTCGTTCTGCGGCCGATGGTGGCTTTTCTCCAGCAGAAAGATTGATAATCTAAACGTAAAAAATAACAAACTGTAGAATTGCCTTACTTCAGCTTCATTTGCTGCGGTGGGATGTGGACACAATGGTAGCGAGAGTAAAAAGTTAACGGGACAAAAGCAGAGTCGGTTTCCAGAGCGATTATTAAAAACAACTCATTGTCGCCGTGACGACTCGTGCGGGTAGTCCCCGACGTTGTCGTGGTTTGGTTCACCTCTCTGTGCCTCCGACTTCCCCTCCTGCAACAAGAATGACATTAGCAGCAGGCTGGAAAAGGTCAGCCAACAAAACCCAAATGGGCCTCAACCTTTACAGAGTTGCTCATTCCCGTCGCAGGTGAAAGATAACAGTTGGGAAATGTTTTGGTTGCCCTGGTGTCTCATTAGAAAGTTCTGCATTCTGCAAAAGTACAGTGAATTCAGTGAAGACAAACGTAAATAACAGGGATGTGCTGATGTGAAGACGTCTGGAATTTAGAGACCAACATCAATCTGTTGAAAAAAAAAAAGGACTGCTGTCGTCCGATACCGGTGTCGGTGTCGATATATCGTACGTCCTTAATAAATAAACTTAAAGTCTTGAACATCAGCAAAAGTCTGGAATTGTTCTTGAGCCATTCGAAGATTTAGCAAACAGTCTGAGTTTAGCAAACAGTCTGATATTTAGGTAAATGAAAAGTGAGCAAAAGTTTGAAAAGTAGGATTTCCCCCCCCTCCCCCCCTTTTAGCTGCGAAGAGTCTCGCTCCGTTATACTTTTCTGTTTTCCCACAGCTCGTCAGGAAAGCTTGCCTTTGGGTGCTGGCGAACATCTCTGACTCCATGTTCAATCAGCTTGTATTACCTCGTGCTACGGATAAAAACGTTATCCCCGCAGTTAGCTGACGGCCAAACTAAACTTCCAAAAGTGTCATGAGGTGACTCCTGCAGCGTAGGCGAACCCTGAATCCGTCCTGAACTGAACCCTGCTGTGTTCGCCTTCCTGGAGTTTCTAGTAATTTCCACGTCTGCCTCCCAGCTCCATTACACGGATAATCCCTCTAGCAACCCCTCTGGTGTTTCCCGGGTCACCGCCATCATTATATTTCTCGAGGTTGGCGAGGCAGACGAGGGAAAGCTTTGAAATTTCTTTTGTTCTCCTCCATCCTCCTCAACACAGCTCTCCTCCCTGCAGCCTGGGAGGAGCATCACAGCCAATTTAAGGCCAAGTCCATCAGCTCGCTATCAGACGCAGCAGTGGACAGTTGTTGATGATATCTGCGGAGAACCGGGTCATGATGGGCTTTGGGTTCATTATCTCTCCAACCAAGTTAGAGTTCAGCATCCCAGTGTGTCTGTTGTCATCAAACTGCCAAGTATTCCTAACAAGTAATCCTATTGAAGTCCTCCAAAGACTACAGCAGTCTTTGGAGGACTTCAATAGCGCCGGGAATCAAACCCAGGACCAAGACAACAGTGCTACCTACTGCTCCACTGTGCAGCCCCTAAAACCAAATCAGTTTGGGTTATTATGAAAACCCAGTTACATGCCAAAAATGGACCGATTCAGCCCAAGGTTAACTCAACACTAAAAGGTCAAGTTTTCAACCCAAATTTAAAGGTTAAATTGATCAACATCTATATTTTGAAGCCAGGTGGCTGAGGTAGCTGCTTAGAAAAAAAGGGCTGATGTCATCTTAGGGCAGGGGTGTCAAACTCCAGTCCTCAAGGGCCACTGTCCTACAGTTTTTAAATGTAGCACAGGTACAAAACGCTGGAATGAAATGGATTAATTACCTCCTCCTTGTGTAGATCCGTTCTCCAGAGTCTTGCTAATGACCCAATTATTCTATTCAGGTGTGGTGCAGCAGAGGCACATTTAAAAACTGCAGGACAGTGGCCCTTGAGGACTGGAGTTTGACACTTGTGTCGTAGGGGAACAAACTCTGACTTTGTGTGATGTTCTTGACACAAGCCACTGATAATAACATCATTTGAATTATCCTCAAAGATATCTTATGTTTATACATTACTTTTACCTAACCACAAATATTTCTGATTTTTATTTATTTATTTATTTATTTATTTATTTATTTATTTATTTATTTATTTATTTATAATCCTCTTGTTATTCCTTCTTATGTGGGGAGCACGCCCCCTAGTGTTCAAAAATACAGAGACGCAATCACCTCACCAGACTTTTCTGCACTTCCGGAAAACATGAAGATTTTCTTTTCCTGAGACTTTGAAAAAGAAAACTGTCTTTTTGTAACAACAGTAACTTTCTATTTCATTTTTTGCAAGTGCACAATGAGTCACTTGTGCAAAACCAATTGGACTCTTTAAATAATTGTAGTAATTTGATTCTCGCATTGCATTATCGCAATTATGTAAGTTTCCTTATTTTTTTTTATTTACAGTAGTAAAAATAAATGACCAATTCCAATTACTAAATTGTGTTTTCCTGAAATACTTTCCTCTGGACCGTGTTATAACTGTAGAAGTTTCCTTACAGGTTACTTTTATCCTCAAATAACCATGCAATGATGACTATATCTCTATCAGTGTATTTATTTTTATGTAAGCTTTTGTGTTTCCATAATATTTCGTTATGTGGAGAAAAACTGTGCGTATGACACCAATCCCAAACGATTAAAGCCTGCTTGATGAAACTTTGTGTTTTACAGGCAACTTAAAGAAACTTTAAACTTTAAATATGTGGTGTAGAATAAGACTCTGACATCTCAAAACACCATTTTTTTTATTATTCAATTGACCTTAAAGATGTGACGTCAAATTCTTTATTGAGACAAAGCAAGTATTTTTTATTTATTTTTTTTAAAGGTGGTGTCGTTCCCCTTCCTCTTTTGAGAATGTAACGATTCCAACGTACCGCTAGGGGGAGATAGTCGTTAACCTCATCGGCGGAAGCCGCTCCTTCTGGTTTTGATTCGCAGGTTGTTGACAGCTGGTCCACAGCATGACTGAGGCGCACGTTGTGGATTTGAGCGGCGGTTCGGAGGACGTTCCTGTCTTATGTGAAGCTCTGACGCCTCCGACGTTCAAGGTAATGACACCCAAAGCCTTTCCGCCCATGAATGAAGCTAATGACGCTTTTAGCCTGAAGCTAACAGGAATTGAATTGTTACTTTGAGGTTGACGCGTTTTTCGAGAGTGTCATAACCGGAACAAAGTTGCTGCTGTTTATAGCTGCTGTTGTGAACACTGAAATAGTTTTAATATTTGCTTGGTCTGTGAATAAAGGGGTATTTGTATTTAATTTTTTTTGTTATTATTTTCTGTGAATAATGAAGCATCATACCTTGAGGCTATTAGATTAAAAGCCTTTTAAACTGAAGCCATTATCTCTGAGGAGCCTCACCTCCATAAGCTGTAATGCCTCGTTTCACCAGCAGGTGTCAGTAAATCACTGCATACATAACCTGTTTACAACTTGGAGCGAGTAAATCAATGCCTGCCCTTTCTACAACCTCAGCAGGAGGATGTAGACTGATTTATTATGCCCACGGGTAGGGTTATGTATTCTGCAAGATGACTACAAATGAATGACAGTTATAGCTCCCAATAATGTTAAATAGTGATGCATCTGCAGATTTGTTTTCTTTTTTTTTTTTATTTCCTGTCGCCTAAAATCCTCTGCGCTTGTCTGAAAAAGTATGTAAAACATTAGCACACCTTTTGTTAAGAAATAAGCAGTAACATCTTTGAGCTCTGAACCTGTTTGACTCATTCACTGACATAAAAATTCATGAATTTCATGAATTTTTATCTCTAGTTGCTCTCTTTTTACACATGTTGTGCCTTCCAGAAGTATTCAAAACATCCACATTTTTTGGATGTGGATGTTCCAAAATATCCACATTTATCCACAATAAGAAGCATGTTATTGTGGTGCAGTTGTAGCATTGTAGCCTTGAAGCAAAAAGGTCTTGGGTTCAAATCCTGACCTATCTGCATAGAGTTTATATGTTGTCCCTGTGCATTCAGGGGTTCTTTCCTGGTACTACAGGGTAAAACATGCCAGCTAGATTAATTGGACTCTCTAAACTTCCATGTGTCTGTGTGTGTGTGTGTTTGTGTACACATGGTTGTTTTCCCTGTGATAGGCTGGTGACCTGTCCTAATGGCTGCCGGTGATAATTCAGAAATTATTCAAGCCATATGAATATTTTTTCCAATTTCTTATTTGTTATTTTTTTATGTATCTGGTGCAGCTTCTGTAGTTTCCTGTTTTTCTCCAGTATTCCACAGATAACGTTCAGGGCCCAGGATGCTCCGTAGATCCAGCTGAAGTCACCCTTCCCGGTTGCTCCTGTATTTCCCGTTCCTGCCACCCAGAGACCTGCTCTTGCCTTCAAACGTCCGTCAAGGCCTACGATGACACGGGCAGGCTGCTGAACCTCCACGGACCTGAATCCGGCTACTCTTCCCCCGTGTTTGAGTGCAACGCCCTCTGTACCTGCAGCGACACATGCTCCAACCGCGTGGTAGGGAGGGGGCTCCGGCTCAGGCTGGAGGTCTGCCGCACCAAGAGCAAGGGCTGGGGAGTACGAACGTCGGAAGAAATCCCTCGCGGAACGTTTGTGTGCGAATACGCGGGGGAGGTGATCGCTTGCGCAGAGGCGACGCGCAGACAGCTCAGCCAGAGAGCCGAGGAGAACAACTACATCATCGCCGTCAGGGAGCACGCGGGGACGGGCTCCGTCACAGAGACGTTCGTGGACCCCGCTCGGGCGGGAAACGTGGGCCGCTTCCTCAACCACTCCTGCTCGCCCAACCTGTTCATGCTGCCTGTTCGCGTTCACTCTGCCATACCGAGGCTGGCACTGTTCGCCGGACGGGACATACACGCCAAGGAGGAACTGACGTTTGACTACTCGGGAAGATATGGCGCCCAGCGGCCTGCAGAGGCGCAGTCCAGCGACGGACCGCAGAGGAAGCAGTGCCACTGCGGTTCCGTGAACTGCGCGCGCTTCCTTCCGCTCGATTTATCTATTCTCAGCTGAAATAAAGTTGTTTTAACTCAACTGTAAAAAAAACAAACAAACAAAAAAAAAACAACACAAAGCAGTTGGTCCATGATGAGTTTCCTTGAACCCTCGGTCAGTTCAGCAGCTCATTAAGACGAGACTGTGGAGCGCATCGGCAGTTTCCAGCACAATCATTTGGATGAGTCATGGCTTCGCTCGTCACTGTTTCCTGTTTGGTTCCCTTCTGATTCTCCCCTTGTCTTAATGCTGCCTCCCACTCGCTGTAAAAACAGATATGAATAAAATAAATAAGAATTAAAAAAAGCTTTATTTAATGAAGGTAGTAAACCTGTTGTTATTCCAACCCCTGTCATGGAATATTTATTTCCTGTCCTGGTTGTGTCCCAACAGACTGACAGTCTGTGTCCCTCCATTTTTCACACCACCAGGACTGCTGTTTAATATGTTTCTTTAGACACAAAGGCTTATGCAAATTAGGAGGGAGCAATTTCTGTTAGCTATAGATATGCATGTATCTATTGATTCAACATTTATTGTTGTGATGTGTAATTTCCCATTTTCTTCCGTATTTTTTCTGTTTGTCGTGGAGCTCGATCACGAGAGGTGGGACTGTTGTTTATTTATTTATTTATTTTTTTAAAGGACCGCGGGACGGGATGGGGGAGGTGGTTCAAGTTTATATAGAAACTGACTTTATTCCCCCGGCAAAGGAGGGGTGAAGGTGTCCTACTTTAGCGTTAACGTGACCATTCCGAAATCAGGACCATCTCCTTTCAATCTGCCCCATTTCTAGTCTAGACCTGCTTTCATCTTATTAATATCCACATTTGGGTTAATTAGGATGGAGACCATGTTTCATCCTGAAATGGGACCAGTGCTGCAGCCACATCGGTGTGGAGAGGAGGGTGGTGGTGGTGGAGAGATGGCACCGAAAACCTGTCGATCGGAGCGCTGTGACGACTTGACTGGATTCTGCGATTGGTGGCGTCGACCTACAGCAAATCCCCTCCCATCTGAGTTTTATCTGGGACTGGTTTAACTCTTTCTAGTTCATTTGAGAGCAACGAAAAGTACCTTGGGAATATTTAAGGGGTGCATTCACTCTTGGGTTATGCTGCAAGGCAATGACCCAAAGCACACAGACAAGTCCAACTCTTAATGACGCTAAAAGAACATCTTTAGTGTCGCTTGATGTTCTGGTCTTGTAGGGAAGTAGGGCAGGGAAATGGGAGAAAATTAACACTGAAACATAAGTTCCATCTCCTAATTCAGTCATTGGATAATTCAGATCATTTTTTGCTCTTCTGTTCATTTGTGTTTACTTATAATGAAGAAATGTTATTGGTGATAAACTTTATTTAGCAGGACACCTCGAAATGAGGGATATTTCCTTTTGCCTTTGGATGAATTCAGTTCAATATTTCAAACGTCAGTGCAAGAAGAAGAAGAGCTTTCTTTCTTTATTTTTTTTTCCTTTTTAATCCATGACTCATGTCATTCTTGAGTCAGATGTCCCTGGAATCCCCATGACAACCGGCGGTGTGTACAGGAGGTGATTTGGACAGACACTGGCTGATTCGGGAGGCCGACCTCAGATCCGCCCGGCAGAACGGCTGCAGACGAGAGCGGCTCCTCTCCAGCATTGTCACCTAGCAACCGGCACTTAATCACATGAGGTGAACTTCCCTGCAAAACTCCCTGTGTGGCCCCCCCTGCCCAAAATCTCACACGGAAAATGAAACGTGTTTTGGTCAGGATGTGATTGGATTTTGAGAGGCGCAGCGGTTCTGCTCTGGCCTTTGCTAAATATCATTTCCAGTGAAAACAGTGTTTTTATTGGTGGCACTCAGTAGAGTTGTCGTAATATAATCTTACCAGATACTCACGTTTTGCTGTGTTCCCTTTGAACCACACTTACTGTGGTTTGCAAAAACTGTCCAGAGCCTTTTAGCCATAACCCTTGAACTTCTCTCCAGATTAGAACCACAACCTTTTGAGTCTTTTATTTAAATTTAAAGAAATAGACCAACACAAAGAAGTGCATAATTGGGAAGTGGACAATTTTTAAATGAAAATCTGTGTGGTTTGCATTTAAGTCAGTACATCTGTATGTGTTTTACCAGTTTAAAGAAATCGTTGCTCATTCTTCTTTATAATATAAAGAACATGACACACACAATTAGAATGACTGCAGTCAGACTTCATCATACAAGTGGAATACAGACTGTTACAGGAGATTTTTCCTGTTGGTCAGCATCAACTTTAACCTTCTCCACAACTTTTTATACAGTGTGTTTTGTTGTGTTACGCTTCGTTTTTATGATGCCGTTTGCTCACTGAAGTTCTCTTAACGAATCTTTCAAGTCTTCGGCGTACAGCTGGATGTCAACTTGAAGTTACACCAACTCTACTCATTCATCATGTGGCTTCTGATGGTACCGGATTCAATTTCACTAATTATAAACCTAACTGAATTTGCTTGGAGCTGAAAGAAACTGAAATCCAGGAATGGCTGCAGAACCCCTCCCCCCCCAGAAAAGATCAATTAATGCATGGCATGAAATGATCGTATTGTATGATTAGATATTAACTGATTGAGCTTAATCCAACTTCCCCAGTATGTCTTTTCAAACTACTTTTCCAAAGGGTACAGGCGACAAGATGCAGCTTGATTATGCGTCGCATTGATAAAGGGCCGTGACTATTTCGGGGTGAGTGACCAGCGGAGAAATTACTACTGGCAGTCGATTTGCTCTAAACTGGAGCACGTCTCTGATGAGGGAGCAGATGTCCTTTCCTTGAATCCTGCAGCCAAATTAAAAAAAAGAGAAAAAAAACAAAAACCCAAAAGCTTATTTTCAGGGTCTCGGTTGGCGAAGACATTTTACATGTTCCAGTTGAAACATTTTGCCCCACTTTTGTTGATTTATTTATTTTCTTGTCAGTTAATACAGAATAAGGCAGGAAGCACCCAACTGAATTAGTGTTTAGTTTGGGGTTTGTTTTTTTTTCCCCTCCACGGGTTGAGCCGAGGAGCACCGTGTCTCTTCTCTGATAAGAGACGATGGTGTGAAAAGGGTTTCTCACATTGACTCCTCCCATCGCAGATGTTAAGTTAAATTTGGCCCAGGACACCTGCACTGGGCCCAGCAGGAAGTTCTGGAGTGCAGCAGGCACCCGCCTTCACAGGCTGCTTTTCACACTGATCGTTTCTTCCACATGTGAGAGTTTAGAGACAGCGGTGTGAAGAAGCGGGCTCCACGTCGTCAAAACGATGTTAATACCGGACAAAAATGACCTGAGTTAAATATGAAATGCTGTTTTGAAATGATTATTTTAATCATTACAGGAGGGGAAACCAATCTTTGTGAAAATATAATCTCTCTCTCTCTCCCTATTTTGACACATGCTTCTTCAAATAATTGTTGTAATTTAGCTCGTCAGTTGGATTTAATGCCTGACTTTAACTTCAAAACTTTATGAATCGCTTAGAAATCATTGCATGTGCATTTCTACATGAACGCTTTAGTTTCACCGGGTGATGGGTGGGGATTTTCCTTTTTGGACGTTCTGGCAGAGACAGCAGAGTTCATTATTTTCTCAAATTAAATTAAAGTCCAGGCCCTGAACTAACCCAGACCATAACAACATCCCCCATGTTTGACTTTTAAGATGTCCTTTTGGCTCTGTGGAGAGAAGTCATCTTATAATCTGGAAATTGTCATTTTGATTTATGTTTTCCTTGGTGAAGCACTTAGCCCCAAAATGCCTGCTGATCTGCATATTGGTGTCTGACTGTTTGAGTGCGATTGATGACTGTAGCTCCAGTGCAAAGGGCTTTAGTGGTCAACATAGCTACAAAAGCTCAATATAAATTCAGTCCATTTACCATTTCATTAATGTTTAAGCCCTGTGATGGAACTAATAGGAGGTTTTAGGACTCATCCTCTTACTTATGAATAATGAGTCCTAATCTCAACTGAGGGAATGTTGATGCGCTTTTGCAGGAGCTATGATGGAGGAAGGCTCACCATTGGTCCATGTTTTCTGTGGTGCCATTGACTTTCTCACCTGTTCTTCAATATTCTTCAGATTGGGGTAGAATGTGGCTATTTAAGATGTCTTGCCGACTTCGTGTTGTCAGAATGGTTCTATTTAAGTTACTTCTCTTTTTTTTCCCACAGGAATAGGTGTAATCAGATCTGGGTTCTGTTGGTGGAATTGGAGTAAAATAATGTTCCCTTTTTTGCGCTAATTTTGTGAATTTAAGCTCCTGGTTGTAAATTGAATATATGACTCCACAGTAAGTTATGCGTTTAGCCTGAAGTGATATTCTTGCATGTAGTCGTCCATGTTGTTTTGTTTGTTTTTTGTTTTAATAAAAATGTTAATATCTTTATTTAAAGAAAAATGTAATAATTCTTTTAATAAGAAATGTTTTAGTCTTAGTGATGTAAAACATGTGCTGTAGGAATAATGGCAGCATTCCAACAGCTGAATATGGGTTGTAGCTATGCTAAAGTAAAGTAAGCTAAGCTAAACTGAGCTAAATCATTAATCAGGTACATAGTTATTAAACCAAAATTTGTCACTTTATGCTGTAAATTGTATTTACTCCTGTTAAAGTTTGAGCTGACGCATCATAGGATGAGAAAATGTGTGAAATAAATACATAAAGTGGAATAGTGAAGTTTTTTTTTTTTAAATGTCAAAACAGACTAATTAAGGTAACAATCCACCCAACTGTGCAGTGAAAGTGAACCTGAGAGTCCTTTCTTCGCACTGATCCTTTTGGATTATCTGCAGTCAAAGCGGCTTATCGAACATGTTGCACTCCAGGTTAAACATGTTGACTTAAGGACACTGCCTCCAACTCCACAGAATCAGCTCCAACAAAAAAAAAAAAAAAAAAAAAAAAATTTTCTTGATGGGCATTGGTGTCAAAAAAAAAATCCCCACTCATGTCTGCAGGCACACATCCGACACCTGTCCCCCCCCTATCCAGACACACACACACACTCTCTTGGCACGATCTGTCACACTGATTATGCCGTAACCAAGGGGACGTGGTGAAGTGATCCTCCGCTCTGCGGACATGTTTACGAGGAGGAGATGAGCTGAATTTGTCCATTTGTGTAAACATCTGCGCCAGGAAAAGAAGGAAAGACGCGCACACCTGCAGTAATCACGTCACTAGGCAAAAAACCCTTCCCTCTCTAAGCGCTCCGGCAAAAAGTCTGGCTTCAGCTTAAATGCTGCCAAATCCAACTTATCTTTCAAAGTTCTGCGATAAAAATCAGAAGGCCTAATTAGAATATCTCTGCAGCTGCTCTAATCAGACTATTTCCACTGGGAACATGGAGGCCATTAAACCAGCATAATTGTATTTTATTTTTAGAGAGGTACATCATGCTACCTCATGCTGGATTGTCTGATGCCATGAAGGGAAGAACATGTCCCTTTTGTTTAGGATATAAAACAAAGTCATTTCCCATTCCTGGTGGTAAAGCTGTTTGTTTTCCCTCTGCCTGTTTAGCGAAGATGATTAGGATTGGATGACAGTCAAGGACAATACAGCAGCTTGAATAGACTTTTCCTCCATAAAGTTTTAGGCTAGAAGTCATATCAGTTGACGTGTCTCACAATTTGTATGTGAGTGTGTAAATTGATGTTCCTCTACATGCTCACATATTCATGACGCGCTTTGATTAAACTAATTTATTTTCGGTGTAATTCCAGTACCAAGAAATTAACTTTATACCAGGTGAGTCTCTCTCACCTGAGAATGTGAACCTGTACTGGGCTGATTCTGCCTTCAGATAATTGTAACAATCCTCCTGGAGAAGATTCATAAGTTAGAACTTAAAAGTCTGAAACAGGAACAGGTCTGTAAAAACAGCCTGTGTGCTTCACTGAGGAGAGAGATTCATTTGATGTATCAAAGAGTGATGTCATCACTGCTGATGTCATTGTCACCAGTGGAACTGATTCAAATCAAACACATTTTGAGTGTCAGGAAAGTCTGGTTTACATTCAAAGTCAATGTGGAGTGTTGGATGCGCTAGACGTGTCAAACGCTCCAAACGGTTCAAATCGCGCCAAACGGTTCAAATCGCGCCGCGCTAGACGCTCGAAGCGTCTCCACATAGACATTGAATGCAAACCAGACGTGCCTGACGCTCGAAACGCATTTGGTGTGAATGCACCTTTATATGTCCAGTGTCACTTCAGGTCAGTGTTTCTCAATCCCAGTCCTCAGGCCCCCCTGATCTGCATGTTTTAGATGTGTCTCTATTTCAGAACAGCTGATCCAAATGATTGCATGACCTCTTCTGCAGTCATCAGGTACTGCAGAAGCCTGTTAATCACCCACAGATTCAAACCAGGTGTGTGGCAGAGGGAGATCACCTAAAACATGCAGGGCAGGGGATTCGCCTGAGGACGGGCATTGAGAAACACTGCATTAGTTCCATCATATTAGGACCAAAGCCTGGTCCTAATATGATGGACTCATTGATTTGGGTCAGGCGTAACGTTTAGAGGTAAGATCCAAATTAAGTTTTAGTTAATATTAGGGTTCAACACATCAGAAATCAATCAGAACCAAAGGCTTGTCTTTTGGTTCTGATGGGTTGTTTCTGGACAGTAGCAGAGCCAGAGAACTTTTCACAGATTCTCTGGCTCATATTCTACTGTCAGACACTTTTAACAAATATTCATCCATCCATCATCTAACACACTTATCCTTGCACACACACATTCACACCTTAGGACAATTTAGAGAGACCAATGAATCAATTAATTCATGCCAAGTTTTAGCCAAACCTGGGTTTGGATAGTGACCGAGGTTACGACCAGCCGGGTGTGGGTCGGCGTAAAGGCCGAGCCGGGCATAGCTTACCCTTCCTGCCAATGACATGAAGGCCCTCCATGCAACGTGTGGAGGTTGGTTGCATGGACGTCTGTTTTTCCTCAGGCCTCCATGTTTGTGTGGAGGTCTGGCTTTGCGTGGACTCCTCTCTTTGCAACCTGGGTGTGGGTCGGTGCAAAGGCTGAGCCAGGCTATGGATGGAGACCCCTGGTTGATTCAAGGTCTCTCTTTCCTTGGTCTCTTCTGGATGCAGTGGGGCCTCTGGTTTGGTGGAGACTCTTGGACAGTTGTTTTCCAGAGCAAGTTTTAATTTCAGCTTCAGGTCTGCAACCTGACCCTGCAATGATTTCACTGTTTCCTCTTGTTCTACGTATTTGGAAGCTTGCTCAGCATGTTTTTTGAGCTGCTCCTCATAGTTCAGTCTCACTCTATATTCTTCAACCATTACTTCTATCAGTCCTTTGTTGTGGGAGGCGTATTTTACAGCCTCCCTTTTGAAGTAATCCAGCTGTTGAAGAAGGTTCCTGTCAGCTGACACTTTGGAAGAGCCACCTGGAGTTTCTGGCACGTTTCTGTCATGATCTCGTTTGACTTGCTGGTGACGTTCTGGCTTCTAACATGCTCTGCAGTCTTTGAATCTCCTGCTGCTGTGATTTGACTTCAGCCTGGCAGGCAATCCTCCTGTCTCGTTCTTCTTGGAGGTCAAAGGTCTTACTCTGCAACTCCTTTTTAAGATCGTCAACCTGCTTTGTGAGATTGATGACGTGTTGGCTCGTCTTGTCCACGACTTCCACTGAGGGGGTGATCTCGAAGCCAGCAGACCGAGTTGTTTCCTGCTGGACTTCTGAAGATGTTGGATTCTCAAAGTGGCCGGAAGGACTTGATTCCCCCTGGATCTCTGATGGTACATCTTCCGGCTCAATGGGGCTGTCGCTGTCAACCTCAAAAGGGAAAACGACAGCGTCGTAGTCGACTTGGACGTTGAGGTCCATTATGTCGACCCATGAAAGCTTGGCTGGAAAAGCTTTATGTTGACATGCAATCTGTTGTTGCTTCATGTCGATGAAAGGCGTGCAATACCTGGAATAGATATCCCGCTTGTTTCAATGACTTTCGAACGTGCTTTGTAGAGTGAACTGCCGCAATAGAACTGTGGAACAGGTCTGACAAAACGCTTTCTGTGAGCTACATTCAAGAGAGAGATTCATTTGTGGTGTCATAGAGTTATGACATCACTGCTGATGACATTGATACCACTGGAAAAACATTCTTTTCCTATGGGAGTTGATGAGCAACCAGTCCTAAAGTACTGCCATCTGCTGGCCCGGCTTGGAAGTGAACTTCTAAATAAAATTACGGCGATGCTTTTCATAATCATCTGTTGAAAAACAGGCTGAAAAATTCTGACGCTTTTCTTAGAATTGTAAAATTAAATTCTAAAATATATTTTGTTTTTCTCCACAGTAACCCTAATATTCTTTTGCAGCAGCAAAGACGATCAGATTTTTATATATCGATCATCTGGCGGTGGCAAAAGCAACAACAATAACAAAAATTGTCGGACTTAAGGTGGAGTAGATTGTACCTAAGGTGTGATGTCATGCTACTGAGGAAAGCTATGAGAGCTAGTGTGAAAACAACAACAACAAAACAGCAACTGTCATTTGTCTTTTAAATCACTTTGAAAGATTTAATGTTCCTCAAGCAAAAGAAAACTTTTATTTCCACAGCTTGTTACGTTTTCATAGTCCTTAAACTTTCCCAATCAGAAAAGTTTAATCAGATTGCATGGACAACACCCAATTTCAAGTCTTCTCATAGATTCTCAGCTTGTTTTTTTTTTCTGGACTTTGACTAGTCCATTCTAACACGTAGACCACTTTTAGCTTAATGTTTTTGTCATTTTTCTGCATATTTGTAAATGGTATAAATAATTACCCACACATTGCAAAGGTGTTTCTCTACAGCCTAGCCACTCTGTCCCAGCTTAAGAAAAGCATCCCCACATAATGATTCTGCCAACACCATGTTTCACCATGAGAATGTCGTGTTCAGTGAAACATCAGACCAGAGCAGCTTCTTCCACATATTTGCCGTGTCCCCGATGTACAAACTTGAAATTAGTCCTCTTAGGACTGTCTTTCAACTCTTTTTTGTTTGTTTGTTATTTTGTAAAGGAGCTTGTGCCTGTCTAATTTTCCTCGTAACAGATTGTCCCACCCAAGCAGTGAATCTCCTTAGCTTCTCTGGAATTAACAAGGGCCTCTTAATTGCTCCTCTTCTTGCCTCTGATTAGGTGGACTGCCATGTTTGACAGGTTTGTTGTGTGCCATTATCTTTTTGTTTTGTGTTCCTTAGTTTATGACACAGTTCATACTCTAATGTTTCCCAAGAAACCTCTGAGGCGAGCCAGGTCATTGCCTTAAGGTACTTAAGGTGCTCTGTGTGGCATTTTCCCCAGTGAACTCAATTTCTTCTTCTCAAATAGAAAAGTGAAAGAATTTCTAGAACAGGGGTTGATGTGTATACAACACATCAACACTAAAGGCGTTTTCCCCAAACTTCTTTGGTATCTCATTGCTCTGAGAGAACGACAGAACCCTCCTTGTCTCCTCTTAACAAGCTCAGACTTAATGCAGAGCGTCCAACGAATCATGATTCAGGCGATATTTACACAAAAAGATTAGCTTTGCACAAACTGGCCCACACTGAAAACCATCTATGCCTCAAAGATTCAACTGTTTTGCCCACACAGAGCTGCCAAGGGAAGGGCCTCGGCCCGCTAACTCTAGACCGTACGCAAGGATGACTCTCGGCCCGCTCTCCTACACAGATGGTTACAGCATTCTGCCATCCCACTGTCTCCCGAACGCTCCGAACAAGCAGATGCGGCGTTGTTTGACGGAAGCAGCTTTCCGTGTCACTTTTATGTCAGGCGAACACTCAGGACGGGCCGTTGCCGCCTCCCACTATGTTTGTGCTCATGTTCATGAGCCCTTGTGGTACGAAGGAAACCAATTCGTTTTCACACTCCTCTCCTCTTGTGAGGCACTGCTTCTCTTGTACTCATGCTTCATGCTGAGAGACATGGGGTTATGGTGGGCCACTGGAACAAAACGCCGATCATAATACCCTGAGAGGAAAGACCACAACATGCTCCTGGAACCTCAAACCAAGTTTCACATCCACACTATTGCTTTGATCAAACACAGCAGCGATAATGTCCAGTTTTAATCCTCTTTTCTCTGTGTGGAAGCCTTACCGTCTGAAAACTGTATCCATGACAACTGCGTACTAAATAATCTGTGTTCAACTTCACTTCCTGTCAGTTTGAGCCGAAGTCTGGAAATAAAAAAGGTTTGCGTGATATTATGACATTACACGTCCCATTTAGAACAACAGGTGTTGATGTGCAGAAACAAAGCATCTGTTTTCCAGCCTTCTTTCGACAAAGGGAGGAGCATTATCTGCTTTTTTAAATACAAAAGCTTGTTGGAAATGTGGTTCCGATGTCCTCATTTGATCAATCCTTTTACTTTTTCAGACTGTTGTTGCCGCAACATCCCCCCCCCTTCCTTCACTCTCTACTCTCTCAGTCACTACTTCCTCTTCTGAGAGGAGAGATGTGCTACCAGCTCTCCATCTAACGGGTCAATTGAGTTTCCTAAATCTGCTGGGATTTACCCTATCCAGAACTGAAGTAAACTCTGTTTAAGCTGGTTTCGAGAAAGAATTCGCCTGATTTCTACGGCCTACATCCAGATGTCCCACCCTTCTTCCCCCTGTGAATTAGCCAGACTGAGCAGCATACAGCCAACTAGTTTCACAGAGCACATCTGTTAACGGTCGCTTCTTCTCTGTTTTGCAACTTGCACTTCTTACTGAATCAGGTTGGTTTTAGTGACTCTGGCGAGTCCCAAGGATGTTGTTTTAATTTGGGCTAAAGCAACCTATAAAACATTTTCTACTTTTCTTCCCCAGAATCAAACATCACAGCTATTTTACTACCATCAAAGAACTTTGAGGTGACTCATTAATTGAATATCCACAACATCTTTTAGATTTTCTTATTGCTAAATATTTATTAGTAAAGCAATTTTTCAAGGGTCAGTACAGCTTAATTCAGTAGCAGAAATAATCAAATAAGTAAAATCAATCATCTAGCCTATCTTTCCCTAACGCTGATACTAAGAACTAAAAAGGGAACCTTTGAGAGAGACGGACGGAGTTTGGTGTTTCCAACCCCAGAACTGGTCTGATGATGAAGAAGGTGTTACAGCAGGAGAAGGAGGTTGATCGATGAAGGCAGCGATCTCTGTTGGTCTGATGAGCTGTCATCTCTGCATCGATGGTGAGGTCACACAGGACTTGGGTCTTTATCTTTGCCTTTATCTTCATCTTTGCCTTTATCTTTATCTTTGCCTTTGTCTTTATCTTTGTCTTTGTCTTCATCCTTTCCTTGGTCTTCATCTTTGTCTTTGGGATCTGAACCCAGCCGATGAGAGAAGTGCGATTTGAAGCCACATGTTGCGGGGCTGATGGGTTGGTCCCCATGCGCAGACAGTCTTCGGCTCTGTGGCCCCGGCTCTTCTTCAGCTGCAGAGTTCTTTGTCCATCTCGGTCTTGACTCGAAGCTGCCTGGAGGATCCAACCAAAGATTCCTCTTTTGCTCTCCCCTTATATAGGGTTTATACCCGCTTCGGTGCATTTTCATTGGCTAACACTGTTGCTGTGCTTGCTTTATTGGGTAACTTGTTTGGACAGATGTACTCATCTCCATCACTGTCTTAGAGACACCTTGTCCTGATGTCTTGGCTAATGTCTCAGGGTTGCTCAACGTTCCTCCCATGTCCTTCTATGCCCAAATAAGGCCTTGGTCATCTGTGCTTTCCTGTTAGTCCCCATTTTACCCCTAACCTTTCCCCTACTTATCCTCCTTCAACACATCATCAGTGATCTTTAATAGCAGTTATATGTTTTACACCATTTCAAGTTCAATATTAGAATCACATTCATAAACCTTTTAGTTTCTTTGATTTAGCATTCATTTATAATTTTATGATAACCACAACTTATTACTCTTTTATTATTATTTGTTACCAAAGTTACAGTTACTTGTTTTACTTGAAGTTTTCCCATGAGTGTAAATGTAAATGTAAGTATTGTTATAAGTAATCCAATATTAATATAAGTACTTTACTTTAAATCTTATCTAATTACTCAAAACGTTTAGATTTCATCCTTTAAAACTTTTATGCTTTTAAATAAGGACTGGTCTCAGCTATTTTTATAACTCTGCAAGCTGGAAACTTACTTCCTCTTTTTCAGGAAACCTGCTCTTCCTGTCTCATCTCTCTCTCTGACTATGATTTCTTATGATTAGATAGAAAAAATAAGTATAATTAAAGCTAAGTTTGCAGGAGACAAAAACAACACACACAACCAGGTTTATTTTATTGCAGTCTGGGTCAACTGTTGGGTCTAGATGTGATTTGTGTGACTTATTTTAAAGTTAACTTTATTCATTGTTACGGTTAACTAAAATCTCCAGCATGGGGAAGTGGGATGATCTCGGATTTTCTTGACAAGACCCAGAGGGGAGTCCAGACTTACCAGCACCACAAATACTGGACTGGACAGGCCAACCACTGCTTAGAGGCCTAACACTGAAAAACTTAACCCAGTTGTTCAATTTAAACAGATGATTAATGCAGCATGTTTCTTGTTCAACAGAATCCAGGAAACTATTTTTCTCAGACATCAGTGCAATGCTGCAAAAAAAAAAAAAAAAAAAAAAAAAAAAGAAAATGTTACCAAGAATTTTCTTGTCTAGTTTCTAATGCAAATATTTTAGTACACTTGAAAAACTAACTTGTGACTTTTAAGCAAAAAAAAGGAGCTTGTTTTAAGTCAATAATTTCTTAAAGCTGTGGTATGTAGCTTTTAGTTTTAAAAAAAGTTTTTTTTTTTACGTATTCGTTAGAACTGTCGATATGTCGTGACAATGTGTTATGAGACAGAATATCTGTGAAAAAAAAAATCTAATACCTCCTTTCTGTGCTACTATTGCCATCTGAAGAAATGCACCGATCTCTGTCAAAAATAACCAATCAAAGCTGGGAGGAACTTTTCAGTGTTGTCAATCACACTCCAGTATGCGAGGCCCAATGTGCTAATGGCAGAGAAAAAACTTACTCTCCAAAACAAAAAAAAACAACATTTTTCCACTCATTGGTGGCTAGGGTAACTAGCCTCTGTATTCATGACAAGCTCTGCTGATGGGATGAAGCTATACTGTAGCAGTATGTGCACAAGCTTGATTGACAGCACCATGACCCTCCTCTGACTGAGATGTGTATTTCTGTGTAAGTCAGATTATTCCACTTATAGCTAGTATTTTCTCATCCATATTAAGGAATTATAGGCTGTAGATTCAACAAGATACTATATTTTTGTAGGACATGGATATTGATGACTGATCATCTGATGTCACTAACAGTGTTGTTACCTCCATATTTATTGTTTTCCACTGGTTCATTCTGGGCCTGTGTTTTTATGTCTGCACCAGGAGACCTTTGAAACACACAGTGTCCACGACTGAAGGTTGTTCTGAACAGGAACACTTGGCAGGTATTAACATCTCAAAGAGAGCGCACAGTTAAAAAAACAAAAAAAGAGCATATGTGGAATGTGGAACTAGGCCAGCTTTTATGATAATGGTTACTTATCATTTTTCAAATATTCCATTCTTACCATCTCTCTGGATCCTGCAGCTACGAAACTAGATTAAGAGCTAATTAATGGGTCTGATGAATGCAACTGAGCCCATTTGAGGGAGGAAAGTGCTTCTTTCTTCCTGGGTGCCACTCAGTTTTCATTCAAATTGTAATCATGGATGATTATGGATGATGAAGCTTTACTGCTATGGGGTTTTTTGTTTGTTTGTTTTATATATCTTGGTATTTTCACATACAGTTTATTGGCGTTTCAGTAGATTCTTGAGGGTTTTCCTGCTCCTCTAACTAAATATGCCACGCCTACTTTAGCTGAATGGTTTTTGACATTTAACGGCAAATAAATGTTTTTAAAAGGGCAGTGTTATGTATTTTCCAGGCACATGATGCCATTTTATGGCTCAATCAAGTAACTATGTCATCTTCAATTGTTACAAAAATAATGACTTAAAGGAAATTTGAATCTGATGTCGTAATTTAATGCCTTGAAATTGGACCTCTGTCTCTTTAAGAAGCTCCTGCTCTTTCTGAAACTCCGCCTTCATTCAGCACTCCGGGTATGTTTTTGGTGTGGGAATAACATAATATAATTCAGAAATCCATCACTGACTGCCAGTGTCTGAGTCAGTGTTTCTGACAGGAATGTCTTTCTCTTGTCTCCTTCACACGCACAGCTTGAGTCCCTATTCATGATATGGTGTGCTTCTGGTTCTGACATTACATGCACGATATAAAGTCTACTGCCACATCCACCTATCTCGGTATTTGAGACAAACGATGCTTTATGTGTTTTCTGGCACACCTGCTGCAGATTTACAAGAATAAAATGTGTGGCTGCAGTGGGATCTCAACTTGAAGAGATTTGAAAAAATGTCAAAAATGTCCAATTTGAGTACATTTGATTCATAGTAATATAAAAATATGATAAGAAACAACAACAAAAAAAAAAATTTTTCTTTAATTTTTCGATTTTGTTTTAATCCAAATGAGTTTAAGACAGTGTCAATAATTTTTCTGAGTTGAAAAGCAGCCACAGAGGTTCGGTTCAGACATTTCATCCTGCGATGCCAAAACGTCGATTCGTCTCAAAGTGACGCCTCAGGTTAAGGACTACAGTACCCAGCAAGCTCTGCCGAATATAAATAGTAACTGAATGGGCGTTCCCGTGGTGACATGTGGAGGAGGTAAGAAGAGGATTGTTGCCGAGGATGCGTTGAGCTGCCGGAGATAAACGCCGCTCACGCGACTCTTACCCACCTGGAGTTTCGCTGCCATGGACTTAACCGAGGACGGTGCTGTGGAAATTATCCCGTGCTGACCCACTTCTCGCGTTTTTCTCTCGTTGTCCTCCGACGCCGTCTCTCATTCCTGCCAGGTATGAACTCCTTGTGTGTATGTGTGTGTAGTTTTCCAGCCTCGCGCATTGTTCATTACCCCCCACAGAGATGACAGAGTCCCTGTCGAGGAAGTAGCCCACGCGCTCAATTGTTTCTGTCGCTGGCTGCTGCTCGTGCGCTAAAACCGTGTAAAAATTAGCCGAGGGGAAAAATGTACTCCGGCTGCTTGTGTTTACCTGTCCGCGTTTTTAACGCCGTTCCGAGGCATTTAAATGCGCGCGTGTTCACGCAGTTCTGTACGTAACAGAATGCAAAGTTTATACGCGAGTGGGAAGTTCGGCGGGCCGTCGGGATATGGGTCAATGTGACCTTTACGGTAAGACGTGCAGTTTCAGTCAACCGTTTACGCGCTTTCAGTAAATGATGTTGGTCTGGTGCGCCTTCGAGTTCTGCTCATCGACACGAAGCTATTGGTGGTTTTCAACTGAAGCCCAAGTTATGGTTGAAGTGAGGCAGGGTATTTTACCTGCATCACTACTGGATTCACGCTCCAGGCTTTTCTGAGTGGCGACCCACATTTAGGGTGAACTGGTTTCACGCGGATGACAATAACACGGTGCACACAGAAAGTAGTTTTCTGTTTCCCAGCTGTACTTTCTTTTAAGGGCTAATTTCTAACCCTTCAAGCTATTTATTTATTTTTTATTTTGCAGGGTGTCAAACCTGACTGAGCAGTTTGCTTTGTTTTAGCCTGAGGGTTTTAATGAAGCCTCCACCAGTTTGTTCCTCCTCTTTGGTTATTATCACTGTGTGAACGACGTCCTGTGCTTGTTTTAATACCTTGCAGCTCGTTTAGTTGCAAAGTAGATCTACCCACTGGAGTTTCTGGCAGGTGGATGTAAAATATATTTACTGTGTCCCATTTTTGTTGCCTTGACCACTGTTTTGAATATAGTAGATGCCGTGGAAAAACCAAAGCAAACATACAAAAACATTTTCAGTAAAATAATGTTTACTCGTGGAGAATGAAAACAGCTACTGTCTGAATTGTGTATTTATCTAAATTTTAGAAATGGTTTTTAGCCTCTAAAAACCGAATTTGGGTTTTTCCTGGGGGGCTCAAAATTGATTTGCATAAATTTCGATTTTATGGAAATCGTCAATGTCTCCATAAATTTAAGGAAGCATCGAAACGTGTCTTTGCATTTTACTAAAAAGACATCAGAGGTGCTGTTTGTTGGGTTTTTGAAGAAAAAAGTGTGAAACTACTCAGTTTAATGCGTTAAATGAACATGCGTTAAATGTCTTGTCCTGGACCATTGATTTGGTACATCAATATGTAATTATCATTAGTTATTATTTTATGGTTTGTAAGTAATTGCACTCTGTATTGCACATTTAACATTTCTGATTTATTATTATTCTTTTTGTAGGTGAATTAACCAAGAGAGACCATGTCAGACAAAATGTCCAGTTTCCTTCACATAGGGGACATTTGTTCCCTGTATGCAGAGGGCTCCACCAGTGGATTTATCAGCACTCTGGGGTAAGAGCTTTCATTCACACATCACTACAGCCACTTTCCACTTCCCTCATTTCGCAAAGTACCTGCAAGGATTCCTCCAGAGATAAAACCTCAGGCAGTGTTATGCAGAAGAGCGAGCACTGTCCAAAGTAAAGCAACCACAGTGACACATGATGCGAGTAATAACACAAATACATTTCCATCTTTTTTTCTGCACTTGAATTACGTTTTGGTTGGAGACAGCTTCTCTTAACCAGAGAATTCACTCTAACCATTAAGCTGGTGTGCTTGAGATTCTGGTTATCTAAAATTATGTTGCGATTCTTCTTTGTAAAGCTTTTTGAGATGTAAGATTGGCTTGTTGCTGTGTTCCTTTTCATCCCTCAGATCACTCTGTGTCTGTACGGCGTCTAGGTAGTTGGCATCTCCCCTCCGCCTTAATTGTAGGCGCAGAGTTAAAAGTGCGTCTCATTATGTGAAAATAGAACAAACCGTGTCATGTAATTACTGGTCAGAAGTAGCAACCAGGAGGAAGAGGAGGAGAGTGTGATCGCCAATATCTCTAGTCTGTCTTTTCTTCTTATCCAAGTTTTTTTTTTTGTCTCTAAAGTGCATTCTGCATCTTTATTGTCCTCCTACCTTCTTAAGGAAAGACAAGCAGTCTGTTTTTATTTTTCTTCCCGCCATGTAGCAATTTTATTTGTCACTCAGAAGTGGCTGCGCCGTGGCCCTATTGTTCGCAAGACTTCAGAAGCCAAGCTCTTTCACAGTTTGGCACATCACATTAACCGTCATAGCAACAAACGTGTTCACAGCTTTGATGACTGCTAACATGACATCTCTCATTTGTTAAATTTCCGTCCTCTGCTCTCGCGCTTGTGATCACCCACCGCTGCTACGCCGTGTGTTTAAAGAGGAAAGCATGGAGGGCGCAGCTAAAAATAGCAGCATTGTTTTTGTATTCAATTTTGCTTGTGCTGTCAGCTCTGTGAATGTGACCCCTGACAGACACCTGGATCCACCTGGTGCTCTCCTGGCTGGCTACACTTCGATGCAGAAAGCAGAAGCGGCTTTCTCCTTGACACAGGATAACTGGGAGTCTTGAAACACCTGTTCCCTTTTGGACCTTGGCCCATTATTGCATCATTTTGATCACACACAATGGATCCATTTGTTGATGATACCTGAATTCTTTCAGCGTTACAGAAGTGGTCCTCTTCACTTTAGTCAGTGGGTTGCAAAAAGATGCAGCTGTTTGGAGTATCCTTAAAAGTTCTTTTAATTGTATTTTATCTACTAACTGACACAAAACAATCATTATGTCATGCTAAAATGCAGTTTAACAGTAAGCATTTTGCCATGTACAGTTCAAACCAAATATTTACATATAACGCATAAAGGTCTGGACTCTTGGCTATTGAGAAAAGATTGCTTCATGGATGTGTGGAGGCCGTTTAAGTTTTACATTTCTCCCAGTAGCTAATGTTTGGCCATGACGTATGTAATGCAGTGAGAAGAAAGTGCCAAGCCAAATGGCTGTTAAAGTGAATTTAATATTTGGATTGTTAAACTGCAAAACGGCGCAGAAAATCAGCGTCATCGTTCGCAGCTTCTCCTTCCGTTCACGGATTGGACCGGTCAAAATTCTACCGGAGAAATTCAACTCAATGGGGAAAAAGCCCAGACAGAGCACTGAAGGGAGGTGAGAACCAAGCGGAACTGCATGGGAAGGCAATGGTCAGGCTTGGAAGGGAGGGAAAGAGGGAACCCGGCAAGCAGTCATCCTGTCTGCTGCAACATACTATATTGAATGTTTTGGTTCAGGATAGACTTGTAGAGTTCAGACAACTGATGATGATGGCATCATAAGGACAAAACATTACCTTGACATATTAAAGCAAAATTTCAAGTCACTACATGAAATTTATATTAAACGCAAACGCCAATCGTCATTAAACTCAACTTTTACTTCTGCTATGTTTTTATCCTACATTAACAGGCATTTGATAGTTTGTTGAAGTCTTGCGCTAAAGATACTGTTTACACTCATTTAGTCTATGGCTCATGAGTACTTAGATTTGTAACATATTTCAGTGATATTCCAATTAATTGTGGTTGTACAAAACCTTCTGGAGTTCTGTTTGCTACACTTTCTTACTAGGAAATGGAATGAGGTGGATCACATGACAAAGACCAAATTTTATTCTAAAGTTTGTGAAGTGCCTATTTTATTTTTGTAGGGAAAATCCAGATATCTGATAATCAAAAATAATCAAAACATTTTATAAAACTACTGACAGAAATTAGGAGGCCAATACTTGGAATCGGATCAGAACATTCCTACTTAGAAAAACAGTAGGAATGTTCTGGGGAAGGGAAGATGGTTGCTAAGTAAGAACTTTGGTGTGGAAAACCGGCTGGGTTTTAAGCGTGGGCATTTATTGCATCGTTTGTGGTTTATCGTGATAAATTTCTCGTCAATCGCCTCTCTTTATTCAGCAGTAGCTGTGTTTCCATCACAAATGCAATTTGTTGATATTCTGCTAATGACGAAAAAGCACAATTTCGCAATTGCGGTGTTTCCACGAAATGAGCACAATTAAAATTACACTTGAAAAAGTTTGTTACTGTGATAAGTCTTTAAAAAAAGACATGCTGCGCCATCATCCTTCAACTACTTCCTGTCGCCTTCTTCTTCTTCATGGTTTGCACCATGAAGAAGCCAACTGAACCTTGGAGACTGTTCAGAGTTACGGAGCAGCTAAGCCTGAAAATTATTCATTTATTCAGATTTATGTTTAAAATAATTTTCATTCAACAGAAACGCTAGTTTCTGATAGAAAGTGAGACATATGTCCAAAGGATAAAAAGTAGTGTCAGCTTTGCTTTTAATGTATGTTTTATTAGAAAGTTTTATTTCAGAAATCCTTCACAGAAATAGATTTTTTATTTGTATTTTTTTGTGTTTGGTATTTCAAGAATCTAAGCCTTCTTATATTTGCTGACAATTTTTTGGGGATTTTTTGGGGATGCCAGTAGAGGCATCCAAAATGCCTCTACTGCTTCCAGCCAGAAGAAACATGTCGGGTAAAATTAAAATATCACATGAAACTTGAACATGCCTGAAATGTGGATAATTTTAGGCCTGAACTAAAGAAGTAATTTGAACACATAACCAAATGAGGTTTTATATACATGTATAGTTGATGGATTTGAAACACTTTCCTGCATTCTGCTTGCTGATAAGTAAATTTTCATTTTTAAAGTGATTAAATTTGGCTTTCTGTGCCAGAAATTAGTTTCTGAGTTTGTCCTTTTGTAAATATAAGTTAAATGTAATTGGATCATAACATTACATGTTTAATACAGCTCAGCAGCATCAGTTGTCTTGTGTTTTTTCATTCTTCAATCCTTACTTGGTTCCTTTTGGGAAAGGAATTAGACTGAAAACAACCCTTTGATGAAGCTCTCCTTGTTTGAGGACATATTACAAGATTAACTGTCTAAATTAAAACCTGAACCTGACTAAAGATAATCGTTCATTACAATTCTTACAGTAAATAGAATCCATTTCACTTGCGTAGAAAAGCAATCAGCTGTGAATGAGAATTAATTCACATGGATTTGAATGGGGACATATATATTAATATTGATGTTATATTCATTCTACAGTGAGCTGGCATTGAACCAGTCGGACATTATTCTGTGTCATAAAAACAGTTTAGTCACTCTGAATGTGACCTGCATGTTCCCATGCATTAAAAACTGAATGTGTCGGCGCTCATTTTATGAACCTGTCACATTCACTGTAAATGTCTGGCACTTAAAACACAAATTTCCAGTGGTAAATTTTATTTATACAGTGATCTATCCGGTGCTGTTGACCGATGTAGCCTGTGAACTTCAATTATACCAATAAAAGTGCCATAAATATAAATCCTAATGACTAGAGGTCACATTCAGTCTCTAAAATTTAAAAGTGTACAAGGAAAAACTTTTTTTTCACTAATGTGGCCATTAAATTATGAGCTGTTAGTGAGCCTGTTTTTAATTTCTGGGGAGCTTTGCAACAATTATGATGCCATTATCAATATAATTGCGTTTAGTTGGGTGTGTCTTCATTGGATTTGGCAGCGTCATTACCCGATACTCATGTGATATCTCTGTGGTTCTCGGATGCACAATTCTGTGTGGTTTCCAATGAGGAAGAGAGAAACTACTAGAATCCATCTCAGCGATTGGTTTGGTCACTTAATGGGCTTTGAGTTGCTTTCTTTCTTAATTTTGGAGCGAGGAAGAAAGCAAGAAAAAAAGGATGTTATACATATTATTACTTCGAAGAATAGTTTACCCATCTCAGCCTGATGAATTTTCTGTTGAATTCTATTGGTGAATTTTGATTAGTTTTTTATTTAAAAACACCATCATAAACATGACATTAAACCTGTCATGAACATGAGTAAGTCTTCATAAATATTTATGACTTTTGTCATAAAGTGTCATTCAGTAAATCGTGACACTATTAATGCAAAGTTGAGATCATTCAAAATGTCTTTGTTATGACAACTTGACATTAATCAAGAAATCATAATCTGACATAAATTTGTTATGAAAGTATTACTGATTAAACTTTAAACATGATGTAGCTTTATGTTATTAAAGCTAAAGTTTGAACTTGGGAAATATATTCACATGAATGTGTGTGTCGTCAGGCTTGTGGATGATCGCTGTGTCGTACAACCAGATGCAGGAGACCTCAGCAACCCACCCAAGAAATTCAGAGGTGAGGACTCGCTCTCATTCATGTCTGAGTTTTTTATTGTTTAAGATTTACTGCCAGTTTTGTCTGCCCTGCCGTTCGACATTTTTTTTTTCCTGACATATTTTATTTTCTTGTTTCTTTTTTTTTTAAAGTTTCTTAAAAATCTTAAAAATGTACGAAGCAATCATCTATTAACTCCACAAAAAGTATCCCTTTTACATTAGGACCGCTTCGATTTTTCAGGACAGCTGGAGTTTTCCAATAACCTTATACGTGTTTAGAGCTGAAAAGCCGTATTGATTCGATTCATGCTGGTTCGATAGTTATAGACCTTAAGCCTCAGAATCACGCTGTGAAGGTCCAGCCTAACCTTTAGACCTTTGTTTTGATGGAAAGCAGTCAGTTCCCAACTCTTAAGTATTTTTTTTTTATTTTTTTTATTTTGAAACCATAGTGACATTTTAAAGGCTGTAATGTGATACTACCCATTTTGAGATCTGCTGCCTTCAAATATATCGCTTGGATTAGAAGGGAAAGATTTGCTTTATAGCTGCTTAGCTTGTCAGCAGGTATAATAAACTCTTCCTAAAAGTCATCCACAGTGAAGTAAAGTGTATGTATGCTCATAACTGCACTCAGTTTTCATTGTTTTTGTTTGTTTATGGTAAAACGAGTATTACTCTCTTTTGAGAGGTTTATGAGGAGTGGAAATGAAGCGTTGGTTTGTACCAAAATTAAAGTTTTTTTATTTCTTTATGGCCTAAAGCACTATAGTTTCCCCTTGGCATATTAACGAGGAAGCAAATAATCATTTACTTTATCCTTCTGCAAATTTCTGAGGTTAAAAATGTATTTGCAACACAGAATCAAGTTGGATATATCAATAAGAAACAGAAACATTTACTCTAACATTTGTCATTAAATGTTAACATTCTTAATTGACTTCCATCATTAAATATACCAAATTAATGATGCAAGGCATTCAATTACATTTCAGACATATTGAACATAGTTATGAATGATTTCTGAAAGGTCCACACGGATAAAAGAAATGTCAAAATGTTGGTTTTAAGTTTATTCCTATTCTGTCAGAATATTTGCAATCAATAATCTAATCTTTATTGTTTTAGGGGCATCATAATCTGGTGATTGGCCATATTTTTTTCCCCATCAATTGATACCGATGGGTTTCCTTCAGCTTATTCACCAGAAATGTTTCAAAACTCTCTGTGAAAGTTGAATTACTCTAAATGTAAAAATCTTTTGGCAACTGATGTGGCTAATTATTTTTCATTCACTCCATAATTTTATGTCTTTTGTGTTTTAAAATATATATGCTTGTGTCAGAAAAAGTGGACTTTGGGCACCATCTGCTGACTTTAACAAAATCTCATCTCGCCGTTTCCTGTCGTTTGATGAAGTGCAAGCATAGCATTAGCATGTTTACTGTGTTTTGTTTTTAATACAGCTCCTTGGATTGATTGTGTAAAACTTTCTGATTTGGTTTTAATGTCATAAACATAATGACTCATATTCCAGCTGTGGTTTTCTCTTTCTCCAACAATATCTGAGCGCAGCTGACAGCAGATCACATGACGCAAACAATGATGGCAATAATGCCTTTTTTCCTGAAACATTATTGTAATCTGTGCAAAGTGCTTTATTTCTATTGGGAAAACCCAGATTTCACAAACAAAATCCTGTAAAGTCGTGATTGTTATGAATTAGCCAAATACAAACAAGAAGTGTTGTGTTTGTCTGGGTCTTTGGTCATTTAAAAGCTTTTTAATGGGGAACCAAATACAATTTATTTGATTATATGGAGATATTATTTATGTTTTATGTTAATGAGTTTGGAAAGAAGAGATGTTGAACTCACCTAAAGCTTTACTGACAAAATGATTTATTGTTTCATGAACTCTGACTAGTGATGAATTGGCAGCTACATTTTTTTTTTAAAGTTTGGGTACAGTAATAAAGTTTACTTTAGGTGTCTATTTGGAGCTGTGGTCTCAAGACGGACCAATACTTGACTGGAACTCTAAATCTGGCTTGCTTATTTTTCTTCTGATGCTTTAGATGTTTCACATTTTAGATTTACTGAAGTTAGTTGTTTATTGTGGTCTGGTTGTGGTTTCTAACACGGTTATTTTCTACTGCTCAGTGGTTGACGAGTACAGAGTGGCTGCTCATCGGAAGAAAGGCTTTTAGCTCACATGGATTTTTCCAGGAACTGAGACGGCTTCATCCTGCGTATCGGATAGAAACACAAATCCTTCCCAGATTTCAGCTCTAATTTTGACCAATTCTGCACCAAAACGTTTTTAACAAAATTATTTCTTTTTTAGATTCTCTAACTAAAGTTTAACTGAAGGTGTGAGGATGGAGTCTCCGCCCCAGCAGGCTAGTGCCTGCCTAATTTAGCCTCGTGTGCTACATGGTAATCAGAAGGTGACCTATTTTAACGGGGCAGCAAGTCTAAACGCAGATGCACAGTCGAGTAGTGTGAAGTCAATAATGTTTAAATAGAGGACAACAACAAAACAACTTGTTTATTTTGAAGTAGGTCACAACTGCAACCTTATTGCCAACGGTCTTGTGATTTGAATTCCCTGGCAAATCAGGCAAGTTTCATTGCAAAGCACCTTTAATACACAAGACAATTTAGAGATTTACAGCAGATCAGAGGAAAGGGAAAAAATAAACACTGTTTTGATTAAAGTTGTGTCCATGTTAAATGCATAACCTTCACAATGTGACACAAGACAGTGTAATTTAATGAAACCATTGTAATATCTTTCAAATTTGGGTTTGAAACATGTTTGAACCTACGTGTTGAAGAGACCTTCATTCACGCTTGACACTTTTGGAAAAATACTTTGACAGACGAGACAAAAGTGGAGCTTTTTGCAAGGCGAGGAATCCTAATGACTAATTTCCAGAGATGCTTATTAGGTTTAGGAGGTAATTAGTTTTTCATAGCTCTACAAAGTCCGATTTATTGTATAAATGAAAAGTTTATTTCAGTAACTGTTCGCTAATGACTTGCTGTTTAAAGTAACGCCACACAAGAGTCTGTTTACAGCTCATAAAAGCACATTTCAGATTATAACAGTACATCAGACCAACAAACAAAACCATTTCTGTTTTGAAGTGGTACTAGTCTCATCACAACAAATATTCTAACTCATTGGATAGCATGTGCTGTGTAAGTTCATATCTACTGGTCTCTATTGTTCATTAAACATTTTAGGAATTTTTTGTTTTACTTGCATTTCAATGTGTTTTTTGTAAGCACAAATTATTTAGCGTCTTTTACTGTCGGTTTAAATGGCAAATGTAGCATTGAGAAACGTTATGTCGTATCAACACTTCAGGAGTTTGATGCAATTATTCCGATTTCATTCTGTGGAGAAGCAGCTGTGAGCGATTAGTCAGGACTGGTCGCTCGCTCAGTACCTTTCTGTGTTTGCAGACAGGTTGCCGTTTCACAAGGCCACTTCTTCCCAGTTAAAGATGCAGAAAAGTGACCTGCTCAGTTTGACTAACTGAGCTAGTCAAATGATATTCAAAAGAGTGGCTTATCGCTAAGCTGCTGTAACTGCAGAGGCACACTGACTGAATTTCTCACCGTGTTGACCTACTTGCACGCTTTAGTCACTGCATCATAGTACACATGATAATAATTCAGGTTTTGCAAATGCTGGTTCTTGTCGCCAAATTGGTTTCCGGACAAGCAAACCATTTACCTCAGCATTGTGAACTAATCGTTAATCCGTCAACAAAAAAGCCCTTTGTGTCGGCCACCAGAGTTAATCAGAAGCGTTGTAACAGGCCTACAGCCTAACCTCTTTGTGGAGTATTAAGAGCACTTGTAAGCTATTTAAAAAGTCAGTTCTGCAGGGAGCCGAGTGCTTAATCTAGCTTGTCTCTGATTTGAGGGGCTAATGGATGAAATGATCAGTTCATGTTTTGTACATGCAGGTTGTGTTTATTCTCAAAAGTACACAATAAACTGAGTATGAAATCAAACTATCCACCTTATGAGCACACTTCCTGTGCAACTATATTACTGTTTCATAGTGTCATTGCAAAGGTCAAGAAAAGGAAAGAAATGTGAACTCTGAGATCATGCAGACTTCGTTGTTAATTGAAGACTGAATTGCAAGTAGAGAGCCTAACTGCTTGCAACACAATTGAGGGTGTTTTTGAATTTATTTAACAAAGAACAGGGCGTATTAATTAACATGAGTACGTTAAAAGAACCATGTAAATATGCCAGATTTAGTCACAACAGCTAATTTCCACCAGTAGTCCCACAGCAAGTAAAAGTGATATTAGGCTACAGGTATCTGCTTTTCGACAGGGTTTAAAGGCACACATATGTTGTTTTTACGTCCATCATGGTGGCGCGGGCAGAGGTCTGAAGCGGTGACGTCACGTGCGAAGGGTCAATAGTATCTTTGGGGTCGTTCCAACCCTGGACTGTCATTGGTTTTTCTATTTTTATTTTTTTTTCTATTTTTATGAAGCAAATTTATTTTTGAAATGTCAAATTTTGTGATTATGGAAACAGCTTTTGAGGAAAATGAGGTTGAAAGTCCAACATGTGTTCATCTGTTGTGTGAAGATTTTTGCAGATTCATACTGTCTACATTTTGCAATTAACTTTTTAGTAAATGCCTTTCTTTCGTAGTAGTACGCCATGGTATTTATCTACTTTTAATAGCCATTATTGCCCATTTGCAGCGGACAAATGTTCTCCCAGTGCCCCGTTTTCTTTTTTTGGGTCTTTGCCCGCCTCTTTCCTGCCCTGCTTCCTCCACTCCAGGCTGTATGATGGGTAATCCCTCGACACTCTTTGCTTTGACCGCATTTCTGAGTACGGTAGCCCAAATGCGTATTTTTATCTGTCATTTCTCAGTGGAGTTCTCGTTGACACTTGGAATGCAGTAGTTCATAGTAAATGTTTGAGCCAGTCTATCATTTTACAACTCAAAGTTTTTTTTTTCTAGTTGTATCTTGTATATTTATAAGTGTCTAGCAAATCCGATCCAAATCAAGTTTGTGTTTAAGACTGAACAGAGTAGGTCACCCAAACTTTGGACCAGACACTGATGTATTTCGTTATAAGGTGGGTGTCTTTTTATCAAAAGGTTTCAAACAAAGGTGGGTGTCTTTTTATCAGATGCACAAACCAGCCCAGTTTGCTCCTGTGAATGGAGCAGAGTGCTTTCTATATTCGCTGCCCCTTAAAATAGCAGTGAACCTCACGCTGTCCATAACACTGAATCCCCATTCAGTGTTATGGTTTTTCTTTTATGCTGTGCACATCAGGATTTTTTTTTTTTCTCCATTTGAGTTTCCATAGTTCAGAATGTCACTCCTCCAAAGAAATAGCTGTAAAACATGTTGGCAAACATGTTTTACAGCTTATTTTTTTATCCCTCTTCAACTTTCAATTCAGGTCAACTCTGAAAGATTGATTGACTATTTTTTGTCATTTTTTTTAAGAAAAAAAAATGTAAATTGTAAATCATTTGTCAGGTCTGCATAGGAAACGGTTGGCATAAAGGAGCTTGTTGTGTTTTGTGGCTCAGTGCTCTAATGCACGTAATATGTCAGTTTCCTGCTAAATTTGATCTTCAGTCATGAACAAGAAACTGCACCACTTGAACCAGCAGCTCCCTCCAAACTTTGAGTCGGTTCTGTTTCAAGGCTGATTTTGGTGCATCTTTCTTTCCATCCCACTAGTCACTATGCAGCAACAAAATCCGTCCTTACAGTTTAACAGGGATGTCTGGGCTACTGATTCTGATTTCTGCTGATACTGAATAAAATAAATAAAAAAAAAACTATAACTGACTCTCAGTTATGTATAGTGTATTATGACATACACTTTTAATGTTCAAATCAATCTTATTTTTTGTGAAAAACATTGAACGATACCTGTGAAACAATCCAGGCTCTTTCGATCCGCTCATGAGGTTGGGCGGGTCCGTCAGTCTGTCTTCTCTCATGCCAGAGTGAAAAGTAACAGTGGTTGATTTTCAGATGTTTGTAGATAAGATTGGTGGATAAGATCAGTTTCACACGTTGGCATCGACCAATCACCGATCTCCTAAAATGAAGTAAATCAGAACAGATCGATCGATTCTTTCACCCCCAATTTAAAAAGTAACAAATAGCTGCTTCCCATTTGTCTGTTTGCAGTATGTACAAACTAAATAAATAAATTAAAAATCCTACTGATCTGTAAGCTACATTTATTATTTAAATAGCATTCAGCGTCTATGCAGTACAAGTCTGGAACAAACTGCTGAACAGCCGAAACATCGACTTCCTTTAAACCAAGGCTAAAAACCCACCTGCTTAGAGTCGCCTTTGATTAGTAGTAAGTGAAACATTGATCAACCTATTTGATGTTGATGGCCTTTGACAAAATCTTAATGTTTACGTCATGTGTCATAGCTGTTGGCTGAATTATGTTTTTATGAGCAACTCCCTTGATGCTGAAAATAAACTTGATTTGACTTACTGTAATCTATGAATCAAATATTTTCAGAAGATTATATTCCATTTATGTAAGTCCAGGTTTTTTTTTTTTGGTTTTTTTTACATGGCCACCACTTATTCTTCAAACCTGCTGCTGGTGAAACAGCCATTTCTTCATGCTGGTAACTCTCATCTGTGAATCCCCACATATCCTTAAAGTTTGTTTTGAGCGAGACCAAGTCGAAGCCATTCCGCTTCTGAAAACGACTATTTTTAGTCTCAATGTACCACTTTCTGCAAATTTGGCTGCGTTTGCCGAGGTCAGGACGCTGGGCACAAGTGCAGACTCTTACAATAAATTATGAAACGTGTGTCTTTCTGTTTGTGCTTCCAGACTGCCTTTTCAAGCTGTGTCCAATGAACAGATACTCGGCACAGAAACAGTTCTGGAAAGCAGCGAAGCCCGGCGGCAACAGCACAACGGACACGGTCCTGCTCAATAAGCTTCATGTAAGATCTATTTCCATCCTCACAAACCATAATTGCAGTGTAACTATACTGGCGATTTCTGACGATCAGTGTTTGCGACTCAACCCGTGTGCTCTGTCGTGACCTTCCAGCATGCCTCAGACCTCGAGAAGAAGCAGAACGAGTCTGAAAACCGCAAGCTGCTGGGAACAGTCATCCAGTATGGAAATGTGATTCAGGTGCGCTGCGGCCTACGAGATAAGGGGCTTTGCTTGCATGAACTGCTGTGCTGTGCGGCATGCTTATAGGAAGCTGAGCGCTTGATAAAACTGACCATAATTCTGTTTTTTAATCTGAAAAGTTTTAAATAATTGCCACAGAACAAAGAAGTCCTCTAAGGGCACCTTTAAAAGGTCTTTCCCTTCGCTCTTTGCTCATGAAGGTTTTGCATTCATGTGCGTTTATCTGAGAAACCTGCTGTGTAATGTGCATAAGGGAGACTGTGTGGGATGCCCCAGCTGCACATACCTTATATAATTCAACTGCTGCTTGGGAAATATGCACTTAGGAGCTTGTTAGGAGAAAACCAGCTGTGACTAAAGTTCTCAAAGTAACAATTGACAGTCTTGCATGACCTAAATAGAAAAGACAATGTCAAGCGTCTCTGCTGTGAAGTTCATTGAAGTTGTGCCAATGGCCTCTGTTGCACCAGTTTTTCCACATTTTTCTCAAGCTTTGTAACATTTTCCACGTCTCTCTCCAGAGAGTGAGAGCGAGATTGGGTGGTTACATTGCCTGTAACTGTATACCTTGTTGTGCCAACAGTTGCTGCATCTGAAAAGCAATAAATACCTGACGGTGAACAAGCGGCTACCTGCACTTCTGGAGAAGAATGCCATGAGAGTGACTCTGGACTCGGCAGGGAACGAGGGATCCTGGTTCTACATCCAGCCGTTCTACAAGCTGAGATCCCTGGGAGACAGTGTGGGTAGCGCCGGGTGTGGGATTCCTGTTAATTATGCCCAACAGAAGGAATCGAGCGTGTATTTTTAGACTTTACACGGGGTTCGAAAACAGAAGTCGCATGCACTCGCCACATCCGAACCTCCGGTTCAGGCTTGACGGCATTTGTTTTGAAATGCTCAACTTGTCAAGCATGAGAAACTGCTGATAAACAATGATCTGTCGGTGACAGAGTCTGTCTGGTTGGATTAGAAGCACTGCGTGTTCAAAATCACTGGACGATGATGAGATTCATCAAGATAAAGAACATATTCGATACAGAACAAAGAATCAAGGCTGTTTATACTGAATACACTGGAAAAATACAAAATATGACCAGTTTTTAGTGCAAATATCTTGGTACACTTGAAAGAAGACAAAACTAACTTGCAATAATGTTTTAGGAAGATACAGGAGCGCGTAACATGAGAAAATGGTTGTTTTAGTGAAATAATCTGCAAGTGGTTATTAGAACATTTTCATCTATATTAAAGAATTATATTCTTATAATTAGATATGAGAATTATTGACTTAAAACATTCGCATAATTACTAAAATGCTACTTGTGAGTCAGCTTTGTCTTATTTCAAATGTACTAAAATATTTTCTCTGGAAACTAGGCCCCAAAAAAAACACACTTAGAAAGAGTCTGCGTCGTAGCAGCATACAGTAAAACTGAATCTATTAATTACATCTCTCTTAATACCTATGCTGCGCTAATCCGATGTACTGACCTGCGGTTTGATCCAGAGAGAGCTGCAGGAAATGAGACGCAGTGTGAGAATTCACTTCCTTTGTACTTGGGGAAAAAAGAAGACTGCAGGCTGCAGATACAGATGTACAGTGCTAAAGCATCCGGATCCATTGAAGTTATGCTCATGTTGTCAACTCACAAACACAAAGTTCAATGTACTTTGTTATGATGGACCAACAGAAAACAAACCAAAATTAGGAAGTGTAAAGGAAAGGATACATAAGATGAGATCTTTCTTTGCAACAGGTCAAAACACACAGAGAGGAGACGCCAAACATGTGGAAGAAAGGTTCCCACTTGAGGGACAAATGGGAAAATAACATGTATGCAAAATGTGGCCCAATACTGGAAAAGCCATTGTAGATGAAAGATATCTGAATATAAGGCAGCGGTTCTCCCAAAACTCCTCTTATAAAGCCCTTTCCCAGTGAAAGTAGAAACTAAAGTCTATGCAAGGATGTGTAGCAAAACTTGAAATTTGATAATTACATATGTCCAGGTGGAAACTGAGGTGTTTTTGATTAAAAATGGATAACATGCACAAATTTAGAGTAGAGTAATTTTCCAAGACAGTTGCATCTTTAACTGGTTAGGGTTAACTTAGGGTTGGGTTCATGGTTTAAATTTTAAAAACTATACATCACTTTCATTTCTTTTCCCGGTTATTTGCCACTTTGTGTTAGTCTGCTATATGAAATCTAAATAAAGTATGTTAAAGTTTGTGATGGCAACACAAACTCACGAAATGTGAGAAAGTCTCTGGGATGAATGAAAATGGACACTTAGCTTAGCACACCCATTTTTTATTTTTTCTTGCAGCAGAAAACACCCATTTTGTCTGGAGTGCTTATAAAAGCAAGAAGTTATAAAAGAAAATAAATGGACGTTTCCTGTTTTTCTTGGTGATGGGTTATATAAAGCTACATTTGCGTGATGCTTTTTGAAGGGAAGTCGGAGTGGCTCGGCTAAATGGAGCATACGTGAACGTAACCTCTGCTGCTCGAGCTGCAGTTTCTAATCGTGGCTAATGGAAGGTGATGGAGTTAAGCTGGCTGAATGGCTAATTAAGTTCCACTTAATTAATCCCTTTGGGAAGATTTGTCCTCCACTTTTGATTCATCCTTTTAAAATGACCAAGAGCCTTTCTGTCAGTCTGACCAGAGCCTTGCAAAACCTCAAAATCTGTTTCTTTGAGAAGATGCAATTACCCTCTGTGGCACAAAATGTTTGACTTCTGAAATCAAATATTTAAAGATGGTTATTTTTTTTAAGGTGAATTCTTGCACCGCTGTGAAAAGTTGAGTTCAGCTTGTGGTGCATGTAAACAATCAAAGCTTTGTCTAGATCACTATTTGTCATGAATTAATGCTTGAGGGTTTTATCTCTTATGTCGGTAAGAGACAATAAGGGACTCTAGCTCCACCTAGTGTTCAAGAGATGGCATCTATAGTTAGAAACAAATCTGAGCTTGTAGCGTTTTTATTTGATTTATGAAATTTAGGTCTCTTTTGTAAAATGATTGATTTGTTTTTGTCATATTTTAAGGGTTTCTATGTTCATCTCTTGCTTCTAAGCAATGTGGTCTTCCTCTGTAAATCTGTGTTGCTCCTGCAGGTGGTGATCGGAGACAAAGTCGTCCTCAACCCTGTGAATGCAGGACAACCTCTCCATGCCAGCAGCCACCAGCTAGTTGACAACCCGGGGTGTAACGAGGTACGACTGTCACTTCATTTATGGTAAAATGGAAACATTTGTAACAACTCTATAATAAATGGCATTTCTCTGTTATTGTTTTTTTGCCCTTTTTTTTTTTTTTTTTTTCCAGGTCAATTCTGTAAATTGCAACACAAGCTGGAAAGTTGTTCTATTCATGAAATGGAGTGACAACCTGGAAACAATCCTCAAGGGGGTAAGCACCGACACGATTGATATTACTTGATTATTTTTTTGTCTACAACAGTAAAAAGGGACATTTACTTGATGCTGTCCTGTGGGCTCTTTTGTTTTGTTTCAGGGTGATGTTGTGCGGTTATTCCATGCAGAGCAGGAAAAGTTTCTAACTTGTGACGACCACAGGAAGAAGCAGTACGTTTTTCTCCGAACCACCGGTCGACAGTCGGCGACTTCGGCCACCAGCAGCAAAGCACTGTGGGAAGTGGAGGTTGGTGAAACGGGTTCCCAAAATGCGATCCATTCCCCAGTCAATAAATTGCTGATCCCTGATACGGAAACAATGCTAGCTGAACTTTAAATGCTGTTTCTTTTCTCATCACCAGGTGGTGCACAATGACCCGTGCAGAGGTGGCGCAGGCTACTGGAACAGTCTGTTCAGGTTTAAGCATTTGGCCACCGGGTGCTATTTGGCTGCAGAGGTGGGTGAGGTGTGTGTCGGTGGATTGGACCCTTTTTATTCATTAAATTTTTTTACGATACAGTGATTTAGACAAACATGCGATTTCTGAGATGGTAGCAATAATTAAACACCAAGAGACATCTAATTTACAGAGAGTTTTTCATACACAACAAAGCAATATTAAAACAAAAGGTAGTAAAAAAAAATGGAAATAAGGTAAGCAAGGAAATTATGTGGAAAATATCTGAACTGTTCTGATAACGGAGATAATGTTGCTTTGAAGGACTCTTGAAAAACAGATTTGTTAATGAAGAGGAGATGCTAAAGGTGGACATGTAAATACATGATGCACAAATCCTAAAATCCTTTTAAAAAAATCATGAAGTCCTGATCAGTGTTGGTTTGATTGATGTGTATTTTTATGTTTGTGTTTAATGCTTTGTTGTTGTGCTGTATCTGTAGCAGGTGTATTTTGTCACCTTTTGAAAAAAATGACTCAAGTCTATTTTTGCCAAAAAAGAGGTGATGATTCTTTTTTGCAAAAATAACTTCTGGTTAAAAAAATATATATGAGCATGACTTTATTGGAAAAGCTACAAATTATTGAAACTGGTGTTTAGGTAAAGAAACATCTACATATTCTGCTATGATAAGCAGCTAGCATCAAATGCATATTATTGTTGTAGAGAGCCCAACATTTGGCCGATATTAATTGTAGTTTCAACAATTCTTTGCAATGTTGTTGTGATCAGTAATTTTGCCAAATCAATGCATTTTTAGATCGTTTTGCTTAAAGGGCATCAAAACCACCTTAAAATTTATTCTGACATGTCCATGAAGCAGAGATTTCAAAGTTATTTATGTGGAATATATTTTATTGAAAGAAGTACATCATTATTAAATGAATGATTTGTTGGATTATGTTTTTCAAATGGATTTTCCAGGTGAATCCAGACTTTGAGGAGGAGAGCACAGAGCAACGATCTTCTGTAAGTCAGATGTTCTCTCATTGTTGGAGCTTTGCCTCTGCTTCATTCTTTTTAAAAATCTCCTCTGGGTTTCTCTTTGCTGCTTCAGGTGGTGGACTTTACACCCTTCAATTTTCAGGTATTGTCACACCATACATAGATGTTGTTTGGTTGGTATGAATTTGTGTGCATATGAATTAAAATCTGTACTCCAACACAGATTAATTTGCTTTGTGTGTGTCAGTAGCACCTGACTACCACAAGGTGTCACTGTGTAATCATCTTAGTTGATGCACATCAGTGCTGGGAGTCATTGAATAAGAATATATTTTGTTTTCTTTAAGAGCACAAATACAGTAGTATTAGTAGTAATACTGATTCTGTGCAGGGGGTCCCTCACTGTATTTTTATTTTTGTTTTTAGCTGGATGCTGATAACGAGGCTCTACGAGGCCGCCTCCGCGCTCCACAGGAGAAAATCATGTACACCCTGGTCCCTGTACCCGACGGCATGGAGGTGACCTCCATCTTTGAGTTGGACCCCACCACCCTAAGAGGAGGGGATTCAATGGTTCCCAGGTAAGGCACGTGAACGAAACCTGGTCCAAACTGTGAATGAGTTCAAGCCTCTAAAATCCCCCGAATCTTTAGGAAGACAAATAATTTTATGAAGGCATGAAAAAGAAGCAAAATTCAAGACGGATTCACTTTCAACAAAAACACAGTACTGAAGGAATCTTAAAGTGTGGGGTAAAAAAAACAAAAAACCTTGACAAATGACAACTATGTTGACGAAACACTGTCCCTTCATGAAGACCACAGTGATGTCAAAAAACAACATTTCAAAGAGGAAAAACATGTGAGTCATGTGTTTTTGTGGAGGGGGAATTTAAAGCATCAGTCGAAACTAGTTTCTGTGGTATTGAGTTTAAAAGTGGGCAACTTTGGCCCTCCACCGGTTTTGTTATGTGCTGTCCGTTCTGACTGTGCGATCGCTCTCTTTTGACTAAAAGCAGATCTTTTAAACACAAGAATGGTATTACAAAGGCAAAACAGGAAATGTGTCAGGCTTGCCTAGATGAAAGCAAGAAAGGGAGAAAACTCCCAGATTTCAAAATATCAACATAATTATTAGTGTTTCTACGCAAGAACACAAACCACATATTTTGTAAGGTGCACACTTTTAGTGGGGATGTTTTGTAATCTGATCTGATCTTGAATTTCTGGTAGATTTAATAGGACAAAGTTAATGGAAACTGTTCAAATGGTGGGTATTATGTAAATGTACCTTTTTTTTGTTATAAAGTTATTCCCTCATCAAAAACACACCTGCTTGCTTCCGCTTCACAGAGCACGCCTTCCCCACTCAGCTCCTCCGGACTAGCGGCAGCAGCATTTAGTAAACACCTGGCAGAGCTGAGAGTCTGCTGACCTCATCATATGAACTACATCCCATGTTCCTACGAAACATTAATGAGAAGCATTTTGTGATGGCATGCTGAAGGCAGAGTGTTGGAAAGAGTAGAAACTTCTTAAAGAGACAGCGGTCAATTTCAGATTGTGAAGTCTAAGGTCTTTTACGTTCTGTTTGATATATGGAGCATATTTATAACAATCGAAGGCAGCATAAGCTTAGTTTCCATTGATTTTAAATTTCACACCTTAAAATTACTAAAAAATTTAGTTTTTTTTAGTTCTAAAACTAAAATTTAGAACTAAATGGAAACATAACAAATTTGAAAAAAAACAAACAAACAATTTTTTGGCATCATGCCAGTTTATATGCAGCAGCAAAGCTTTCATTTATGGGCACTGGCCTTCTTGGACAGTGTGCAGCTGGCTCTCCCAGGGGTCTTACAGCATTGCACCGTTAATCAAAACTTGAGTTTCAGTCAAAAGTTGGCCGTCTACAATTTCCCCAAAACGTTGCATGCATATGTAGCCACTCCCAAAAATAAGGAGTTTGTCACACATCTGATATCAACGTCTTCTCCAGTGGCCGATAGATGAGCTCTAGCGCCGTGGCTGAAATAGAAACACATTTACAGTTACTTGACTGTCCTATCAAAATATATTGCACCGCCCCTTTAAGCAGCAATGTTGTGTTCCTGCCTTCGCTGACTGCAGTCTTGTCATCTGTGTTCAGGTTTTGCTTTGTTTATGACTTCTCTCTAACTGCATGGTATGAGGGATGAATGTTTAGTTCTGAAAGTCCAATGGTGTACTTATCTTTGCCAGACGAAAATAGGCTACACAGTTTGATTAGAGCCTTTACAATGTCATGCCCTTTGTGTAACTACCTGTCACTTCATCCTGATATAACCCTGCCTCTCAGACTTTAGCCACGCCAGCTAATTAGCGCCTGACAGAACTGGCACACAAAGGTTAGCTCGTTAGCCTCGGCGGCCAATTACATAATCTTTGCTCAGAAAGTGGTTACTATCTGCGTGGTGCGCCTGAGGCCAGGCTGATGACACAGACGGTCACACATGGGGCAGGCCGGGTGATGTTGCAGTGAAGCAAGTGTAGAAGTTTAATACGCGCTTACAGGAGCAATAAGGCCACACAAGCCAACGCCAGCTAATCTCTACACATGCAACACAGTTCACCGGGGAGGCAATAAGGTTGCAACAGACCCTGGCTGATTATTATAGTCATTTGCTATTTATTAGGTGTGTCGTTTTATCACAGTACATTGTGCAATAAAACCTGTTGTTGTGCACTTTCCTCTCTGTTTTACTTGGCACTGTTTCAATCTGTTTTATTGTCAGGTGTTGCTTTTCATTGCTTTAGAGGCAGTCGAAAACTTGTAATATGTCTCGAGTTGTCTTGATTGACAACTCAACAATTCATAAAGCTATGTAAAAGATTCCTCTAGGCCTCTGCATGTGTGATTTACGAGTTATCTCCTTCACACAAAAACACAATGCTTAAATTTAGGTTTTGACATCAACGGGAGACTGTTATTGTTGAATGTCTGAAGTGGAAAATGGAAGGAGTTTGTTCCAATTAGTATATGAGTTCTGTTTTTAGATGTGGCGATCCACATAGACACAAATATGTGGAAGAACATTCTCTGGTCAGATGTTGCATGAATTGTCATTTTAGGCCTTCAAAATAACATGCCGCCTTCAAATACTGTCCCCAGCAATGACATGGGTGCTTGTCACAGTTGATGGGAGGATAAATATATCTAAACACTGAACAATCCTAGAGGAAAACCTGATGAAGGCTACAAAATACTTGAGTCTGGGGAGGAGGCTCAGCTTCAAGGAGAACAACCACAAACAAATCTATATGTTATAGATGAAACCATATTGTCTGTGTTAGTGTAGTCCAGTCAAAGTCCAGACCTAAATCCAGTTGAGAAGATTTGAAATTGTTCAGACCCAAACTGACTGACTGACCTGTTTTTGCAAAGAAGAATGAACAAAAATATCAGATCTCTAGATTTTCAAAGCTTGTAGAGTCCGACACTGCAAAAACACAAAATCGTGTCCAGTGCAAATATCATAGCACACTTGAAATGAGCCAAAACTAACTTACAAGTAACTTTACAGCAAGATATAAGAGCTTGTTTTAGGTTAACAGTTCCTTAAAATAAATGATAAAAAAATCTATTGGTTCCACTGACATTGTCCCATGTTATAAGGGAAACAATCTCCCAGTGCAACTAGGACTTATTCATCAATATGAATAAATTTGACTTAAACAAGCTCCCATATCTTGTTGAAAAGCTACTTTTAAGTTAGTTTTGTCTTATTTCAAGTGTACTTGTTAATATTTTGTGTTTCTTGTGGTGTCCTGGAACGGCGAAATGTGTTGGAGATTGAAAACCACCTTTTTGCCAAATGTTTTGAAACACATCTAGTACTTCTGCTTTGTAATTATTTATTACTTTTTGTTGACTTTGTCCTTTTGTTTTCTTATAACCATCTCTCTTGACTTTCAGGAATTCCTATGTCAGGCTTCGACATTTGTGCACCAACACGTGGGTTCATAGTACCAACCTCCCAATTGACAAGGAGGAGGAGAAACCCGTCATGCTGCGGGTGAGGGCTTTGCCTGCTGCCATCAGTTGACCAAGTGTAGCGTTGTTCAGTCTGCTTTGACAGGTGGACGTTTTGCTACGTTTTCCAGATTGGAACATCGGCCGTGAAAGAAGACAAGGAAGCGTTCGCCATAGTCCCAGTGCCACCATTAGAAGTGCGAGATTTAGACTTTGCCAACGACGCTAGTAAGGTGTTAGCTTCTATAGCCGGCAAGCTGGAAAAAGGAACCATTACGCAAAATGAAAGGAGGTATGCTTCTCAGTCCACAGCACTATGTCTGGTACTGTGTTATTTAAACACATGGGAGTTTGATTTAGCAAAAATCTGCTCGAGTGAAATACTTTCATCTTCACTTTCCAGGTTTGTGACAAAGCTGCTAGAAGATTTGGTTTTCTTTGTGGTGGACATTCCCAACAGTGGGCAGGATGTGCTGGAGATCATGGTCAATAAACCCAATAGGGAGAGACAAAAACTAATGAGAGAGCAGAACATCCTTAAACAGGTGGGCCTTTAACTCTGTAGACTTCATATTAACTGGCATAAGACTGCCGCTTAACCAAACGTTTGAAAACGATAACTTATTGGTTTTCTTTCCAGATTTTTAAGCTTCTCCAAGCTCCTTTCACAGACAGTGGTGATGGTCCCATGCTGCGACTGGAGGAGCTGGGAGATCAGCGCCACGCTCCGTTCAGGCACATTTGCCGGCTCTGTTACAGAGTTCTCCGCCATTCCCAACAGGATTACAGGAAGAACCAAGTAAGCTGCAAACTGCTGCAATAAAAACTCAGAATCTTGATTATTATAATGTTTTTTGTCATAAGCAACACCGTTTTTATTCTGTTCACAGGAATATATAGCCAAACAGTTCCGCTTCATGCAGAAGCAGATTGGCTACGACGTTCTGGCAGAAGACACCATAACAGCTCTGCTCCATAACAACCGGAAACTGCTGGAAAAACACATCACCGCTGCTGAGATCGACACCTTTGTCACTCTAGTGAGGAAAAATCGGGAACCGAGGTGATGTTTTCAGATGAACAGAGTGAGATAAAAGCTGTTAATGTGACCAGGATTTGTTTGTAAGGTCTCTAAAAGAATGTTATTGGCTATAAATATATTAACCGAGGAAAACCTGTCCAGTTATTTTGATTCTTCCAGGTTTTAATTATGTTGAGTTTTGTTGAAGGGGAACTATTGTGTAAAATTTATCTTTTTGAGCTTTACATCACATTATGAAATATACCTGGAGTCTTACCTTGACTTTTTTTTTTCCTTGCATTTTTGAGAAATCCTCTAATCTCCCATGGCAACCATTCAGCTGGGTGGACCAAGCCCCACTTTAGAGATGTAACTCCTTTTCAGACCTGCAGTGTCCAAGCCCTCACTCCCCATTCTCCCACTCAGCTCCTTCAGACTAGCCAGCAGCAATTAGCAAACACCTGGTGTAGTTGAGCATCTGCTGAACTCATTACGGGAGTCACTTGTCAAAGCAATGTTGTGATGACTTCCTGGAGACGGAGTTTCAGAAAGAGCAGGAGTTTCTTAAAGAGACAGAGGCCCAATTTCAAGGCATTAAATTATAAAGTCAAGTCATATTTAATATATGTAGCATTTTTATAGTAAATAAAGGTAACATAGTTACTTGCCTGTGCTATAAAATCATCCTATGCATCTGGGAAACACATAATACTGCCCCTTTAACAAAATTTAAATTTATATACAATGCATGAACTTTATTCCCGATGTATACCCTAAAATTAAGATACAAAAATTAAATCCATGTTTTGCAACCTTACCTTCTCCAGTACTTATAAAATAATCTGTTCACAGATTTCTGGACTACCTGTCAGATCTCTGTGTATCCATGCACAAATCCATCCCAGTTACTCAGGAGCTCATCTGCAATGCAGTGTTGGACAGCAGCAACGCTGACATCCTCATTGAGACCAAGTAAGACACTTGTTTTAAGAGAGAGAGAGAATCGGAGGAGCAAAAATGAGCACTGAAAGAATACGATTGTTTTTCTTCTTGCCACCAGGCTGGTGCTGTCCAGGTTTGAGACTGAGTCGACGACAAATGGGGAGGATCCTGTAGAGACAGAAGAGGTGGAAGAGGTCTGGTTGTACTGGAAAGACAACTGCAAGGAGGTCCGCAGTAAGAGTGTTCGGGAGTTGGCCCAGGATGCAAAGGAGGGTCAGAAAGAGGACCAGGAAGTGGTCAGCTACTACAGGTGAGATGTCTTGCATGAAAAGATTATTAAAACATTGGAAGTGCCTTCAAAAAGCGATGACACTTCATGTAAATTTCCACATTTTGTCATGTTACAATTTATTTATTGGGGATTTTAGGTGACATCCGTCATTTGGAAGTAGAATGAAACATATGAATGGAGTGGTGTGACTTTGCCTCTTCAGTAAATTGAGTCAAACTTTGTGGAATGTAAATTTGGTGTGATCTCTAAAAGCTCCTAGAAGTTGGAACATTAGAAGATCAATAATATCCCAAACGTGGAATATCTCTTGAACTCAGTCCGTTGTTTGAAAATTAGGAGAATTTGACGCAGTTTCATTAATTACCAGGACATGACCATCCACCTAACCTTCCAGCAGAACTTTAATCAGCAAAGAGGCCTTTGGTAATTTTGAAGAAAGCTCCGTAAATCCAGAACTAAGGTGGTAGAATCTGTTAACAGGACAACTATTGATAGAGATTTTCTGCCCATAATGTATCAAATCATTTAGTGGATAAGTATTACTCTCCCAGGTCTGATCCCTCTAACGCTCCCATCTCTCTCCATCCAGATGCCAACTGAACCTCTTTGCTCGGATGTGTTTGGACCGCCAGTATTTGGCCATCAACAAGATCGCTGGTCAGCTTGACGTCGATTTGATCCTGCGCTGCATGTCCGATGAAGACCTGCCCTTTGACCTGCGGGCCTCTTTCTGCCGCCTGATGTTGCACATGCACGTGGACCGGGACCCTCAGGAGCAGGTCACGCCGGTCAAATTTGCTCGTCTGTGGTCCGAGATTCCATCTAAAATTGCCATTGACGAGTGAGTGTCACTCCTGTGTACTTTTAATTGCTATCCGACGACGTCTCTGATGCGTTCTCGCCGTGTTAAACAGCTACGATAACGACGGGACCACTAGAGATGAGATCAAAGAGCGTTTCAGCCTCACCATGGATTTCGTTGAGACCTACCTGCGAGAGGTGGTGTCGCAAAACATTCCCTTCTCTGACAAGGAGAAAAACAAGCTCACCTTTGAGGTAATTGTTTTCTGTTTAGGTTTGTGAGTAGATGAGGGCTGAATGAATATGTTCAAACTCTTTTATTTGCAGGTAGTAAACCTGGCCAGAAACCTCATATACTTTGGCTTCTACAACTTCAGCGACTTGCTACGCTTGACAAAGATCTTACTCAACATTTTAGACTGTGTACACGTCAGCACTGTTTTCCCCATCAACAAGATTGAGAAAGAGGATGAAAGCAAAGGTAAGCGGTTTGTTTCTGGAGCCCAACTTGACCCGTTTTATAACCTGAGATATTCCTTGTGGCAAGACAAAAGAAACGCAAAGCCAGTTTGTCTCAGACTGTCACTATTTGATTTAGTTTGGATGTTGCTCCGTGTTCTTCAGGTGGCAGTAACGTAATGAAGTCTATTCATGGAGTGGGGGAGTTGATGACACAGGTAGTGCTGCGAGGAGGGGGCTTACTGCCCACCACACCGACCCATCAGCCTGAAGGAGACGTGGTGAAAACGCAGACCGAACCCGAGAGAGAAGACATCATGGTCATGGACACAAAGCTCAAGATTATCGAGATCCTGATCGTACGTGTCGGTGAAATGTCTAATTGCTCAGGAACAAATATTAGTTCATGCTGTAACTTTTTTTTTTTTTTTTTTTGCTCTGTAGTTCATTCTAGACGTGAGGCTAGACTACAGGATTTCATGCCTGCTCTGCATTTTCAAACGTGAGTTTGACGAGAGCAATCCTCAAGGAGACAACGCTGTCGGTGCAAACGGAGGCAACAACATTACAACTCAGACGCCTGGTATGGAACCACATTATGTGACAAAGCAGATTTTTTTTTATTTATTTGGTACTTGGATTCGTAGAGTTGGTAAAAGTATCTTAACTCTGAACTGCAGGAAATCTTGACTTTGAGAACATTGAGGAACAAGCAGAAGGGATCTTTGGTGGAAGGTGATTCAGATGCTCTGTATTTCAAGACTTTTTTTGGTGAAATCTCAAATGGAATGTTACAAATAAAAAATAAAAAAGTTCTTCCATAGCTTAGGGAATGTTATCTATTTTTGTTTTTCCCAAAGCGAGGAAAACACTCCTTTAGATCTGGACGATCACGGTGGTCGGACATTTCTGAGGGTCCTGTTGCATTTGACGATGCACGACTACCCGCCGCTTGTGTCTGGAGCGCTTCAACTGCTCTTCAGACACTTCAGCCAGAGGCAGGAGGTCCTTCTGGCCTTCAAACAAGTAAACCATACCAGATTTCACTTTTTTGCTTCTCACAATACATTTCCAGGGTTTTCGGTTGAGTTAATATGTCTAACATATGTTTAGAAGTTTGGTTTTTGCTGATAAAACAGGATAAAATTGGCAACAATGCACATACAATTAATTTGACTAGATTTCAATGCGTATTTTTGAGTAGAATTACACAGAAATACACAAATTGGTGCCCAATATTTGCTAAATTTGTTAAAGATGCCTTAGTGGATCCAAATCTCACCAGTTTTTAAAATATGATTACTAATCAAACAAAAATTATTAGTATACATTTCAACATCTGGTTAGTGGTTCATGTTAAAGAGATAAATAAGAGCTCATTTGTGAATAAAGCATGTAAACATTAAGCCATTGAGGCACTAAATGTTAACTAGCAACAACTGCCTCAATGTTGTTAAACAGCTTGCCAGCAATCTTTTAGCATTAGCATTGTTGCTAAGCTAGCTGAAACTGAGCACAAAGTTCAACTCCGCCTCAAACACAGAAATGTTTTCAACCACAAATCTTCTGACAGTCCTTATCTTTAACTGAGTTGGTTTTAAGTCATGATATTACACATGTATCATTATTACTGGCAGCAGGCATGCAGTAATAGTAGCTTGAATCTACATCAACTGAACACCCATTCAGCAAGACGCTAACAACCAAATATTCTTCATTTTAATCCATATGTTATTTTGTCCAAAATAAATGTTACAGTGCTGACATTGTTTATAGGTTCAGCTGCTTGTTACCAGTCAGGATGTCGAGAACTACAAGCAGATTAAGTCCGATCTGGACCAGCTGCGGTCTATTGTGGAGAAATCTGAGCTGTGGGTTTACAAGAGGCAAGGAGAGGACGGGATGGACGGAGACGGCCCTTTAGAGTCTGACAACAAAAAGAAGGTTGCCTTAATATTTCCAAGGCTGGCCTCATTAATCAACTATAAGACTTAATAGGATCCAAAAATATGACAAAGTAATTGTGTTTTATCTCCATGCAGGGAGATTCTCCTCGTTCAGACAAGAAGTCAGAAAGCACCAGCAACTACAACTACAGAGTTGTGAAGGAGGTGCACTTGTTGTTGTATTTTGATCAGCAAGTTTAAAAGGGATTTTATTCTAATCCAAGTCCCACTTTGTTTCCAACTTGCTTAGATCCTTGTACGTCTCAGTAAACTGTGTGTCCAGGAAGGCATCTCAGGGAAGAAGAGCAAGAAACAGCAGCAGAGGCTGCTGAGGAACATGGGAGCTCACAGCGTGGTGCTGGAGCTGCTACAAATCCCCTACGAGAAGGTTCAAAAGTCTAACTCTCTAGTGAATTGAGTACATACTCATAGCGGGATCTTGGAAGATTTGCATAATTTTTACTCAATCTGCATCCACCGCCTTTTCGTTTTTAGTAACCAATAATTACGTTTTTCGTTTTGCCTCCAGGGTGAAGATGTCCGCATGCAGGACATTATGAAATTGGCTCATGAATTTCTGCAGAATTTCTGCGCTGGCAACCAGCAAAACCAGACTCTTCTCCATAAGCACATCAACTTATTTCTCAACCCAGGAGTGAGTGTCGGATGAGAGTTTAATTTTACACATAAGACATTCTGGGAAAGCTGATTTCTTTTCCTTTTTTCCCCACCCTTCTTTTCATTCTCATAGATCCTTGAGGCTGTCACCATGCAGCACATCTTCATGAACAATTCGCAGCTGTGCAATGAAATCAACGAGCGCGTCGTTCAGCACTTTGTCCACTGCACCGAGACACATGGGCGACATGTCCAGTACCTAAAATTTCTTCAGACGATTGTTAAAGCTGACAATAAGTTCATAAAGAAGTGTCAGGACATTGTCATGGCAGAGGTAAGTCTGTAGAAATCGAATTGGTTTAGATTTTTGGGTGTTTTTTTTTATCATCGTTTGTTGAATTGAATAAATTTCTATGGTCTACTGGAGGGGAAACTTGCCTTTGGCTCTGAAACATACAAGAAAAATGAGCAAGAACTATAAATGGTGATGCACTGATCCGATAAAGATATTGTCAAGAACAAAAGCGATGCTATCCAGGTAGAGATCTGATGTGGAATCTCAACCATCACACCGTTCTTCTATGCAGCTGGTGAACTCTGGTGAAGATGTCCTGGTCTTCTACAACGACCGTGCGTCCTTTCAGACCCTCGTCCAGATGATGCGGTCGGAGCGGGACCGGTTGGACGAGAACAGCGCTTTGATGTATCACATCCACCTGGTGGAGCTGCTGGCCGTCTGCACCGAGGGAAAGAACGTCTACACCGAGATAAAGTGCAACTCCTTGTTGCCCTTGGACGACATAGTGCGGGTCGTCACCCATGAAGACTGCATCCCAGAGGTGTGAGGGAAAAGATGAATTATTTCCTTTAAAGAGCTGTTCAGCTAATCTTGCTGTATTCTGATTAGGAATGCAACGTCTAATTGTGGTTTCCAGTTGTTGTAAAAGTTTGACCTACTGATAAAGATTTGAGCGTTGAAAATATTTCTTGTGAGCCGTTATCACCAATTTATTGAGAGGAGGGGTCACATGAAATGTGAAAGTGGTTAAGTTTGTCGAACGTCTGAAATCGATAATTGCAGTTTACGCTCTCTGTGAGTTTCCTTTACTTTTTACTCTGAGATTAATAGAAGCTGGCCCGCATCTCCAAATCCCAGAACGTTACTCAGCAGATTGAGATTAAAAGCTGAACAAAAGAAAACAACTTGTTCAATCTTCCTGCTATGAGCTGAAGTTTTCAGTGGTGTTGGCCGGAAATGATCCGATGATAAAACGACTCAAAACAGATGACATGAATTATTTACTTACTTTAGTTTGGAACGTCTGGTTTGGTTCTTAGCCGTATGGGGAGCATTCATGATTCATTTTCAGTGTAGAGGCTCACTGTTCATTGTGACATTAGTACCTGCTGTGTATGTGGCAGTGAGGTATGAAGAGGCTGTCTGTGAGTGTGTGTGGGTGGTAGAGTGACTTACTGTTTGGTGTGAAAAGGAAGTGCAATTTCTGCTGTTTTTTTGGTCAAATGTTCCAAAAATGGCAAAAAAAAAAAAAAGTTATGAATTTCTTTTTGTGAAAGTTTCCTGGATATTTTCGAATGGAATCACTGGAAGGTTCTCTGTGCTTTAGTAATAACCTGAATGATGCTCAGACTTATCGTAGAAAATGCAGTTTCCTTTAACAACTGCTTTGGCAGGTTTTCTTATTTAATCGTGAATACCTTAGTAAAAGTGAGAACAACTCGCTGAGTTTCCTTCTTTCGGCTCTGAAGAGTTGTTGTGACTGATTACACATGGTGTTTTTATGGAACGGAAAAAGAACAGATTCTTGAATCCCACCGCTGGCAGGTCAACCTGAAAGTTGCCAGATTGCCAGAACTCTGGAGGGCAACAGCGAGATCCAGAGGCTGGTCATCGCCGGTCAGATCCTGAAGGAATACCAGTCATAGGAGCTCCTCTGTGCTAAATTTACACTTTATCCTGGATGAAATGCAGTTTTCTAGTTTCTTTTTTCTTATGCATAATGGCTGTTTGTTTCTTCACCTATGACCTTTGCTGTTCATCTTTCCAGCTATAATATGAGACGGCTCAAAGCTCAAATGCTGCCAAAGAGGGTCAGATTTTAATGTCTGGCCCTCTAACATGTGACAGATGGGTTGTGTCTGGAGTCGCTTGCTTTTTGTAGAGATGTTTTTGCAGTTATTATTTCCATTGGGTTTTTTAAACTACAGTTTATGATAATTGTTTCAAAAGAGTTGAAGTGCATTGGAAGGCGGAGAAACATGATTCAGTTGACATTCAGAACATTTTGAACAATAAAACTGAGCCTCATTTTCATCTTCTTGAGAATTAAAAAGGCTAATTCTCACTGCAGTGAAAGAAAACCACAACAGAGGCAATTGAAACAACTTTCTGAAGCCTTTTGCTCCTTCGCAGGGCCGCAGTGACTGGTTTTCTTTCCTGTTAGCGACGACTGTTTTTTTTTTTCTTTTTACAACCACACTTGACGTACACTATAACCACATGTTCTGATGACTGCGCCCGCCAATTCAGTCACACAAAAAGATAAAGTTTATCGAATTCCCCTAAAGTTCCTTTCTTACACAGTAACGTGCCCAAAAAAAATGTATTTTATTTGTGTAAATAAAGAGCTGTAGGTGCCTTTTATTCCACTCTAAATATGCATTATTTTTTTTTTTACCCATCAAGGATTTAATAATTAGACCACGAAGTCATGTGCTTTTAGGGATGAGTCATATCTAAAGTTTGATGAAAAATAATTATATATGCTGTTGTATGGTATTGCTCTCAGCAATCTCTTGCTTTCTAGACATCTCTTTTTCTTAATTTATAAAAATGTTTGATTTATCCCGAAAGGTGAAGATTGCCTATATCAACTTCTTAAACCACTGCTATGTGGACACCGAGGTGGAGATGAAAGAGATTTACACGTCCAACCACATGTGGAAGCTGTTTGAGAACTTCTTGGTGGACATTTGCAGGGTAAGCCAAAAACTATTTGACATTGTCAAAACAATGAGAATAAACTTCCGGGAGATTTTTCGTTTTTTAGGTCCGCAACGCAGTCGGTGCACATTTGTTAACCGCCTCCTGCATCCAGGAAGTTGGGTCCCGTTGCCTTGCCTGATCTCTCTCCTCTGTGCTTTCTTAGGTGTGCAACAACACCAGCGACAGGAAGCATGCGGATACGATCCTGGAGCGTTACGTAACTGAGACCGTCATGAGCATTGTCACGTGTTTCTTCAGCTCTCCTTTCTCTGACCAGAGCACCAGCCTGCAGGTAGTGAAAGCTGACGCAATCGATTTTCGATTTCCAAACACGGGCAGACTTGCAGGTGTGTTTCTTAGGTTGTTGCATGCAGTCAACGAAAATCTCCTCAAAGCTGCGGTGAGCAGCTTTTACACAGTGTTTTACATGTTTGTTTAAACCGTCACCAGGTCTTGACAGTATTTTATGAGACAGATAAAATGTAAAAAGATCCTCCTGGAGCTACTATTGCCACCTGCAGAAGTACAACCAATCAGAGCTAGGAGGAGGGTCTTAGTGCTGTCAATTAATATTATGTACTTGTTAATGGCAGAGAAACAATTTATTGTTACAGGAAACCGTTTATCCGGTGGCTATGCTAACAAGCCTTAGCATTCATGACAGGCTCAGATTGGTACCGTAGCGGACAGCATGGGGAGTTCACAAAGGGGAATGAGCAGCGTTACATGGAGAGTGATTGACAGGGCTCAGACCCTCCTCCTCCTCGTTGTGATTGGTTGTTTCTTGTTAGCGCTGGGTGAAGACGTATTTTTTCCACATTTTTTGTCTGTCTCAAACAATATAGTGACAGTTTCAACAAATATGTAAAACGATATTTTTTTAAAATAAAAGTTACAAACTGCAGCTTTAAAATTGACCCACATCACATGTGCTTTATATCATTCAAGCTGACTTTTTTCCCTTTACACAGATGGCTCGCCATATGTATGTAAGTAGTGATAACGTCCCACCATCGTCTCCAAGCCCCTCCTCCACTCCCAACTTTTTGGGTGTGTTGCTGAGTCACTGACTCTGAATGCTGAGAATCATTAGCTGTAGTTTCAACTTTTCACTGCTTAGTCAGTGAAAAGTTGAAACTTTTCCTCCCTGTTGCCGCTCAGATCTGGGAAGACATTCAGACGTCTTCCCAGATCTGAATGTGTAACACGAGGTTATTGTGGGATATGGCGTGTACTGTATATGAAACGTTGTTGCCGTGTGGTGACCTCATAGTAGTCCATGTCTGGAGTTTTCATGAGTTTTCCTGGGAATCAAAGACTTAAAAATCCCCTGAAACTGTACATGTGTGTGTGAAATGTTTTTGTTCCCACTAAATATCCTGATGCTTAATCTATGAGTCTGGATGTGTTCCCTTATAAAACTCAGAGCAGAGGTTTCGTGATAAACGATGACACAAAAGCAACCTTTTTCTCTTGTGACAGGCAGCCATTCTTGGAAAGATAACGGAGGTATTTATTGCACTGTTTGGCAGCTGGCAGATAGATACCCTTTGTGCTGTCAGTAGGCGTATGTTGCACATGTTGTGTTAGGTAAGCGTTTGGTTATCAACAGCTGGCCTGATGGACCTGAAATGTTTTGAGTTCATCCAAACAGAACCTCAGGTTGTGGATTAAAAAACACAATAAGCGATGCACCAATCCAATATTAATATCTGTATCAGTCCTGATATTTAAAAAAATTGTGGATTGGGCACGTTGTCATCAATAACCAATCTATTCAGTCTAATTCTATGCTATGTGCTCTGAGTGATGTCATGCTTTCTTGTGAATTTTGCAGTACATTTAAAAATCCTAATTGCACTTTCTTTACTTAATTGATTGTTTTTGTCAGTGTCTTTATTTCACATTAACTTCTGTCTTCCTAAAAAAAATTAAAGCTGTTGTTTTACATGTTTGACCAGCTTGTGAAGCTGTTGCTGTGCTCAGATCTGACATAAAAGTGCAAAGTTACCAAATAAAATTTCAATCAAGTACATTAATATCTGCATTTAAAAAAAAAAAGAAACAAATGTTTTTGGGCAATTCAGCGCTACTTTTCTGTATCGGATCAGTATCGGCCAATACTAAACCTCAGATATCGGTATCAGAAGGGGAAAAACGTGGATCGGTGCATCTTTAACAAAAACCTTTTCATATTGGTTTACAACCACATTTTATTGTGGTTTTACAGCAACATAAAGTGGACCGTAACTGTGAAGTGGAAGGAAGTACATGGACGATACGACGCCTTTTTTACAAATAACAATCTGAAAAGTGCGGTGGAGTTTTACTATTTTAGAACCAACTTTCAATAAAATTTGTCTTCAAATCTGAAGATGAAACTTTTGCGACATTTCCTGTCGACCTCAGTCGGCCTGGATACAAGAACACATGTGAACAACAAATTTCAGGTCTTGTAACAGATTTGGATTTAGACCCGGGCTTTGACTGGACCAATTTAATACACAGTTTCATCTAGACCAGAGGTCTGCAACATTTATAACCTTTTCTAAGCAAACTTAAAAAAGTCCACAGATGCCACATGACTTTTTGAATAAAGATAAATGTAAATGTTCTAAAGTCGATATTAATCTACATTTCTGTCATTTTTATAGAACCCAAATTTTATCTATATTTTTGGATCTCAAATGAAGGTAAACTTCAAATATTGTAAGGGGGGCGAAAGAACAATTGTTAAAAACTTGCATTTGTTATTATGTCTGTATTTAAGACATTAGCTGCTTATTCTAATTTTTTTCAACCACAGTTACAAGAGTTATTGTGGAAGATCCAAAACATAAATTAGCTGAACTCTAAACAACGGGTGACTTCTGAATACACTGAATTTTATTTAGGGTGTTCAGCATAAAGGGGGTTGGAAGATGCATACCACACTTTTTTTAGACTATATACATATAAAACTGTCGTTTTCCTTCCACTTCACAATTATTTATTACCTTGTGTTGATCCATTGTGTGAAATGTCAATAAAACCCAGTGATGTCTTGAGGTAGTGTTGTAAACTTCCAGCGGTACGAACACTTGTAGCACTTGCTCATTTTATTCTTCCCTTGCGATGATTTCTTACATGATTCGATTTCATCTTTTCCTTACAGACTCGTCAGCCAGTGTTTGTACAACTGCTGCAGGGAGTGTTCAGGGTCTACCACTGCAACTGGCTGAACCCTGCCCAGAAGCATTCGGTGGAAGGGTGCATCAAGGTGCTTTCGGACGTGGGTGAGTAGCTAAACTCGACGCTCACCGCCGCTCTCCGCCCGAGTCTCGTTAAAGTCGCCGCGCCCATCTGCCTTTCCCAGCCAAGAGCAGAGCGATCGCCATCCCGGTGGACCTCGACAGTCAGGTGAACAACTTGTTCGTCAAGCCCAATAACGTCGTACAGAAGACGCTCCTCAACTGGAAGCAGTCGGCGAAGAACACGTCCCGGCGGGAGTCCAGCCTGTGCGCCTCTAAAGACTACAGAAACATCATTGAAAAGCTGCAGGTTGGTAGCATAGTTTGCATTTTGGACCTGAAATGTTGCCTCACAGCTCAGACGGAGGAAATGAAACAAAGGACGCAATAACAAAAAAAGATAAAAATAAAAGCGACTTGAAAACATCAGTGTGAGGAAATGCAATATGTTGATTGCTGTGGACTTTTTTTCCCTTTTTTTAGTCAAAATTTTTTTTATTTAAATTTGTTTTATTTTCAAGCCATCAGGGGTGATGTGGTGACACAAGGAGGCCTTAGTCCTCGACGCTGATGTCACAGGTTCAATTCCCCGCCTGATGACCTTTGTGGCATGTCTTCCCCCTCTCTCATGACCTCATTTCCCATCCAAACTCTCAGATAAAGGTCACTAGAGCCAATAAGACCTTTTTATAAAACAAACCCAAAGATCAAGCCATTAATTAATTAGTTAAATATGCACATACCTAATGGCAGTGGTGAAATCAAAATGAAACTAAAACCCAGTGATTCTTGTTCTGATCAGTCAGTGGTTCTCCAAATCGTCTCCATACATGTTAAAATTCAATATTTCTGATGCCTAAAAATAAAAGATAAATCCTTTCCAAACTTTAATCACCCCTTAATATGACACTTCTCCTTCTGAGAAGCAACTTTTTGTGACTGAAATAATATCCATATCACCGTGTACTTGAGGTCTCAGTGACCTTTTAAGTTAAATTATTGTCTTGTTTCTTTTGACTCATGATTCCTCTTGTCCTGTCCTGCAGGAAGACCATTTTGAAAAGCTCGTTGCTCCATTGTGTAGGTTCAGCTTTGTTCTACAGTTACCTCCGCTGCTTTTTGCTGCGACACTTTTCCTTTGCTCTACTTGGAGACAACAGTTGAACAATCAGCTTGCACTCGAAAAACACATTTTACTAAGTATTTTTGTCTAGTTTCTAGTTCAGCTATCTAACTGCACTAGAAATAAGACAAAACTAACTTACAAGTAACTTTTCAGCAAGATATAGTAGCTTGTTTTAAGTCAATAATTTCTTAATATCAATGAAAAGGTACTAGTCATAAGTGGAACTAGAACTTTTCCATGAATATTATGGATTTATTGATTTGCAATAATTCCTGTATTTTGCTGAAAGGTTACTTGTAAGTTAATTCTTCTAGATAATTATTTGTTTTTGTAGTTTAACTTTGTTTTCTCTCAGAAACACTCTTCTTGGCTAGATGAAAATCTAAGGTATTAATAATTTTGGGGATTAACTGTGAGGAGCGGAGTGGGGTTGCAAAACAGAAGCTTTTTCTTTCACAGAAAACATCCAGGCTTGGTTAAAATCTCCCTAATACTTGAGGGAAAATGTATTTTTTGCCTTTGAGCCACAATTCCAGAAGGGAAACTTATCACAGAAACATCCGTTAAATAAAACACAGTGGTGGCAGCATTATGCCATCCGCTTACACTCCTCCAAATGTAGTTGGGATGTTATTATTATTATTGCTATTATTGTTATTATTTGTCAAAGTGCTTAAAAAAGTAACAACTGAAGCAAAATTGACAAAAGGCTCTTTGCCAGAGTTAAATTTTGAAAACAGAAAATGTACTGGAAGAGATCTGAAAGAGTTTAACATAATAATTTTAAAAACAATGGAGAAGGTTTGGAAGGTGAAGTTATGATTTAATACCCAGTGAAAATGTGGGATTGAAAACTAAAATTAAATAAAAAGATGTTTTTGAGATGTTTTCCATCAGCTTAATGTACTTTTTAAATTTCTTTTTTTACAGATATAGAAATGGAGAAAAGTTTGGATATAATTTATGACGGTCTCAACATTTTAATTCTCAAAATATGGCCTCATCATGTTAATACTTTTGAGAACCAGAGTCATATTTTTCTTGACTTTTTTATCTTTGTCATTTAGCCTAATCTGGTCCATAATCTGGGAAAAAAGCAACACGTTTCCGCCTCTGCTTGAGCTTGGAGTTCAAACATTGTAGGAAGAAGCCCAAAAATCTCAGCCGACAGCTGTGGTTCCTGTTGCGTAGTCTGACTGGGCCACCTGTAAATAATTAAGACTTCAGCGAGATCGTTGACTGTTGGTACTTCCCAGGAGTGGCGTCATGCATGTTGTAACCCTTGTCTCCTAGACGGTTCTGTAGAAGTTGCCTCGCAAGTCAGCCATATAAATAGGACTTTCAATGATGGGAAAAGTTGTTACACCCAATTACTTGCAAAGCATGACTCAAAAATTCACTGGAAGAGTGCAGAGAAAGAACAAAACAAAACAAACAGAACTCAGTCAGTGACCTCCCTGGTTGAGATCAGCTGTTATCCGGGACACGCTCAGGAAACTGTGTTTGGCTGAGGCAGTCATTCTTTTCCTGATAAACCAAACAGGCCCTATCGTGACGGGAGCTCTGTGCTGTTCTGTGATGATGCTCAAAGCAGACTCTGGTTAGTCACCGACATCCTCCCAGACAGTACATTTCCTCTGGTTTTAATTGTCTTCACTTAATGCTTCTCCCTTCTGTCATTTCCCAGCTGCACATTTAGTTTTTTTTTTTGGTTTTCTTACATCCTAATCAGACGGCTCGTTGAATAATGACCCAAACCTGCAGTTAGAGTGATAAAACATTAACGATTGTCGCCTCCATGTACATACAAATGTTGACTTGCAGTTTAGTTGTTACCAAAGTCATTTGAATACATATGAAATGTGTTTTTGTTTAATTCTTTGAAGCATTTGGTTCAAAAGGACGACGAAATTGTATTTGTATTTTTTTTTTTTTTTAGCAATTTAGCCATCTTTCATCAATTTATAAATAAAAAAAAATAGGATAGATTACGTTATTTTATTTAACTGCACATAATCTGTAGTGAATAAAAAAGGCTGCAGTTAAGTATGTATTTTTTTTAGTTTTTTCTATACCAGATCCAATTTCCATTCTTAGTCTTTTTTTTTTCCTCATAGCCTTATCTAAAAAAGAACAAAAGAAACAACGAATGACAGAAAATATTTTCAAAAGTTTTTTTATTTCAATCATCCATCCATCCATCCATTTTCTGACCACCCTTCTCCCTAACGGGGTCGGGAGTTGCTGGTGCCTATCTCCAGCTGCGTTCCGGGCGAGAGGCGGGGTTCACCCTGGACAGGTCGCCAGTCTGTCGCAGATTTCAATCATCCTGTCTGTTATTTGTACAACGGAGTATTAGCGCCAGGCTACGAGATCTTTTGTTCTTTTAGGAGGATGTAGTCGCACTAAAAGAATAGATGCAATAATACTTGAAAAAAAATGATGTAAAAAAAAAAAAAAAAAAGTTGTTTTTAATGAGAAAATTGCCTCAGAATTGTAGGTCTTTCTTCTTTCTTCCGAGCAAACCGTTGTTTCAAAGTCCAGCTGCTGATAACACTTAATAATTTGGCACTGATGTGTTAAAAGATGAATTATTTCTATGAAGTATTGTCTGTAAATCTGATACCAAAGTGTTGCATCACAACATGCTCAACACTCCTGAATTAAATTTAGTTCTCTGTGTTGAAGTAATCATAAAATTACTTCATTCTTCTAATATTATAACTTTACTCACATAATATAAAAAAAACACTGGTAGCCCGGCCCTAATGTTCCATCACACAATTGACCTGAATTCAAAGTCCAAATAAATAGGAGCTGTAAAACAGCCTTGATATGCAAGATGGCCACCCTGGGCGTCCTGACATCACAAAGAACTGTGGAAACACAAGGAGTGCATATTAACTCTACATATAGTGTCAAAAGCCAGATCTAGTACATTACATGAAAGAAGAGTTTATTAGAATTTAGCTTTAAAAAAAAAAAAGCTGACATGACACCAAAACTTTAGACATTCCTGTGTAATTCACTGTAGGTTTCTTTTCGGTAACTCTCCTCTTGTGGCGTTGCGGCCACGCTCTGCAGGACATCGTTTCCGCTCTGGAGGATCGCCTGAGGCCGCTGGTCCAAGCCGAGCTCTCTGTCCTGGTGGACGTCCTCCATCGCCCCGAGCTGCTCTTCCCCGAGAACACGGAGGCTCGCAAGAAATGCGAAAGCGGAGGATTCATATCAAAGTGAGCCTTGAGTTCTGATAGAAGTTTTGAGTGATTCGTTTTGCTGCATTGAACGGTTTTATCTGCAGTAGTTCTGATTTCATTGCACAACTCTATGAGATGGTTTTTATGAATAAACAATGCAGCTTGCTAAGACTGAGTCATATATCCATAAACTGAAGTGTAATTCAGTTTAGATTATGTAATATTTGTATTTTTGTCATTTGTCCAACTGTAGCAGCTTGTTGCACAACATCCCACAATAACAGCATGATTGTAGTTTTTTCTTCTTTTTTGCTAAGTGGCCAACTCAGAAAGTTCCTGATCTTTCTTTTAATGGAGTGTTAAGAAATCCAACTATGCAAATTGTATTTATTCAATTTGATTTCCTAACATTTTATCTCAGGATGTCAGGAAATTAACATGTTGATTAACCCATCTAATCCAAAAGGCTTTTTTGTCCTCTGCTGCTAAATAAAACCGAATTAGAGCCACAAATGTTACCTGACCTTTTGAAAAAACGTCATCTTTTAATTTTTTATAAAAAACCTGCAACAGGACGTTTGTTGAAATAAAAGCATCATCTTTCGAGGATGCATTTGCCATCAAACCAAAACAAGTTGCCAGTTTTGGTGAGCGAGGATCTTGAAACCAAAAGCTGTTCCTCTGATTCTGCTGCTTGAAACTCCAGGATGAAATAGTTGGGCGGGATTGCCGGCGTGCTCTCTTGTACGGAGAACAATAAACAGTTTCATGCAAGTCTAAGCTCGGCCATTAAGAGCTTTGCATGCGATTAGAAGGATTTAGAATTAGAGTCGGAACTTCACAGGAAGGAAAAAATGGGTTTTCTTTCAGCAGTACCAGTCGGCGCACAGCATGACATTTTGGACCAAACTGGAAACGCTGATTAGCATAAATGGTACTGTTGTGGCTTGGCCTGTCTGGTGTTTAATGTTTGGCCCAGTTTTCAACAACTGGAGCGGAAGACACTTGGTGTTAGTAGTGTTATGAAAGTGCATGGTTTACTATTGAAGCCACTTTAGTCTGTTAATTAAGAATGAAGTCTGTAAATAATAAAAGACATTCAAAGCAAAGCCAGACGTTGAAGCAAAGCCAACTCCCTTTTATGGTTATATTCTGACTTTAATTGACAAACTCATTTTTAGTTTGGACCATATCAAGATCCTGAATGTTCTCAAAAGACATTTAAACATTAAAATACTTTTAAAATAAGAATAGACAGCTGCATTTGCTAAGTATTCCTTCAAATCAAACAATATCGAACCTCATGTGTCGAGTTTGACACGTGTGCTTTTAGCCTTTAAAAACATAATTATTTTTATTTGTGATTTGCTCAGCGGTATGAAACTAACCTTTTATGTTCTCCCCTTGCTGTTGTTGACATCACCCATACACAGATGTCCTTTTTCAAATAATTTTTTTTCAGCCTCGTATTTTGTTTCCATTGAATGTTGCTTCATTTGCTTGTCGTTGGTTTATAGCATGCGACACTGCTGGACACTCCAGGTCGCACAATATCAAAATGTTTCTGATTGTTTCGTCCGCTCTGTAACCAGGCTGATCAAACACACCAAGCAGCTCCTGGAAGAGAACGAGGAGCGTCTGTGCATCAAAGTGCTGCAGACGCTCAGAGAAATGATGACCAAAGATCGGGGCTACGGAGTGAAGGTAGGTCAGGTGTTGTTTCTGTTCTGTCGGCTAACTAAAACCTTGAAATTAGACTAAAAGGTATGACTTCTTTCCATTTTTGTTTCACCAAGAGCTTGACTAGTGCACAGAAATGATTTTATTAACTTGTACAGAATACGTTTAAAATCTCTGCAACTGCTACAGTTTGGATATAACGCTGACTTTGTAGCTTGAATATGTTTTTGGGCAACTGAGGGGATAATTTTGCACTAAAAATGGATTCAATTCTACAAAAATAACTTGTGCTGGACAGCAAGACGACACACAGAGGATAAGAATTAGCATTATTAACAATATTAACAACATGCTTGGTTCATATATCATTCATTTGCTGCTAAAGATCTTTGTACTAACACAGTAACTTTATACTAAGTTATCATACTAAGTACATAAAAATACTAAGTACATACTATGTTCTTATATGAAGTACCTAAAAATAGGATTTAGAGATTAGTCAGTGGTTCTGAATTTACTTTGGCAACTTTTCAATAATCACTTTATTAGGTTTTCTATTTTATGTAGCATAACCCCTAAAAGTTTAATAACATAACTTTGATATTCTCATTTTGATCAGTTTGCACTTTATTTTGCACAAAAGCTCCAGTTTCTCCATATTTTTGGACAGACTGCAGAGAAACTGGTTTAACTACAAGGTAATTATGTCAGGTAGATTTAGGAGGTGACAGAACTGATGCAACCAGTTCGTCAGCTATGATCAACACAGTCCCACCACCAAATGAGCCGAAATGCTGAAAATCCAGACTTTGTAATGTGACTTTCTCTTGACGCAGAACTAGATTTCTGCATCATATATCTGATCTTCTAGTTTTGGGATTACGTTAGCCATTTGGCTTAAATGAAGGATAACCTTTTTAATTTGACATAACAGAAAAGGTTATATTTAATAGATTACTATCAAAATATATTATCACTTATTTCACACCCCTAAAGAAACTCTCAAGCTGCAAAAACCAAAATCTTACCGAGTAATTTTTGTCTCCGTTCTACTCCAAATATAAGACAAAACTCATTTTGTACAGCAAGAGATTTATGTTTGTTTCAATATGAAGGAATTATTGACTTAAAACAAGCTCCCGTTTCTTTCTGAAAAGTTAATTGTAAGTTAGTTTTGTCCTATTTCAAGTGTAGTTATACATTGCACTGGAAATTTGACCAAAATTACTCAGTATGTTTCTGTGTTTTTACCGCGTGCCCAAAATGTTTGGAAAAACTCTGCAAGAACAATTATTTCCTCAGCCTTTTTCTATGTTAATTAGTCATAGATGAGCTAATATCAGCTACTAACTCGACATGTTTAAGTGCCTTCTGCACTTATTGGTGGCTGTGGTCACGATGTGTGAAAAGCCTTTAAATATTTGTTTTATTGCAGAAGCATAAGATCAAACACACGAGAAAAGAGAAAAAAATCCAACCTACAAGTACGTTTAATCGAGAATGTTTATTCTTTCAGTAAAATCAGGTTTATTGGATAAATAGTTCAGCTTACTTTAAAAAAATATATATTTCAAGGATTTTTCTTTTTTTTTTTCTTTTTTTTTTATACACATTTTGCCACTGGTGCCTATAAACGCGGAAGTCACTGTATGCTTATTTCTTTTGTTAAAAAGCTTTCCATGTGCACATTTGTGACGGGAGCTTCAACTCACTAACAAGCTCTACTAACTGTCTGCCTCCTATACTTTCTCTCTTGCAGCTGATTGCCTTTGATGATGAAATGGATGTGGCTGAGGTTGATCATTTTACTTACTATTGTGACGTTCATTGATCTGTCTCCCACTAACAGAATAGACATACTTGTCCTTTGATTAGACTTTTTGAGCTTCGCAATCCCATCTGCGACAGCGTCAGCCGCTTAGAATCATCCCTCCTTGTTCCGTGTTTGCCTACATTAGTAAGAGTCCAGTGAGAGTCCAGTATCGACATTTTCTAGTTCGAATTATCCTACATGCCTGTCTGTCCTGCTTGCACATGTGTAGCTACTTGGCGTATTTGAGTGTGCTATATGATCAATAGTGTTTGGGGGGAAAAAGAGTATTGAAAGTTTCCCCATTGGTCCACTTGAGGGTTGCTATAATAGAACAAATTTGCACTTATAAATTTTGTGTATTTTGATATTAAAATCAAAAATATTTTTTTACTCGTCAGACAGTTGTAATATTCCCAGATTAAGATTCACATTAATCTTCTATTAAGCACATTTAACCCCATGTCATTTTTTTTAGTATTTATCTTTTTTTCTTGGTTATTTTACATTCTCAACTTCATAATCTTTCCTAATTATTTGACCACTTATGGACAGTCGTACATGATGAAATCTTCTCTGGTGGTTAGCTGATCTTGAAATACGGAAACAACGAAAAGGGAGCACCTAAAAGTAACGTACACCATGCCGAAGCAGTAATTCATCTACATCCATCTTCACACTAAACACACGCCGAGTGAACCAGGTGCACATCCAGACTGACAGACACTCTTCACAGCTCCTGTTTCACAAAATCTGCTTCGTTTACACCCATAAGTTTTTCTATGCAAAGTAGACAGAAAAACAGAGAAAATGTAATGTATAATAAATTCAAAACATGTCTGCCTCCTAGACGTTGGTGCGAAAGGCAGGTTTGGAAACTGGATGGACGCTCTGCTCATGCTGCTGTTGAGGGCAAAGACTTTATAATTTCAAGCCACCAACTGGTTTCTCCCGAATTTGTTAAATGCATCAAAACTGAAAGAGCGCTCCATCAAAGCGGGAGAATTTGTGTGACTCTTTGCAGTACCTGTCAAAACCACCTCAAAACACTGAGAAGGAAAAAAAAAAACTGCGTTTATACAAGAGACTGCTGAGTGTGAGGGACTTGACGAAGATGCTAGGCGTGGAAATGGAGCTTATTTATTGGAAAGGGTCTTTCCAGAGTTGCAGAAAGCTGCAACTCTCTCAGTTTCTCTACTATGTTGCTGCTGTTTTGCTCTCCCTGCTTCCTTTTCCTCCCTTTTACTGGCCGTTTGGTGCTGAAGTGTTGGAAATCCCCACTTTCCAAAAAAAAAAAAAGGTTCATCTCACAGAGCAGCACTTTATTTTGGCACCTCTCTGCCCATTGGCGATAACTCAAGAGTCTATTCGTGTTTTCTTGCTCTCATCCTGCACTAATTGCAAGACACCCCGTCCCTGTACCTGTTGCGTAACACAAGTGTTTAACCCGATGCTCCTCTCTGACCGACCATGCCTCACGCACACACAAGCTTAGGCTCCTCCCAAACCCAAACATCGAGCCAAGAACCCCAGGAATGAGTGCAGCTGCTAGTTTCACTACTGTCTGACTGCCTGCCTCACACTTCTTGTAGCCGCTTGCCCAGTCCATGCACCAGATTTTGCATATTCAGCCAGAATGCTGGATGAATTGGATGAGACAGAGTAATTACGTTTTTTTTTTTTTTTTTTTCCCGTCATGTTATTATTTCCTGCAATAATAACATGATGACATCCTTGGCCAGGGATGTCATCATAAAACCTTCCTGATTTATTTCTTGGTTCTTTTAATGAACGCGTTTGAGCGTCACGTCAAGGTTGTAAAGATGATGATTGATGTTTTGTTTTTTTTCCCCTATGCTTCTGTGTGTTCGTTTTTTTTTTTTAACATTCCTATTTATTTTTGCTTAGTCTGTCACTGATTTTCCAATGTCAGTTTTATTTTATTTTATTTTTTTTTCACTTTTGAAGTTTTCCAACATCTTTAACTCAACCAAAGGTTTTTTAGTCTATAAAGTTATGTTCAAAAGTTCTACCTTTTTCCTAACGTACTGGGTTTTTAAGTTTTCTTCTTCCTTAAGTTTTGGGCAGCAGTTTTTCCCTTCAGTCAATGGGGGGAGCTCTAGATGTTTCACTGCAATGTGCAGCGCCAGTCGTAGTTTTCTTAACCTGAGGCTGCTCAAATCTTAGCCTCAATCCAGCTCTCAAGCAGAAGCTACATAAGTGGCAACAATATTTTAACCCAGATTTTCCTGGTTTTTGTCTCTGGAATTTAAACCCAACAGTAATGTGGGATTCGCCGTCATGAAAAATATTAAAAGGGCTGCAGATGTAGGATGTTGAACCTTGATTTAAAACATTCTGGGAGACTACAGAGGTGAGGATTTACTATACTAGATCAACAGATACTTGAAAATTGCAGAATTAAATTATTTCCCTCGTTTTAACATTTTATTACTGAAGGCTTTAATGTTTCAAAAGAAGAAAAATTGCTATCTCTGGCCCCTTTAAAAGATGCAAACGGCATTTTTTGTCAGCTGTCTTTGCCGCTCTGAATCTTTGCATCACTTTTTTTTTCCACCACTACTTTTGAGACAATTTAAAGAGTTGCAGGAAACATGACGAGCAAATATGCTAAAAATCTAAGGAGGTCAAGTCGAAAAGATGAGGCATTTTTTTGTTTTATATAGCTAAAAGTGTTGCAGAAGCATTTTTGGGCACGTAAAAGAGGCCAGATTACTCAAACAATGGATGTCCGCGCAACAGAAAAATGGAGAAGGCATTAAGCTCAATCGTGCTGACAGAGTCTGAATGTGCCTTCAGTCGCTTGCATGATGCATGAAATTGTTTCTGTGGAAATGGTTGTTGACTCTAAAGAAGACTTCATGCAGGGAAATTCCTGTCCAGTTGCACAATTAATCACCTTAAAGCGGCACAACTGGGTTCTCAATGTTTACTTTTCCACGTACCCAGCCCCCAAGTTTCGTGCGTGTGTGTAAACTAATTCTGATCTTATTTGTGACTGAAACGTCCCCCTCATGTAACTAGAAAAAGAGACAGTGTCAGTCAGTTTTTTTGCATTAGAGTTGTACCCTTCATTAATTTTGTAAATTTCTGGTTCTGATTATAGCATGTACCTTTTTCTCTCGAATAATTTAATATATGTTAAAAAAGATGGTGGAAAAACCAAAAGTTAAAGAGTGCTCGCTCTGCATCACTGAAAATGTCTAATTTCAGTCAAAGTTATGGGAAAGATGCCTTTGCAGAAACAAAACCCACTTAAGAGAATGAAAACGCATTTCCTTTACCCTTTAAAAAATAAAACTCACTACTTTTTTTTCGCTTTTTGCACACTTCAGAATCCAGTTATGCGCTATGTAACATTCTATACATTCATTCAGAGTAGCTTAATGTTCATGAGGAAATAAGATCTGCTTTACTTTGTGGAGAGTTAGATTTTCATAGAAGTCTGTACATTTCCAATAAATTAATAAGAGATTATTATTTTTTCTCTTATCCATTTATTATTTCCATTTGAACTAGAGGCAGGATAGTGAGAGGTCATCATTACACAGTGAAACATGTTTCAAAGCAAAGACAAAATGCCTCGGCTTGACATTTTTAGCTGTTTATTAGCTTTGCGCTCAGCATGATTAGCACAGTTTGCGTAGCTGAAAGCTCAGTCTCTGTTTGCATCACCTGTAGTATTAGTAGATTTTCGCAATCTTGCAAAATGTGACAAAACATGAACACATCAAGAGGAGCAACCTTCCTCTAATACGCTAAACTTCAATTCTGAAGTCCCACTTCCTGTTGACGGCACCTGAAACGACAGCCGGACGTGTCTCTTGAAAACGATTTTTACACCTTTTGAGCTTTTGGGAAATTTCCCTTTGTTCTTCTGTCAGTAACAAATTCCACACAGAAGAGTGTCGTTTGTGCAACTGTATCCCTGTTTTGGTGCTAAATTAGAGTTGGTGTAAATAACTATTTAGGGACTTTAAACTTTTTCTTATATAAAGTTTTTTTTAATGTAAAAAATAACCTTAAAGTGTCTTTCTTTATTTCCAGATTTTAATCAATAATAATTTAATCTAATTATGGGTGAGCATTTATCATGCATCACAAAATGTTTCTTATGATAAAAACTGTGATTTATTATTGATTATTCCTGTCCATCGTGTCAGGACTGCTAGTTTCACTGTTTATTTTCTCTGCTGTTTGATCAACAGTAGAAATATAAATAAGTTTGGAAATACAATTAATGTGTGGATATCAGTGATACAAATCACACTTCATGTCCTGAAGATGTGTTCTACTAATGGGAATGTTTTTCAAGAGCAGCATTTGTGTCTGCATGTCAGTGAGGGCTGTGACACACGGCTGCAGCCATACAGTCATCTACAAAAGAAGTGATGAATAGGTATCGAAACTTTATCATGATGATGCCACAAAATATCATGAAAAAATGTTTTAAGTCCGTATCGTCCAACCCTAAAGGCTATAATGTTATGATCTTTCTTCTTTTGCGCTTTCACTTTAAAGCAAGTCCCAAAATTAGAAGTTAGATGTTTTAATTCTTCCCTTTTTCTGTGGTTTGTTTGTTGTTGTGTTTTTGCTGAATATATCTGGAAATGTTTAAAATTAGATGACTTGTGTAACTCGGTTTTTCACATTCTGAACAGAATAGGCAGGTAAGCTGTGGTTATTTTCTGGGTTTTTTTTTTTTTTCATATTTTTGCTATCATCAAAACTCTACTTCATCTCACCTTTCTTTGCCACCACTTTGCAAATTGTTCCTCTTGACTTTTTTGCTGCATCTGTACAAGAGCAACACATCGGTGCATAAATTGGTGCAGATTGCATGCATATCTTGTGCTTTGCTAATACTTGCAGTGTCACTGTTAGGGATGGGCAAGAGGTTAAAAGGGAACCGGGTCACTAAACAGACACTAACGTGTTGCACCGTAACCAAAGTCGAAAGAGAAGACAAAGCATTTCCCTCACCCCTTCACAGAGCTTCTACTTTCTTGCCGCTGCAGGTCAATGCTGCTTCTCATCTGTGTTTTCTCTTCAGTAAAACCATAAAAATTATGCAATGTTCCCTTCCACTCTTTGCTCCAAGTCATGCACATTGATTAAGTCCAGTCGTGCATGTTAGTAGATTATAGAAATCCGGTAGACTTGTATAGATATATCATGATGTTTTGTTTAGTTTTTTTAAAGAGGGTGCTGCACGTTGAAGGCAAAAACAACACAAGAAAATTAACCCCTTCCCGCCTTAACTAACATCATCCTTTTATCTCCAATCAGCTGGCACCTCTGCCTGAACCCGAAGTCCCTGCAGAGGTGTGTTCTTAAAGACGATTTGGGTCATTTGTGATTCACCGGTTCTATCCCATCACGTTCGTGCTTGGTGTTCCACATCTCTTCATCTAAGCAGATCAGAATCCCTGCCCATCCTCGTGCGTTTTGTCTTTGAATTGCCCTCATTCACCCCTACGATTCCGCCTGATTCACCCGGGTCTTTGGTGTTTGTCCAAACTCCAGTTTCATGCCAGTACAGTTGGGGTTTGGAATCATGGATGAGGGATTTTTCATGCCAAACTGTTGCAACAGTGTGTGTGAGTAACTCATATCACCTTCACATTTGATCTTCTTTTATGTTTACTCCCCTCAGGCAGCTTGGCATTCTGTCATGTAAATACTTTTATCTAGCTACTGTATCAATTTGTAATGTTTGGGGGGGGAGCGCGACAAATTGCCCCACGTCGTGCTGTGGGCCTGAGATTGTGCCGAGCTTCTCACGAGTCAAATTTTGAGATCGGTCAGTGTGATATTTTTAATGTTTGTGTGTCACGGGATGAAACACAAACTGCCCCTGTTAAAAATATTGCAGGTGCTGCTTGCTTTTAGAATGAATAGCTGTCCTCCCTTGCATGAAACCTCGCATGAGTTTGACTCAACCTCACATCTTCCCTGACACAACCACTTCCCTCTTAACTGCATGATCGAATCTGCACCCCGTTTCCTGCATGCTTGTAAAGTAACTAATTTGCACAGGATTAACACACCTGTTTTGTTCTCTTAATTATTTCCCCCTAACCCCCCAGTTTTCCAAACTTTTCTTTTATTCACTTTTTTCTTATTTCAATGCTTTCTGTTTACTCACAACACCTTTAAGGAGCTTGATCCCAACCAGCCACTGAAGCAAGTGGAGGACCAGAGGAGGGTAGGTAAAGTGTTTTGCCGTGGTCTGGTCCAAGACTCCCATCCCTTTTTTTGCCGTGCGACAGCAGCTGACTAACTGTTGCGAAGCGCTCACGGTCACGCTGCTTCCACAGCATGGCTCCCATTCACTCCGCTCACACTTCTTTTGAATGCAACATGTGAGGTAGATCAGCGGGAGAGGACATCACCCGCAGTTCTCAATCTTTTTTACCGATAAACGCGGTGGTTTTTACAAAGAATCCTTCAACGCTGCTTCTGTGCACTCCACCGATCCAGGAAAGAGCTGTGGGGGGCAAAGAGGCCTCATTGTGGTCTCACATCTGTCATTTAAAATATTGTAATTTCTTCATGTACTAAGAAGGTTGTTAACTCTTCTCCAGAATAGGCAGATATGGTGTAGATATTTACTGAAATGACTGTTACTTTCTCTCAAGCCTGTAAGTTATCATCTAATCAAATTAACTTCTTAGCACTTACCTAGCAGTACATATAAATTTGAAGAGTAATATTTATACAGTCAGAGACAATTTCTCAACCCCCAGTGCCACATCCACCTTGATGTTAGCTTCAAGCTTGCAATGTCAAGGTGAAAACTAAGTTTATAGCTTCATTCTGTCAAATAAAGGCAATTCGGGTGGCAGTGGGAAGAAAATGGAAAATCACTGAAGTTAGTTGTGTATATAAAAAATAAAAACTTGAGAATGCATGCTGTGGTATCTGAGAGGCTAACTCCTGGCTATCTGTTCAAAACAAGCCGACATTCTTCCAAACACTTTAGAAATGGACTGAGTGCACAAGCCCACATTCACCTTGAGGTTAGCTTCTAGCTTCTAGCTAAGATCCAGGCCGAGCCGACAGCTATGTTTATAGCTTCATTCAGTCAAATGAAAGCCAAATTGAAATTCTTTCAGGTGGCATTGGAGAAAACACAGTACACAGTGGCGCAGTTGGTAGCACTGTTGCCTTGCAGCCAGAAGGTCCTGGATTCGATTCCCGGCCCGGGATCTTTCTGCACGGAGTTTGCATGTTCTCCCTGTGCATGCTGGGTTCTCTCCGGGTTCTCCGGCGTCCTCCCACAGTCCAAAAACATGACTGTCAGGTTAATTGGTCTTTCCAGATTCTCCCTAGGGGTGAGTGTGTGTGCATGGTTGTTTGTCCTGTTTGTTTCTGTGTTACCCTGGGACAGACTGGCGCCTGGAACACAGCTGGAGAGGCACCAGCACCTCACGACCCCAATAGGGACAAGGATGAACAGATAATGGATGGATGGATGGATGCATGGATGGATGAAAAGGGAGTCAATTGACCCGGATTCTCCTTCACATTGATCATTTGAAGAGTTTTGATAATCATTAATGACACAAATCTACATATTGCTCATGCAATCCAAAAAAAAGTTGTTTCTTGTGTAACCATTTGTTTTCAATAGTTTTGTCTTGTGTGATTTTTAGTTTAATTTGTTGCCACATTGTTACAATAACTTGGACTGGAGTTAAATTGTTTCGACAGAATGTTTTGGGTTGTTTTTGTTTTTTTTTCACCCTAATTCCGAGTTTCTCAAACAGGGCGAGGCTTTGCGTCTAATTTTGGTCAACCGGTACTATGGCAACGTCAAACCTGGTCAGAGGAGAGAGAGCCTCACATCCTACAGCAACGGCCCACTCACGCCCGGAGCTCAAGGAAAATCACCCACACGTGAGTCAAACGATATGAGGGGAATGAAAACTGACAAAGTGTGTGAACCCACAGGCACGTAGTGCAACTAATGAAGTTTTCCATTAAAGATGTAGATGTTTCTAGAACAGAAGTTTTCTTTTTTGTCTTGATCTGAAGCCATAATATGGGTGTTATATAAAGAGATTGTTTTTTTGTTGTTGTTGGTTTTTTAGGCAACCTAACGCTCTATTTGATTAGCGAAAGTGAAACTTGCAAATTCTCAAAGAGCTCCCTAGAAGGGGAAGTTCAGTCAAGATGTTCCAAATACTTTATCATTTAAAAGTGCAGTGCAAGTCTTGGTCTTTGTAATGCATTGATATGAATATGGAAGTAATATCAATTGAATTTCTTATAAGCTACCAATTTTGTTTATTCTTTTTTTTAGCGCTGTGACAGTTGTTGCAGTCGAGTGTTTGTGCTTCAAAACTGAGTAAATTTGAAAAAGAAATTGGTTGAAAATTTGACGTCAGAGTTGTTTTGAGTCGTTTCATGTCGGAAACGGCTGCCAGTACCCAGATTACACAGAAAAGACACAGATAACGCTGACACTTTCCAGTGGGTAGCAGGGAACAGACTGTGGGTCGAATCTGCCGATCAAGGTCACACATTTCTTCACTTCACAAATCAGATTCTCAGACGAATAAACAGAACGCAAATGCATGGGAAACTGCTGTCCAGACATCCTTTTGTGGTTAGGCTAACCCCGAATAAAATGGTCCGTATTGCATCATTTAGTCTGTAATGCATAAGGAAAACAGAGGACCTAATTCACACCAGTGACCTTGCGCTCCTTTTAAGCCTCCTCAAGGCTCTCTCCTTGGCCTGACGCTGCCCGTGTCGTTGCTAGGAGACCGGCGTTCCAAGCGCCATGCAGAACGGGACACGTTGTCGATTCAGTCCGCCTGCCCTTCTAGAGATGGCTCTGACGGGTGCCGTTATGTCACCGGTTCCTCCCTCCGCTGCGTGCGTCGGATGGCGGCAGCAGCGGGAATTAAAATACCTCTGTGGATTAAAGGCGCTTGTAGTGTTGTGGTTCGTGTGTGGCGTCTGAATGCATGAGTCAGTCTGTAAACCTCTCCTCCAAATAGATCATTTAATTGCAACCTCCTCTAATAAAGCGCCCACATGTTGCCTTATTTGTTTTGATCGTGCATTTATCTGGTTACTCCGTTCTTTTAACATGAGGAGGTTTTGTTTCTTTCTTTTAGTGCCTTGAGAGAATATTCACACTTCATGAACTTTTTCCCATTTTGTCACTTTATGACCTCAGATGTAAATGCTTTCATTGTATTTCACCAAAGAAGTTGATTGAGAACAAATTCTCATGTTCAGAAAACAAAAAAACAAAAATCGCAACAGAATGTCATAAAGCAGAAAACAGAATGTAGTGAAACTGAGGGAAAAAAATACAAACATTCATACAGACTAACCGTACTTTAATACACTTAAGTCAACAATTTTTAAAAGCGGTCAAATTGATCACATTCAACTTACTGAATGTCAAATTACTGTTTTTTTTTTCAAGTTGATCTAATCTTACTAGAACGTAAAGTGCAGGTATTGTTGGCCAGATTTTCCAAATGAACCTATTTTATTTGGATTTTTCCAACATAAACTAGTGCATGATAATAAAATTGAGAATGCATGGTTTAAAAAAGGAGATTTAAAAATGGAAATCTAAAGATGCATTTCTTGGCCTCCCAAGATGCAACAACGCTTCATATAGAGTAAATGCAGATATTTTACGAAGGTCTCAAAGGTTTGTTGGAGAACATAAGTGAAGAAACGGCATCATGAAGACCGAGGAGCAAGTTTATTTTCCCGCTGTGAATTCCGGTGGTGGCAGAATCATGCTGTGGAAATGCTTCATTTCAGCAAAGATGGGACAAGGAGCGGTCAGCGCGGATGGGATGATGGGTAAAGATGAAGTGCAGGCAGTCCATCTATTCAGAGACGCTGTTCATCACATCTGAATGGACTTTACCCCATTATTCAAAGACAAATGGGGAAAAAATACATTCCATTCCATACATACAAAATTCAGTCTCTAGATGTACAAAGAAACATAGTCCAAATAAGTATTGACTAATGAGAGCTAATGAATGCCCCTCCCTTAAGATTATGTGTAAACAAGTGCTGTCAATGAATGAAAAAATGTCTTCAGATTAATGACACTCTAGTAAAAGTGTAAAATATGAATATGTACGCAGCTGTGGTTCTTTCAGGAACTCTGCCCTGGGCTTGCTCCTCCTTCTTCTGCACCCCCACTAATGCAAGAAATTTTTTTTTTTCTTTTCTTTTTATACCAGAAACTGGTGGTGCGGACGAGTTCTCAAAAGCAAATAAGTGAAGCTTACTCCACCACACATGCATTCAACTAATTGTAAATTTGTTTCGGGGACAACTCACAGGATTTTTTTTTTTTTTTTTTTCGTTCTTGGGTGCCCCATCAATTGATGATGCCCCTCTGGGCAACTGCCCATATCAAAAACTGCCACTGTTTGTACGTTTTCAAAAAAATATTCGACAAAATGTTTTTAATGCACATTTGAAAAACACTTTAATCTCTGATGCATCCAAAACCTAGCACTGCCACTAAGCTCCTTCAGACTAGCCAGCAGCAGTTGGCAAACACTTTTGAGCTCATTATATGAGCTACTTTTCAGTGCATTGTTGGTAAAGACTGAAGGGTTAGTAGAACGATGTGGTGATGCCTCATTGAAGGCGGAGTTTCAGAAAGAGCAGGACTTTTAAAGAGCCAAAGGCCCAATTTTAAGGTGTCAAATCCTGAAGTAAATTTTTTTTGAAGTCATATTTGACATATATGGCATTTTTTTAATGTCTAAAGTTAACATGCTTACTTGATAGTGTCATTTTTTTTAGCACCATGTGCCTGGAACATGCATCATGCTTTAACATAAAATTTTTGCCAAGTTGCCAAAAAATATTCCCTATGATAATTTAGTGAGATGTTTGTGACCATGTTCTGCCCCTTACACAAACGATCCAGAAAGTGGATTCTGATTTGGTTTGACTTCTTCACCTCCAGTGGTGAGCTCCGGCATCGGAGGTCGGGGGGAGCTGAGTCTAGCTGAGGTCCAGTGCCACCTCGACAAAGAGGGAGCCTCCGACCTGGTGATCGACCTCATCATGAACGCCACCAGCGACCGCATCTTCCAGGAGAGCATCCTGCTGGCCATCGCGCTGCTGGAGGGTGGAAACACAGTGATCCAGGTGAGCGCAGGTCACCGAGTTCATGCGTACCCAGCCAACTCTCTGTGGGTGTGAAGTTTCAGTCGAGGTTAAGCATTTGTGTGTTTGTTTTGATTACATGACTACTTAAAGCATGCGTGTAAGGCACCATTGGAATCTGCACTCAGATATGTTGCTGCGCACACCTTTAAGGTTCAGGAAATATTGTGGTCAATCTGCAGTCAGATGTAGGAAAGTACCTTGTTTTTTTTTTTTTTAATTATTATTCACATTTTGTTTTGTGGTGGAGGACAAAAAAGAAAGCCAAACAAAAAAGCATGAACACGGGATTTCAGGGAAAGTTCCAAGCTGTGCAGACAAATGCATCATTGCTTCCCCGCGGCTCGCCAAGGGTTACCCAGGCAACCCTAACTCTCTGGGAGTCTCGCAGACGGAAGTTTTCAGGACAAGAGAACCACTGTTTGCAGTGAAATCATTTCAGCGTCGCAGGGTGTACTGCTGGCCTGCGCCGGTGTGTCTGTGCATGCTTCGTGTGCGTGTTTGCGTGCTGCTCGTAAAACCGTCTATCAGGGCGTTCTGGTTTGTGGTTTTGTGCAGTGTGTGTGATGTTGCCGGCTATCTTGCATAATGCGTCCTCCATTTGCATGTTGCTGTTACCTGACGAGACCTGACTTCCTTAGGTGTACGCTGGCTTGACTCCCGGTTACATAAGCTGCAGCGCTGCCTGGAAGAGTGACGCCCAGCGCCTCGGGCCGCCTGGCGTTCCTGCCAGAATCTTAAATGGGTCATGATTTGCTGATGGGAAGAGGGCAGTGAAAGATCCAACCCACAGACTTGGTTTCAGCAGGTTCTGTGATGCAACTTGAGAAAACACCACTTCTTGTGGCCTAAGTTTAGACCTGCTTCTGCCAAACTTTAGGACTTAACTGTCATTTTGTATTTTTGTCAGTTCAAAGTGCTTTACATATTTTAAAAAATGACCAATTATGAAAAAAACGATAAACATTATTTTGTCAAATGCCGTCATCAAAATCATCACTACGCATCAAATATGTTGATCAATGTTCCAGTTACTACTAATCAAAGTCAACTCTTTTAGATTTGATTTTAAGGAACTCAGTGTTTCAGCAGTTTTACAGTTTTCTGGAAGCTTGTTCCTGAATAGTAGAGCATAAAAGCTGAAAGCTGCTTTTCCATCTTTGGTTAACCTGATGCAGAGCAGAATCAGAGCCAGAAGACTTGATTGATCTGGAACCTCGATACAATAACGTATATTAGAATTTGGTATTGCAACGGGCAGCTCAAGAAAATAGTATTTTACTCATTTACTCTCTCTCTCTCTCATTTTGTTTATTGCAGCTACTGAAATTCTATTATCGTTTCTACAAAAAGTTAGATTTTTTTCAAAAACGATGGATGATCAAAAAGAATATTTAGTCCAGAAATTTGCTGAATTTTTGGTTTTTGAAGGTTTCATTTTTGGAATATGCAGATTATTATCCCCCCCACCAATGCACTCCTTGTGTCTTCAGAATAAAGTGACAATTTTGCAGACACTTTCACACAAAAAGTAACAAAAAAGTTAAATCAGGAAAGTTGAGTGTCGTACTTTGGTACCAGTTTTGCAAATGAGGAAGTATTCAATATTTTATCACATCAACACCCAGTTATTATCAGTAGCAGGACTTTGCATCCATTAAGCAAACGACTGAATCCGTTTCAAACCACTGAGCTGGTTATGTCAGATCTTCGTAACTCTACAGAAGCTTTTTTTCTCATTAAATCCAATTCTTTTTCTCTTAAAATTAAAATGTTGGTAGAATTGCATTTTTTTTTCTGGTCATTTTATGACTATACAACGTAGTCGTATAGTCATAAAATTCACATCGCCTCACCCGAATAGTCTGCCATACAAGTCTGAGAAGGAATGATTGGACAGAACCACTAGAGGGACAATCAGATATCTAAAAAAAAACCTTCTCATCAGATACTTTTTGCTGCACAACACATATTATCTCGTGCGCACCAGATAAAATCTCGTGGGCGTAAGACGCTGCCTGGTGCACATTAATTAAGGGCCAACATGGTCGGACAGAAGTCGAACGATGCAATTTTTGTCACACGGAACAAATTTTTCGCTTTTGTTTTTTTTCTTTTCTTCCTATGATTGAAAACAAAAAAAAAACACTTTTCAAAATCTTTCTGTAATATCTTTTATTAGAAAAGAAAACAGGGGGTAGGGGAATCGGTTTAAAATTGGAGATTTTTATTTTTAAGCCACATCGCCCAGCTTAACTGCTCACTGCTGATGAGCTTTATGATCCCAAAGTCATTTTCCAGGGTGATGTGGGACCTGACCACATTTTCCTAAAGCACAAATTCCTCCTTTATTGACCATTAAATCACTATTAGACTTCCTCACAATACCTCATAGATGTGGAATCTATGAGGTATTGTGAGGAGAAGAAGAGCGAGAGATTAGCTGAATGCTGAGCTCGGCAAAACCAGCGTGGGCACAATCTTGAAGCAGAACTTTATGCAAAAGAACTAATTTTCTGTACAGCACATGGCATACTATTTTAGTAGAACATTTCTGAAATCAAAAAAGTTTCTTTATTGGTCTTCAACAGAATGGAAATGTTAAATGTGCATGTTAAATTATCAAGGAAGGTTTTGTTTGAAGCAATGATTTGACTGTCAAACACAATCGCCCGCAAATGATTTGCATGTAATTTACAGGATGTCTTGCAGAAAAGTTCAGGATTTTGTGTAACTCAAAAAAAAAAAATGTACCAAAGTTATGTGCGGACATGAAATTAACTATTTTCCTGAACAACATCGTGCTACAATTGAGCTTTGTATCAATATTATCTGTGATCCAGAGTAAAATAAAAACTCTATGTATCAGCAGATCCATCACATTTTCCTGTCTTGCACAACCAGTTGCATGCCCCGCTTTCAGGACAGAGGGGCCCATTGTTGCCTGAGTGGAAAAAACTGCAGAAAAACACAGATTTATGCGCGCGATCTGGACGTTTGTTTTCAGGGCAAAACCGGAGTTGTAAACAAGCCGACAAGCGATGTGGGGGGGAAAAACCCCCCCCCCAAAAAAACTCTATTTATGACAACTTATTGCTACGGTTTCTTCCTCGTCTTTGTTCCTGTGTGCAGAACATGCTGCACAAATGCATCAAATGGTTAATTTTATTGAGAAGCAGAAAACACAACAAGCATTAATAAAACAATGACGTAATCTATCTCCGTTGCACACCAACAAAGTAGATGTAAAAAGAAAGAAAGAAAAGCTGAAGTGAGAACTTGAGTTCAGGTTGAAACAAGCCAGAATTAAGCTTATGAAATGTGACCATCTGGAAATTAACTGGTAAAGGTTGAAGGCATGTCGCTGGAACTCGATGAACTGGATTTTGCCCGTACAATCTAGATGCGTTACAAGAAAACGGCAAAATTATTAACTTCACAGGTCTGACATCATTAGCTGTTGATTAAGTGCGCAGAGATTGTTGCGCACTTAAAAAGCCGCTTGTGTGAACAAGGCCAGCGTTCAGACGATGAGAAATTGAAAGCGAGGCAGGAAATATTTTCATTAGACAGTTTCATGCTATGGTCGCAAAGACGAAGACCCCCTCCCCTGCCCCCTCCGTCAGCCTTTAACAAGTCAACCGCTCAGGCCACCACATCCTGTGACAAAATGTGTTAGAATCACAGAACCGGGCAAATTTCAGCAGCATGTTTGGCGACAATAGAGCGCCGCTCGTGACGCTCCGCCCACTTCACACCCGCTTGCCAACTCTGCTTCGGTTGTTTGCTTCAGAGGGGTGATTGATTTCAGCCAAGCGTGTCGCCACTGCAATTCTCACCAAAAAACAAAACTCGCGCTGAGACGGGAAGAAAGTGTCTCGGGGCCGTTCTTCAAAGGAATTTGTGACAGCTGCTGAGAAGCACCATGGAAGACGGGCCGTTAGCGAGCGCTGCGCCTCATAATGTTGTGATTTGTAGGGTACGTGTAATTAGCTTTTATCGCTGGAAGGAAATGGCAGCGACTAACATCTATAACTTGAGACTAAACTGTTAAAATGAGGATAACGAGCATCTGAAACGCATCCGCCCAGTATTTAGCAACAAATGACATCATTAGCTGTTGATTAAAACCACTCCTCACGAAGAACACAAGCAAACCGGCAAACTCTTGATTTATTCATTTCTCTTTGATTTTTACTTGCCTGACAATCAGTCACTTGCTTTTTTTCTTTATTTCATAATTAAATTGTATGACAATTTCAAAAGTATCTAGATTTAATATTCATACACAACATTGTTTATTACGACTGGTTGCTATGGTTTCTTCTTCATCTTTGTTCCTGTGGTTAGAACAGGCTGCACAAATGTTTCAAATGGTCGACTGAGAAGCAAAAAACACAATAAACTTCAAAAAGCACTGAGATGACCATCAAAGCTGTTACATTTCATGTACCTGGAACAAACCCTTTATTTTAATGGTGGGCACAAAAAAATTGAAGAAGGAGAAAAGAAAATGTGGAGTCATGTGAACAGATGTCAGCATTGTGATATTTCAGCAATAATATTTCAATTAGAGGTGTTCTTGATGCGACTCTACCTCCATCCATCCGTTACCTTCCATTCATCTGTGGTCGGATCGTCGCGGCAGCAACCTGGGCGGAGCCCCAGGCTTCCTGTCCCAGCTGCTTTGGCTGCCTCTTCCAGGAAAAATCAATGATGAATCGATCAATAAATGTTACATTTTGTCAAATGCCAACTGTATCAGTTTGCCATCATCAAATATAATCACTTTTTCACTTATTGCTATTCAAATGCAGCTCTAGTCGAGTTGTTTTGTGGCCTTGATTTAAAGGAACTCTGTTTAAGCAGTTTCGCAGTTTTCAGATTAGTGGAACATAGAAACTGAATGCTGCATCTGCACGTTTGGTTCTGGTTTGGGGATCCACAGCAGACCAGAACCAGAAGACCTGCAGCATCTGCAAAGTTGATGCAACAACAGCTCTGTGAAATACTTCTGTTTTCTAAATCACAGATTGGCTTAGAGCCAAAATACGTTGAAGGCTATTCTCTGAGCTACAGGGTTTTCGTTCCTGACTTTTGTCTACCTTAAGGCTCTTCCATACTTCAAAGAGCTTCATTCGAAGGGTTAAAACTGCCATTGATGTCGGCACTTAGTGAAAATGATTTCTCTTCCAATTACCCGTTTTTTTTTGTGTCTTCAGGTGACATAAAAGCTTTTCAGGGGCAAATGTTTATCAGACACAGTGAGAAATTATGTACACTTGTAAGATTCTTCACAAAATGCCTACAGAGATTGCTAAATGGCTAAAAACTCTTAGAAATTGTAAAGCCATTGTCCATTTAGAATGCTGTCTGCAGAAGGGTGTGGCACTCTTGTTTTTGTTAGCTGTATTGTTGAGGACTTTACGCATGCTGAAGCCAGAGAGGTTCAGTATGGTGGTCTGTAGGGAGTGTAAAGGTGTGTGTGAATATGAACATCCTGCAGCCATGTGACCGTGTGTCAGCTCCAGGTAAAGTCCTTTACAGGAAAGGCCTGTTCTCTTGTCTTCCCTATTTGAAGAACTGCTAAGATAAAGGGCCATAAAATCTGAATTACTGGTTAAGAGTTTCCGAATAATCAGATCACATTATAAAGGTAAAGTCTCAATTATATTGACAAAAAAACAAAAGGTGATGCACACTCTATTCAAACGCTCCTTATCAAATTCCATTACCTGTCAATCCATACAAGCAGGTACCTACGCTGTGCAGGTAGGAGCTTATTTAATGAGAGCCTGTTTCTGTTATCAGACTAATGAAGTGTATCGTCTCCGCTCCTCATGGCATAAGGAACATCTTTTCAACACTTTCTCACTGCATGAGATCGCTGAAACTCATAGGAGCAAACAGGTGTCGCCAATGTTACTCGAGAGGCTTGTTGTGGCACGCAGCTTTCCCTTCCCAGACTGATCCCCCTCCACCTCTGATTGGTTCAAGTTCATGGCTCGGCCACCTCTTGGAAAGCTTTAAAAAGATTCTGCAAAGTGAGTTTCCAGAAATTAACGCCGTCAACATGCCAGCTCTCCTTTTGCCACAACACACATCCAAGGATTGCTCCTTTTCAGATGTTACACTTTAAGGAAGTTTGCTTAGTTCTAGTCAGATTGTTGTGCTTACTTTATACTTCGCTGCCTTTGATTGGCGTGTTGCCTGTCCATATTTCTGAGAAGACGCTTTTAACGATCGGTGAACTGCGACTGTCTTGTGTCCGCTTCGAGGAGTAGATCTCAGTGGATGGGTAGCTGGGCGGTGGCAGAGTATCCAAGCTTTGCTACCCAATAGGAACAGAGATGGCTTTGTCACTCACTGAGGTGTCAGGCTGCCGAGGCGGATAAAACCAGATAGCTGATGGTATAAACAGGCCTTACATAACTGGCTCGTGTTGATGCCAGGAGCCAGAGTGGCATCTGACAGGAAGCGGAGGGAAAAGTAGACGCGCTAAATAGTCAGAGAGAAGGTCCCCGCTGTGCCTCCCATGTTGATCCCGCAGATTAGGAGAGAGAGCGACGAGTCGGTCTGAGCTTTCATGACCGGCAACAGGAGGAGCTGCACAGCTCCCGGCGGCCTTAATGGCTCTGTAGTGATACACAAAGAGGGTTAATCTTCCCTGTGGAGAAAGCTCAGGCTAATTGGCTGACTGACTGCTTATTTTAAGAATGACTCAACAGGCACTAGGGAGAAACACGTGCTGAACACATTGTCTAGAGAGGTTAATCACATTGGAAGCGGGGGCCTTTTCTTTTGAATTTGCTCCTTTTCTGTCACATGATGTCTTGATGTGCTGCAAGAAAGTAATTTGTAACTTTGCTCTGTGCAGGCTTTCAACGTATTTAATAGTTCAGTGCTGTGAATGTGGATCCAGACTATTCTGTTGTATCTTATCAGGGTTGTTTTGCTGCTTCAAGGTGAACTCGTGTCTCATCGTTAAGTGTTTTTTACAGGGTGTGTTGCACAATTGCCCTGTGTTTAGCTCAGTCATTCTTTCCATAAATTCTGACCAAACTTGTTGACGCTTTCATTCAACGATTGCTTTCTTCTTGCCACTCTGAAGTGACTCATAGTTTTCTAGAGTGCGGGACCAACACTCTTCCCGTAGACGAGCTCTGGCTAATCCCAGATCTCGTCTTGGGTTCTGGTGGATCTCTGCTCATGCGGCTAACTCTGGAGGAGCTGCAAACATTTGTACACTTTTGTTTGTGGTTGTAATGTAAAAGTTAAAGCAGTATAAAAACTGTACTTTAGCCACTGGACAGAAAAAAAGCTGTGAAACTGAGGTTGCATTTCATCAATTAACTTTTTAAACCGTGCAGTTATTTTACAGATATAAGCGAGGCAGTCCTTTCTTCTGTATAAATTCATGCCAATGTTAAAATCAATTTGTAAATCCATCCTTGAACTGCAACTTCATACACAAATTAGACCAGTCTGAGCAAACAAGCTTCTGTCGGTCTCATCAGCAGATTCACTTTGGGTAAAAACAAATGAGGTCTGATATCCACCCGGAATCAGAGCAAACAGGGCCCCCTTACAAAATTTGTACGCCATTCCTTTTGCCTCGGGGGCAGAATACGACCACCGAGTCTTGGTGGAATGAATGCCTTCACATTGGTGAAGAAATTTAGTTTTTATGGACACGGTCATGAGTTCTGTTTTTAATACGCTGAATCCTGGAGCTGTTGTTTTTCTGTTCTTTGGAGTTTTCCCTCCTTAAAAAAAAAAAAAGAGCCTGCTTGTTAATCGGATCACTATCACTTGTTTCTGTGTACTCCCAGAAACAAGCAAGAATGGTTGCATAAAGGAAGAGGAGAAAAACATTTTAACATATGAGGGGGATCCGTTTTCCTCGGGAATTGCCATGCCCACACTGCATGCCTGCACTCAATGGCCGGCCCTGTTCGCCGTTATCAAAGATTCCCTGGGCTGATATGATACTTCGGCTGTGTGTTTCATTGTTTAGACATTTCCTCCATCTCAGACAAGTAATTTAGTTAGGCTGAACCTAGAAAGAGTCTTATGCAACAGGCTTTCCAAACTGCCCCAGAATCTCTACGTGATAAGTCCTGCTTACATCAACCCCGGGCCCCACCTCCCTTCCTACTTTCGGACTCTTTTCCTCTCACACCACACGTTCCCTTCGTGCCGTTCTGGCAATGAAAGTAGGGCAGGGTTTTCCTCTCTCTCTGTTTCTCTCTCTCTCCCCTGCATCTGGCCCTCCTCAGCTCGCCCTCTGTGGGCTGATGTAACAGTGTTTAGAGCTGAGGTGCTGTGTGCCCTCACTGTAACCACTCAGCTGATTACATGTCTTACGTAAAGGGGGACGAGGATGGGGGTGGGATTGTTGCGAGGAAAATGGGCAGAACAGACGAGTGGGTTGCAGGAAAAAATAAAACGTAACCCTAACGCTGTCGCACAAGATTACAGTCTGTGTACTCGCACCAAGTGCAGAACATTTGATTCCCTCTCATTTCTTCGGCCAACTTTCCCCACTTACCAAAGTAATTACATCTGCAAAACTTCCATTAGGGTCTAGCCAAGTTTGTGTTTGAAGCAACTAGCCTCGTGTTCAAAGCGTGCTCGCTTTAGAGGTATGTGCATGTGCAGCACGTGGACGAGTTGTGGAACTGGTTGCACGCCTAAGAAGCCTTTAGCAGTCGGCTGCAGGCTAATCCCAGATCTCGTCTTGGGTTCTGCTATCGCTGGAGAGAGCAGCTCATAGACATCGACACCTGGCATTGTCCATAACATGCCACAAATACGTCGCTGGCCAAGGGGTCAGAGGGAACACAGGGTAATGTCGGGTCAGGTGAGCGAGGAGGAGTGCTAAGCTTGTTTTCCTGTGAAAGGACTCTTATGTAACCGTGTCTAACCAAACAACTGACTCAGAGCTTTGCCACAGAAGCAATAAGACAATAAAAAGAGTCATCTGCAAGAAATAACAAGGGAAGTCGTATTCAGTAGAGTATTATCCAGTAAGTCAACTCATTGAGTGACGCACACTATGTAGATGGATTCAACAGAGACCGGTGTGTTCAAACCTTTACTTTTGTTAATTATGAGGATTTTCTGTTTACAGCTCATGAAAACACAAGATTCATGATTAGAGTTTTACATCAGACCGATATCTAGGCCTGCTATGTTATCATAATTTGTTTGACAATAAATTGTCCCGGTTATAGTCGCGATCAATGATAATCTAGTTGTTTTGAGACCATTTTCAAATAACACTGTATATTTAAACAATACATAAACAGGAACAAAAAAACCACCGAACCAAGTCATAAATAAAATGTATCAGAAATAAATCATCACCATGGAAACTCACTTTAATTTCTCTTGGGATTAACTGCTCATAGCGACAGACTTACTAATAACATTCACTTTTAATACAGAAATGTGTTGACAAATGAAAAGCATGTTTTGTCTGCTCAAAAATGGTCATTGTTAAATATACTTTTAATTTGAGTAAAGAGCCTCACTGGAACTCATTAAAACGTATTAAGTAGAACTGGATATTGTCACCTTAAAGGACGTCAAACAGAAATATTGTTTTAATAAACAGGATTATTTCAAGTCCCGCATAATACACTGCTGGGTGTAATAGATGGCATTAGGTTGTAGTTTGTAGAAAAAGAATAAGTCATTAACGATGTAGAGGATAAGTGGTATTACATTTTATTCCAGTCAAATAGGCCAGTGTTTATAGATGAATTGAAATCAAATCCACCTTTTGTCACTTCATTGTAAAGCAAACGCATAACGTACAAAAGGATGATGAAAGCACTTTCTAGGTGAATCAGTGCATAATTGCAGTGATGTTGTACAGAAACTTAGCACAGGTTTATTATTCTAACAGCTTGTGGCAGGAAGCTGCGTTGCAATATAGTGGCTCTGCCTTTGAAGTTTTACAAAGTAGATAAATACTTAATAAACCCTCAGCAAAGTTTTTGTTAAAAATGTTCTTCAGGCTGAACTAGTCCATATATCATGTGGTTTTTCTAATTCCAAGGCTCCAATAAAGCACTGAAAATGCCCCCCCTTTTGTGTGTTTCACAAACTGAATAAACAAAGTAGATCTAAGAAGTGTTTGAGAAAATCTGTATATCAATTCGTTTAATGTCTGTAGAATCAATTTGTGGTTTGACAAAAAAAGAGTTTGCTTTTTCTAGAGACAACCAAATCCTGTCCTAAACCCAAAACAATGGGAAACTGTGTTTTAATTGAAAGCTAATTGAAAAGCAAATATTAGCCCTTGCATTGTTAGCTGCAAACAGCTAGCTAGGCATAATATTTACAAAGCTATAAATCTTTTGTGTCTTATCAGTCACTGTCAGCCACAATGCTGCTGAATTAGTCTAATATGTTTGTGTGAAGTTTAAAGCAGATGTTTAGTATTCCAGTGCTAAATATTAGCTCCAAAGGTAATATACAAAGCTAATATTTAGCACTGTAATGCTAAGTAGTAGCTTCAAAGAATTTCACTTTTTCAGCTGCTAGATTGCTCTTCAAAATACAGACCTCATTTAGAGAGGAACTATAACACCTCATATCTTTCCTTTTATTTGCAGTTCTCAAAACGAAGAGACTAATGTTGAATTCCACTGATGTCCTGTAATTGTTGGGCCTTTTTCTCTGCTTCACTTATTCTCCCAGAGATCCCTTTATAATCGCTTAACTGGAGACAACAAGTCAGAAAAATTCTTCAAGGTGTTTTATGAGCGCATGAAACTGGCCCAGCAGGAGATTAAAGCCACTGTGACGGTCAACACCAGCGACCTGGGGAGCAAGAAGAAGGACGAGGAACCGCCGGACAAAGACATGCCGACACGGAAGAAAGGTGAGGAAACTTTAAGGAGTTTGAAATATCATCAAATAAGGATTTGAAGAGGCAATAAGCAGAAACATTGGCTCTAAAACTCGAATGTGGATCCCTGATGCAAAAAAAAAAGTCAGTTTCTATCCAGCACTTTATGTCATCTCTAAATATGTTTAATGTTGCTATAATTGTGTACTGCAAAATGTTTAACAGAAGCAATAATGAGGCAGATCTTAGTACAGTAGGAGTACAGTGTGGCAATATTTAGGTTGTTTTATGAATACCATACTGCTTGTCAAATGAAGAATCTCATTTCCATAAATGTCTCCATTTGACTCACTTTTGTATAATTTTGGTTAGTGAAAGACGTGCCGGTGGTTGCAATGGTGACCGAGGAAGTGAAGGAGCAGCTGGTTGAGGCCTCCGCCGTCACCAAGAAGGCCTACACCACCTACCGTCGCGAGGCGGAGGCCGAGGAGCACCAGGCGGCCGCCGCTGACGGCGCCCCCGTTCCGACCGCCGACAAGAGCCAAGACGAAGGCGAGATGAGTGTCATCATCACCATCATGCAGCCCATCCTACGCCTCATGCAGCTGCTCTGCGAGAACCACAACAGAGACCTGCAGGTCAGCCGGAATTTATCATTCTGACTGTGGGGAACGTTGGCGTGCATAAACAGTTCCCCCGACCTCTCATGGGTCGACAGCAGGTCTTCCTTAACCCGCCGCTTTGAAACTCAATCATCGCGCTCGGTTATACAGAAACGAAACCGTGTTGAAAATAGTTACCGGTTGCAGAACTTCCTGATGCTGCTGTTTCCATATCTTCAATGTCTTGGTCTGGTTTCACTATGATGGTGTGTATTTGTAAGCTCCTGCAGCCCAGACAGAACACTTCCTTCACGCACAGATTCTGTTTACTCTCTAAACTGGGACGGGTATTTTTAAAACGGGGTGTCTGGATGACCCTATTTCACCGCCATCTCCTCCCAAAAGGCATAAGATATTAAAACATCCTTTTGTAAAACATGGCTTTAGAAAAGTATGCAAACCATTTAAATTATTGAATTTTGTGCAACTTTAAACCACAACAAGTGGGCCACGTGATAGACCAACAATATTTTTCACCTTTGTAAAGTTTGCCATGCATTTGCATTCAACCCCATTTGCTCTAGTAACTCTAAATAAAATCCAGTACAACCCATTGTATTAACATGGTGCTAGGAAGAGAGCTTTTTTTGTATGAAGCACTTGTATAAAAAAAGTAGCTGTGACAAAGTGCTGTACAGATAACAAATATTCACAATATGGAAAGAACAAAAGACAACAATAGAAACAGTTAAAAACAGATATGCTTCAATAGAAACAGTTAAATGCAATAACATAAGAGCAAAACTTTCATTGTGTGTTAAAAGCCAATGAATAAAAAATGTATCTTTAAGAGTCTCAAGAGTGGACAGTAAAGTTAGCCTTGAGTAAATACTTAAAATATTTTAAACAACAAGGGGGCTGTATATAAATACACATTTCTACTTTTGTAAGAAAAAGAAATGATTATTTTCCTTCTGATTCTCAGTTGTTATGTTCTTGTTATTTTTTACTATTACATAAAATCCTGTTCTGAAACTTATGGTCATGTGAGAAAATGTTATTTAAAAATCTAAAGGGGTATAAATTATATTTCAAGACATGGTTTTACACTGCCTGGCCAAAATAAAAGTCGCCACCTGGATTTAACTAAGCAAATAGGTAAATTACTGCATAGGCGATTATCTTTCAGCTGGCTACAAGTTATTTAACCCCAGCTGATGCAATGAGTAACTCCTCATTTCTCAAACAGCCATGGCAAAAGACACATCCTGTGGTCATGGAAAAGATGTTAGTCTGTTCAAGAAGGGTCAAATCATTGGCATGCATCAAGCAGAGAAAACATCGAAGGAAATTGCAGAAACTACTGGAATTGGGTTAAGAACTGTCCAACGCATCATAAAAAACTGGAAGGATGGTGGGGAACCATCGTCTTCCAGGAAGAAACGTGGTCGGAAAAAAATCCTGAATGATCGTGATCGGCGATTACTTAAACGTTTGGTCAAATCAAATCGAAGAAAAACAACAGCAGAACTCAGGAGTATGTTTAATTCTGAACCCAAAAGCATTTCCACACGCACAATGTGAAGGGAACTCAACGGGGTTGGGATTGAACAGCTGTGTAGCCGTAAGAAAACCTCTAATCAGTAAGGCTAACCAGAAAAAAAAGGCTTCAGTTTGCTAGGGAGCATGAAGGTTGGACTCTGGAGGAATGGAAGAGGGTCATGTGGTCTGATGAGTCCAGATTTACCCTGTTCCAGAGTGATGGGCGCATCAGGGTAAGAAGAGAGGCAGGTGAAGTGATGCACCCATCATGCCAAGTGCCTACTGTACAAGCCTGTGGGGGGCAGTGCTATGATCTGGGGATTGCTGCAGTTGGTCAGGTCTTGGTTCAGCAACATTGTGTGCCCAAAGAATGAGGTCAGCTGACTACCTGAATATACTGAATGACCAAGTTATTCCATCAATGGATTTTTTCTTCCCAAATGGATCGGGCATATTCCAAGATGACAATGCCAGGATTCATCGGGCTCAAATTGTGAAAGAGTGGTTCAGGGAGCATGAGACGTCTTTTTCACACATGGATTGGCCACCACAGAGTCCAGACCTTAACCCCATTGAGAATCTTTGGGATGTGCTGGAGAAGGCTGTGCGCAGTGGTCAGACTCTCCCATCATCAATACAAGATCTTGGTGAAAAATTAATGCAACACTGGATGGAAATAAATCTTGTGACACTTCAGAAGCTTATTGAAACAATGCCACAGCGAATGCGGGCTGTAATCAAAGCTAAAGGCGGTCCAACAAAATATTAGAGAGTGTGACCATTTTTTGGTGGCGACTTTTTTTGGCCAGGCAGTGTATTTACTCTCATCAGGACACAAACCCTACTTGAGGTCATTTCCATACGCACTGCTGTCAGAGAAAATTAACCTATTAATATTTTCCCACTTGTCATTCTCCAGAACTTCTTGCGCAATCAGAACAACAAAAACAACTATAATCTGGTATGTGAGACTCTTCAGTTCCTGGACTGCATCTGTGGCAGCACCACCGGGGGACTGGGGCTGCTGGGACTCTACATCAACGAGAAGAACGTCGGGCTGATCAACCAGACTGTGGAGAGCCTGACTGAGTACTGCCAGGGCCCGTGTCACGAGAACCAGGTGATAAATCTCCTCTGAGCACTCCTTGTGCAAGAAGACTTACGGTTTGACATCAAAATTACAATGCTTACCATTTGTATTAAGTTCTAGGCGTGTGTTTTTGTTTTTTTTTTATTATCATTTTAAGCAATGATTGTGAAAATGTAGTTTTGATTGGTTCTTTTCAAGCAGCTCTGTCATAACATTCTGGTCAAGTCTGAACCTGGTGACTGAATAAAGCCAGTGGCTGTATGAAGTGATTTCAGTTCCCTTAGACGGTGCTGGAAAGGGGATTGCCAAACTAAAGGCGGCTCTCCATTTAAATCCTGTAACAAGAAAAACACTGAGATAAGTGTTTGGCTGCGTAATGCTGTCACCAGCAGTATTTCAGTCCTGAATGAAATACCAACACATAATTTGTTTGCCACGAACCACGAAGATTCGAAAGAAGCAACAGGACGTAAAAGTCGTTGGGGTCAGGTTAGTCATTGACCTGCTTCAAGTCATGTGAGTCCTTAGGCTCACATGGGGGGACACTTAAATATCTTGTTCAGCCTTCTGGCTGAATGAATTATCCCTGAATCTTATTAAAACCGTGCAGAAATAAACCTGCGTGTGCCCTTGTGACTTCTCAGTACAATTAAAAGTTATCCATATTTGACTTCCTGCTGCTTGTGGCCTTCGTTTAGTTGAAAGTTCCTCTGGATTTTCCTGTATTTACTTCCATCCATCCTCCACCAATTCTGGCTAGCAACTGGTATGTTGCTGCCACCGTCATGTTTCATGTTGGTGTGATGTGCAATACTTAAAGCATAGTGTTTAGCATGTAGGCGATAAAAGGTTCGCTTGAGTCTCATGTGAGCAGAAGATCTTCCTCCACATGTTTTCTACGACCCCCACAATGTTCTTTTACTGAAAATCCTTTTTTCTGCCAGCTTAGAAAGTCTGGTTTGTTTGGGAAGGCATGAATGCATAATTTGTCTCTGATGCGGACCAAAAAAGCGACCGGTCCGCCTAAAAACCTTGGTCTCGGTTTGTTGAAGTGAACTCTGGTTCGGTTTGAATGCATATGGGAACAAGTGGGCGGAAAAGTGCTCCAAAAGCAGGCGGCTGATTATTTCGCTGGTCATCCTGGGTAAATAAACCAAAACAAACGTATGATTAGTGCTAGCAAAAGAATTTTCTCATTGTCTTTTGCCGAAGACAATCCTACAACCGCTAAAGTCTGACGCTACTTCATTTTTCTTTACATTTTGTGAAGAAGGAAGTTGCGCTCAGTGTTTTCTTCAGGGGGGTTTTGTGTTGTTTTCTTCAGTAATCGTTTGTGCACCATCCTCACAGTCGAGGGGAGTAAAGAGGTTTTTCAAAGGGTTTTGTTCACTTGACATGGTGCAGAGTGAAAAAATAAAACACGCCAAACCGAAAAATGTGATAAATGTCGCAGTTGTAGTCACCAATCAAATAGTCTCCATCAGGTGTAAAAACAGTATTTCAGATTTTTTTTTTTTTTTTTTTTTTTTTTAATATATATTTGTTTTTACTGTTTTCCTTTGTGAAAATATTTAATGAATGACGACATGGATGTGTTTTTATTAAACTTTTGGGAGAGGAAGCAAAAGGTGGTACATCGTGTTTCTCTGGAATAAAGACGGGTTAAAACTCATCTCACAAACTGCCTACTCCCAAAAGTTGATGAGTCTTTACAGGCAACCACACCACTGTGGTTTCATGTTCAGTGTTACGCCTGTAACAGCTGGCTTCATGACTCTTAAGCCCATAGAAATTATTAGAGAATATAAAATCAAGACTTTGAGAAAATTCCTAGCAGAGGAATTTGTGTTTTTCTTTGCAGTGCAACCATGCAAATATTTTGAAATGCTTTTGTTTCGAACCCTGCTTCACTTTGAGGTTATGCAAAGCTTGTATAAGTGTCCTCACACAGCATTTCCTTTGAGTTGAGATCTGGACTTTGTCTTGTAGTAGCTCATATAGACCCTCACATTTTGCTCGGTAATAATTCAGTACTCTGAGGATTTAATAGTGGAGTCAATGTCTGCAGCTTGCGTTGGTCCTGTAACTGCAGGCCAACCTTGAGACCCCCCTCTCTATCGTCGGTCATTGTCATGTGCATTCTTCATCAGCCTCAAACATTATCTTCATTATCTTCAGACAGCTCCTCTGTGGTTTGATCTGTTTCGTGTTGTAGAACGGTTGTGGTTTGCTTAGATGAAATGTGCAACTCAAAACCCCGTTAGGCCAACACTACCCTGCTTCAAGTTCATTCATGATGTATAAAGTTTAAATAGTTTTAGATTTGAAAAATCCGAGTAATTTGTAAAATAAAAATTAAAAACTCATTTTCTTTTGCTTTCCAGAACTGCATAGCCACTCATGAGTGCAATGGCATTGATATCATCATTGCTCTCATTCTCAACGACATCAACCCGCTGGGTAAGAAGAGGATGGACCTTGTTCTGGAGCTCAAAGTGAGTGGTCTTTATTTATTGCCTGGCAGATGGTCTAATTTCTACTTGCAGCCACAACATATGCCAAGAAAGACAATAAGAATCATCTTTGTTCAGTTGCACAGAAATATGTATTACTGAAGCAGAGAAGGTCACAAATAAAGAAAATCACTCGGTTTGTCTTGGAGCAACTGCGGTGTATAGAAAAATTGAAAACTTCTTCAATCTGAATTCTTGAAATGGTTAGATCAAATATGGTTTTTGATCAATTCACCAAATAGTTTTTTTGACCACTAGGGGGAATCCCATAGACTCAGAGTTTGGTAAAAATAAAAAACGAAATGATAAAGCAACCTGTTATAAAAAGAAAAATAACGTGGCAGAGTCAAGTAAAACACTGTCCATTTCACACCTTTGCATAGCAAGCAACACACACACACAAACTCTAAAAATGTAGCTTTATTTCATCATGTATTTATGATGATACCCATTTTCCAACATGTCGACACAGGCATCGGGACAGGAAATTGTGTGATAGCATCTTTATATTCAGTTAAACATTTTACAACATCTTATCTGACTGCTGTTGTAAAGTTTTCAAGAAAAGTTGCCTGCAAGGTAAAACAGTAAAATATACCAATAATACCTCTTGCAGAACTGGTTCCATATAATACTGGCACATGAAAACTTTGTAAAAATGTCTACTATGTTTTCATTCACCAATTTCTTCCCCAGAACAATGCCTCTAAGCTGCTTCTTGCAATTATGGAGAGTCGCCATGACAGCGAGAACGCTGAGAGGATTCTGTACAACATGAGGCCCAAAGAGCTGGTGAGCATACGCCGCACATAAAATCGTCAAACATTGTTGATTTCGTGTTCTTCTGACCTTGCGGGTCCTTGCAGGTGGAAGTTATCAAAAAAGCCTACATGCAGGGTGAGATAGAGGTGGAGGAGCCTGAGGAGGGCGAGGATGGAGAGGAGGAACATTCTGCGTCTCCGCGAAACGTGGGACACAATATCTACATCCTGGCACATCAAGTAAGCCCCCAAAAGAGAACGCCGCCCCTCTCAGTTCTCATACATGCTTAAAATACTCAATAACCAACAAATTTAGGGGTCTTTTTCAACGTGTCATTTCCTGTGACTCATTAAGATGCACGTATGGGTGCAAGCGGACTGGACACCGCTCCAAAAGCAGGTGGCGGACAATAGCGCAGAGCATTCTGGGTCAATAGAGCCAAAATAATAGAGTCCAGAAGTGCAAGGAGAAAACGACTCATGGTCTTTTATCAGAGACGGAAAGGACGTCCTACAACCGCTAAACCCTGACACTACTCCATTTTTTGTTTACATTTTGTAAAGAAAGAAATGGCGCTCAGTGTCTTCTTGGGACGTTTTCATGTCGATTCCTTCAGTAGTTCTTGGTGCAACTCCACCACAGGTGAGAAGTTGAACAGGTTTTTCAATTAGTTTGGATCCTTTGACAAAGTGCAGTGTGAAAGCAAACGCCACCACCTGAAAGTGTAGCAAATGTTGCAATTTTAGTCCCCAGTCGAACCGAGTCTACTGGGTGTGAAAACTGCCTTAGTCTGACAATATTCAAGCTGATTAAAAGCTTAATTAAGTTTACAACATCTCAATACAGCCAGAGCCCTGCCCGCGTTCTTTACAACAGTCTGTGTGGACTGTCGAGACACACAGAAGATGACGTAGACCGTCATTGAACTTGATTCAAACAAACAGCCATTCCTAGTGCAACACCTTTGACTAAAAGGCAGCTACGCCTTTCTGAGGACTTCACAAATAATGGAAGTGCTAATTATCTGCCTGGTCTGTTTCAGTTGGCGCGTCACAACAAGGAGCTGCAGGCCATGCTGAAGCCTGGGGGAACGTACGGAGAGGGAGACGAGGCGCTGGAGTTCTACGCCAAACACACGGCTCAGATCGAGGTCAGCCGTTTAGCCGCCGTGCCTCGGCCAAGCAGGAGTTTTATATATTTGCTGCTGACATCTCTGGCTGTCTGCCGCGGTTTGGTGAAGAGATCACCGGATGCGTCTCATAAAAGGGTTTTTGTTTGAATTTTATTAGCAGTTATTAGGTTTCATCACAGCAGGATGCCAAAAACCTTTGGCACGCTCGCTCATTTCCCGGTGCGGCCTCGTAAGCAGAAGGAATGCAGATTGTTAACACTGATTTGTAGTTAAGTTGTCGGTGGAGTTTTTTTCTTTGCAGAGAGGTCCAGTGTTTTACCAGGGCATCAAAAGACTGTATCGCACACCCAGTCAAAAGCGCTTAGATCTAACTGTTCCATGAAGCTGACTGTTGTGGTTGCATTCAGATCGTACGTCTGGATCGCACCATGGAGCAGATCGTGTTTCCGGTCCCAAACATCTGCGAGTTCCTCACACAAGAGTCCAAACTGCGAGTGTACTACACCACAGAGCGGGACGAGCAGGGCAGCAAGATAAATGACTTTTTTCTGCGTGCTGAGGATCTCTTCAACGAGATGAACTGGCAGAAGAAGCTGCGAGGTACTCAAGAGGCCACCGGTAACCCAAACACCGTACCCTGTGCGTTTTTCTCCTCTACCTTTTTAATATCCTCATGCATAGTTTGCACTCCTTCCTTGTGCATCTCTCCAGGCCATTATGGGAAATGAAATTTAGAAAAAGCACGAACAAGATTTTTTGAATACTTGGGGGATTTTTTTTATTTTTTTTTAAACTTGTGACCTGAGTGGATTTCCCAAAACATTTTCTTCTTCCTTGATACTCAGATGATCACATCACAGGCACTTATTGTGAACCTTTCTTTGAAATGACAAAAACACTGTAGATAGATCACAAGCTAAAACGTAAACAAAAGTGATTATAGCCTAATAAATCCTAGATCTGTTCCTGCTTATATAAAATATTGAAACATACACGTGCAAAAAATTCATTAAAACATTTTTAAAAGCTTTTTTTGACTTCACTGACTTTGGCATCAGGTGACCAAAAATTAAAAGCAGTTGATCCAACGTCAGTTAAAATCCTCATGAAAATATTGGATCACCTGTGTCATTTAAGAGTACTTTGTTAAAAGCACTGTAATAAATTATGGCTGTGAAATCATTTATTTCCAGTTGTCTATGCTATAACAAAGATGTAAAAATTGCAAAAATCTAAAACTGTATAGATTTTTATTTAGAAATACTAACATCAGGACAATTGATCAATTTTGATTACAAAAGAAAAAGTTCCAAACCTTTCCTGAAACAGTACTGCAAAAGTGTGAGTAGTTAAGTCATTGTTTGGTTGAAAGGGCTTGCAAGAGAATTTATGGTTTGTTGTTTATTTGTTGTTAGACAAGGAAAAATGGCGCAAACCAAAAGAGCTGCAATTTATAACCATAGAAATGCTTTAAAGCTTTTAAATGATTGTTTGAGAGAACAGTCAGTCTGCTTGGACCAAATTTCAAAGGGGGGAAAAAAAACCCAAAAACAAAATGAAAACATTGTAAAAAGAAATGATTTGAACATTTTTGGGAAAACAATTCAAAGTGTAAGAAATCATTTGAAGGAAATAGGATTTATATGATGAAATAAAAGTGAAATGTGATTAGTAGTGAAACAGGCAGTTCCACAGAGTTAAAGAGAAGCAGTCATGGACAGGGATTTTTTCTTTTTTTTTTTTTCTTTTTAATGCACTGCGTAAAAAGTTTGGAACATTGGTTATGTCCTGTAAAACATTAAAAGATGGCCATGTGAAGAAGACAAACATTCCCAGAGTCATTGATGACGTTGGGTTATAAATGTCAATGTCAGTGAGCACTTGTTAGCTGTTATCGCCCACTGAGAGGTGGATTTATCAGGTTAAAGTTTACATTTTTAACCAACTTTAATGCCCCATTACTTTCTTGTTCTTTTATTTAAAATTTGAGTCAATAATTTACAAAAATTCAAGCTAACACTGCTGCTTAAGAAAGAATGACTATGAAAGCACACATTTTTTTACATTTAAGCTAATTTTCATAAGACTACAACATTTAAATATCTAATAAAGTAATTATATGTCCTATTTGTAATAATGTTTTTCTTTTAATAATTTTTTTCCCCACAAACACCGCAACTGAATAAATGTCCAGTCAGAGCAAGTATTCTGTTATTGATTGGAGGTTGTGATACAGTACTTTGTGTTTTTGTTGTTGTTTTTTTTTTTTGACAAAATTCAAAATTGAATGAAATACGTCAAACTATATATATATGAAAGAGATGAACTCCTTTTGTCATGAACCCTGGAGGGATGCAACAGGAAATGCCAAGTAAACCTTCATAGACTTAATGTGAACATGTTGTTTTTATCAAACTGTAGTGAATATTTAGCATTAAACAAAGTCAAGCTAAACATGATGCACCAAGAATCATTGCACAACCTTTGTCACTTGTAACAAGTTGGTGAATTTTAAGTTGCAGTGGACAGGTGACACACTCTTGAATTCAACTTTGGGTTTTACATCTAGGGTTGATGCAGTTGGATAAGTGTCTGAGTATTCTCTCCTCTTTCACCTGAAAGCAAAAGGCCTTTCTGACAGGATTTGGCTTATCCGTGTCCTTTGAGTGTGCTCAGTTTAATGGGACTCTTATGACCCGCTTCCTGTTCTTGCCAGTTGGAGCGATCAGAACCACTAATTGTCACTGAGTCTGGAGACAAGTCAAAGCAGCGTATTTAACGTTTCAGTGTAAATCTACATATGGAAACTAAACCAGAGCAGAAAGAACATAATGAAAACAAACTAACAAAAGTAGGTTTCCTTTTCAGGTCGGGTCGTGAAATTGACCTCTGACTGACTCAGTTCTCAGACGTCGCTTTGTTTACGCTTCTCTCTGTATTGAGGAACATGTTCTGGCTTGTCCCATGGTCAGGCGTGTAGGAGTGTTGCTGGTCTGCAGTGTGAAAACATGTGAGAAGCCACCTTCTGTTTTCTCTACGAATGAATCAACACACCAGGAGATTGTGCGCTTTCCGCTGGTGCAAACCACTTGACATGAACATAATGCCTTCAGCTGCCAGTTCTGCTTTTCTGCAGAAAAACTGGGCCCAAAATAGCATTGACCCATGATACTGATCTCCTGACCAAGAGCAGGGTATAGGTTGTGACTAATAACCACTTTGGTGCAAAATGTCATCATGCCATCCGGTTGTGTTCCAAACTGAATTTCCTAAAAATGTTCAGATTGTTTTGTTTGAGTTAATATTTGAGGTTTGGAAAATAGAAGAATTGCAGTCCAGGCTGTACATTTTGACACTTGAGGTCAGGATGAAGAGCACAACTGTTTGGGTATAGACATTAATCTCCTTGGTCATTTTATTTAGTAAGTTGTACTTTGTTGAGGATGTTTGCATACTGCTGTATTTTCTATTGATGAAATTACTCAAAATTGTGAAAATCTATTTCAGCTCAGCCCATCCTTTACTGGTGCTCCAGGAACATGTCCTTCTGGAGCAGCATCTCCTTCAACCTGGCCGTACTCATGAACCTCCTTGTGGCCTTCTTCTACCCTCTGGAAGGTGTCCGTGGAGGTCAGTCAACTTTCGCTTTATTATGCCACATGCTGTCGTGGAGGAGTGCTGATACCTCACAAACTTCTTTGTTTTATTGAATTTTTAAAACTTTGTTTTATTGTGCTTTATGTCCTGGTGGAAGGTGAACCTTTGCTGAATTCTCAATTGTTGAAGAAAAGCAACGACCCCTACATGGTTTGTGGCAAACCACCAACAGAACTTTCTATGGCCGTCGTCTGGTCATTTTTTCCCCATAAACGTCAGATTGATGGAGTTGACAAGCAATAGTTACCCTCATCTCCTCCAGAGTTACCTTGGGCCTCTTCTCTGATCATTGATGTACTTGGTTGGCATTTCAGTTGAAGTAGATGGTCTTTCATTAGTGTTGATTCTCAGTTTGGAAATGGTTGGAAGTAATTTATAAATTTTAGTTGGAATTGGAAGAGTGACCCTAACAGTGTTATTGGGAAAAACACCTTAGGAGTGGGCCAGATGTATGAGAAGATGGCAAAGAAACTTTAGGATTACTGGGACCATCTTCATTTCAACATTAGCTGGATATTGTCCAGGGATCATAAGCACTGGTTGCTCCCAACGATAAAACACACAAAATCAGAGGTCTGGTATTTACAGGCTAGTGCAGTGAGGAACATTCAGACCTCTACATTGGAGAAAGTAAAGTGATGAGGGATGACCCACAACGAAAGAGCAAACTCTTTTAGTCAAGAATCAGTGGTTCATTTAAATCTCGAGGATGAGGAAGACAAATCTTTGACAACATTCGTATGAAGACTGTAGACTTCACTAAACAGAATGCAGGTGGCTTGAGAGGTGTGACAGAAACTATGTTAAATATGAAAAACCACCCAAAAAAACAGAGGATGTGGCCTCAGATCTCATTTTGCTAACAGCTACTCAGCAGCCCTGACTTGTTCCACGAGGCAATTTTACTCCAAATCATACCTGGGGACACATGACCAAAACAAATTGTCGTTGGGTACATGTTTGCGTTGTCAGGCAATTATGAGCCAGACATTGATCTGAATAGAAGCTGGGGCCAGTGACATACGGACCCTACATGCCCCACGACGGATCTTCATGGCCCTAAAAGTGATTGTTCTGATTTCAGGTTGTAAGCCTATTACTTCCAGCCAATGTTTAGAACCTTCTGGTGGAGAGTTGAAACGTCTTCAAGCAACAAGAAAAGTCTGGTCGTCTTCTAGAAGTGCATGTTCAGTGTGCAGCCAGAATTGCCATCAATGATTTGATTACATGGTCAATAAAACCTTAAGAACAAAAGATGTTCATCGAAATCTCTTTGTTGTAATAAACAGAACTTCATGTTTTCATTGATGTAGCTCCTAAATGTGCTAATGGAGAAACAACATATTATTACAGGAAAAACGTTTATCTGCCATCACTGGTAGCTATGCTAACTAGCCTGAGCATTCACGACAGGCTATGCTAGCTGCAGCGTAGGGATGAGTAGCCACTTGAGATTGTGATTGACAGCACTAAAACTCTCCTGCCACTGACTGGTTGTCTCTATATAGCACTGGGAGAAAACAGAGGAACAACATAATGACAGTTTTAACAAATAGGTAAATATATATATATTATAAAAGTTACATACTGCAGCTTTAATTTCACTTAGGAGAGGACAGGTCAGGAGGGACGTGGGCTAGAGATGCTGCTGACTGACTAATCTGTTGTTAAGTGGTAAAAGATACAGGGGACAAGTTAAATATAACTTGGTATGTTTTTTTCCTTAATTCATTAAATGCTAGTTAAATGCAGGCGAACAGTAATCTGTAGCGAAACTAACTTTGTTAAATGGATGATGATCTCAGTCTACTCACCTCTGTTGGAGAAAAACAGTACAGATATATTTTTTTAGAGAAAAACATATAACCTGTCAGTATTCTTCACTTTTTGTGTGACCGGGACGAGCGAGGTTACTCATAAAGATGCTTATGCCTCAAGGCGGCTTTTTATTTCCATCTCAATCTTTTCTTCTATGGAGAACAACAGATTGTTTCTCAAAGCACCGCTTGTGATCTGCAAGCATCTGTTCAGTGCCCTGTGGTTAACACAATGAGTGTGACAACTAGATTACAACACAGGAACTTGAAATGGCACAGGCAATAACTGCTGAGGTCAGGAGTGGAGCAGAACACTGACAATAAGGAGCACAAGATGTGAGTTTTTCAAGCAGCTCCCATGGGTTTTATACCACCACTACCATGGCAGCTGATGCTTTAGATTGGCTTTTGACATTTCATTTGAGTTTTGTATCGCTCATGTTGGCGATACATGGATACTGTGTGAAATTCTTAGATTTTCACAGAGCTGTCTGTGCTCCTGAATGCTTGTGGTTTTGGTGCAGCTTCACACTTCTCTAGCTTCACCACAAGCAATGAAGTGATGAGCATGTTCTCCAGTCAGAAGATATGGATGTCAGACTATTGGCTTATTTCAAGAAGACCCATTTTATATTTTCCTTTAACCTGTTTCCAGTGACGTATATATTCCAGCATTTAACTTATTAATTTAAAAAAGTATATTTTTATACATATTTGTTAAAACTGTCAAAATGTTGTGACTGTTTAACATGAGTCAGATAATCTGTGAAAAACTATTTGGTTAACTATGCAAACTAGTTCATTGTATAAGTTTGGAAAATGGTGTTGGGTTACAAACAAACAGAGAAACAAGGGGCTTTAAAATGTGCTTCATACAAAAACATTTTAAAAAATCAAGCAATTCAAGAGAGATTTTAGGACTAATATTTGTGTCTTACTGCAAGTGGGGCCCCAAATAAAAGTCAGCTCAAGGCCCTAGATAATCTTTGACTGGCTCTGCAAAGGCTGCCTGAGGATTCTGCTGTGAACGGAAACCAGCAAAACGTCATTTTGCCTAAATAAAAGGCATACTTTTGCAAAGAAGCCATAGTCCTTCAATGTTTGTCAGGAAAATGGACGACCAGAGCACTTTCTAAAGCAACACTGTTTTTGAAATACTGAGTCATATTTTGATATTCATGAGTTATTATTAAACTTGGCGATCTGTCCAGATGACACAATATGGTCTCCTCCGTTTGAAAAATTAAACATCATAAACGATGCAGCCCAAACACCACGTACGCAGAGATAAACTAGATAATTGACTTTGCTCCTACACTGTTATTACCTCGAGTCTCGCAGGTTATGTCTCACTGATTTGAAAAATAGATTTAAATTGCCTCACGGGTCATAAGGTCCAGCAGATTACTTCAGCAAAAGTATTTTAAGTGAAACGGAGACGTCTGAGTGCTGGCAGTTCTGCACGACAGGCGATTCTTCACAAACAAAGGGAGCAAGTGACAGATCCGAGCATGTTTTCACACGTAGTTTCAGTTTTCCATTTCTTCTGGTCTCTCTTCCCCCCCCCCTTTGGCCCCTCTTCGAGGACGGCGCTTGTGGAGATGTGACAAGCCGGCAGTCATTAGGGCCTCTTTTGTTTGGAAGCAAAGAGAAGACGCACATTGTTTGCATAAACTTTCGATTGTTCTGGCTGGGGTCAAATGGCGAGGTCCCCTTTTGTTTGTACTTCCTCAGTTATAGAGAAAAAAAAAAAAAAAAGATTGTTTTGCTTAGCTTTAGAAACCTCATGTGGTTTTCAGTTTTAAAGGATCTTCTGAGAGCTCCGAGTCAATCTAGGACAAAAGCTGTATCTGCAAACTGACGGTGGCCTCAATTTGTGGCTAGTGATATCAAGTATTAAACCAAAGTTAATAGACTGACCTGAAAATAAACACAAGACTAAAATAAATCTCCCCAAATTGTGTTGTGGCGTTTATTTTTGATGATTTCTCAACCAAACTTCCCACTTTACCGAAGATTTACATGGGGGTCATACATTTCTTGCAATATTAAAATAGTTTCTTAATATGGCCTTCATTTAGACACATCATCACATGGTTTGATGCTTGGACTCTGTCAACTACAAATCTAAACACTTTATAAACAAACTTAATATAGAAAACCTCTTTTTTTAGCGCAGTTCTATTGTGAAGGTAACTATTAATAAGGAGCGCTGCATAAATGTGACGGAGCAGATGCAAACATAGCGACACCTCAAGCTTTTCACTGTAAAGAGACCAAAAAAAAAAGAAGTACAAGTCTAGAGCAAAGGTCAGTGTGTTTCAGTGTTGCTAAACTTTATTATATTGATCTGGTAAAGACTTCTTCTGCGGGTATCTAAACGCAGCTTCGTGTCTGAAACATTTCCTGTCGCAGTTGCACCAGCAGCTTAACCAGCGTGAACCAAGTAACCTGTAACAACCTCACATGTGATAAAACACGACCCTGAGCTGTTTCCGTCCTAGGACAGTCATGACTATCATTGCATGTCAATAATGCAGGAACAACTTACTAAAATGATTAAGATGAGAAAAATTGTCGCTCCAGTTTCATTTTCTCACTTATGGTGGCCCAATCTAAAATATAGAGGAAAGTGTTTTAAAATTTAGCTGCAGTTTATTTTTAAACCTTTTCTATCTTAAACTTAGACTGAGCGGAGGACAATAATCGGTTCTCAATTTGCAAGGTAAAAATGACCTTCTTGCAAACCTTTTATTGAATTTTCATGTGAAAGATCAACAGAAGTGGAAGACTAATAATGAAGGTTAAGAGTTTGTTGGAGAACAACATAGTTGTGGAGAAGCTGAACAGGGTTTGGTTGCTGTTTGTTGCAAGTTTGTCGTTGGTGACAGCGGAAATAAATAGTGCATACAAAACAACATATGTCCCCCAAAGTGCTGTACATTTCAATGAAACAACAAAAACAAGAAATGTATATATAAAACTAAGACTAAAAAAAAATACAAATATACTCCATGACTGTCATTTTAGCTAAACAAAAAAAAAGTGAAAATTGTACTTAATTGATTTGAGTTTTTGGGAAAATGCTGCAACTGAAATTAACTATATCTTAGTTTTGATTCATATCAGTTTTTTCTTGCTATTTTACTTCCAATTTTATGCTAGTTTTCTAAAACTAATTTTATTTCTTGTATCATTTATGTGTTTATATATGATGAAAGTACTGTGAAGCACTTTGTTCAGCAGTTTGTTTTGAATGAGCTGCATAAATAAACTTGATAGAAGAAACTCACTCTGTCTGTCTGTCTCAAACGCAAAAGAAGAAAAAAATGGGTCTTGAGAAAAGATTTAAAAACCTTGACGGTTTAAAAGTCTTACTACATGTTAAGAGTCAACTCTAACATGTAGTAAGAGTTTAAATTAAATGGTTTAGATCAACTCATATTCAGTTTGTTAGAATGGCTCAGATTTTTTGAAGAAATTGGGAAAAAAAAAAGAAAGTGTCTCTAAAATTGCCATGTTTCCGTCAACCGAATTATTTTTTCCAAATTCTCGAATTGTCAAAGTTTAAACCCAATGGAGACACAGATACTGATCTAGATGGGGAAACTGAGGCAAGTGGGTGGTTCAATTTTCTATAATTTACTGACATTTGTCATTTCAACGCTTGTTCTTTTAGATTTTTTAAAATTTATTGGGTAATGAAGAATCCCTAAAAATGCGGGAACACTGCCGTTTTCAGCTGTGCCGACTCAAGTCAAGTCTACTCAACAAACACAAACCTTGTCCTGTTATTATGCTTGGCTCTCGAATGCAAATGATAATAAACATTTTGTGGTTTCTGTAGCCATTGTGGGTTGTGACTACATGAAAAGTGGGAGAACAGGACCCTTATACGTCAGCACTACACAGAAAATCAGCGCTGGAAGTCTTCATATAGCGTTTGTTTAAAAAAAGAATATGAATGGAGGAGGAACTAGGTGTAGCAATTCCTTTGGCCGAGCAAATGCTTCCGATTTGATTGTATAACTCTCCTTAATCCTTGTTTACGCTTGTAAATCCTGCGGCCAACTGATCAAACAAACTCGAGCGTGGCCTCACACGAGTCGGCTGTGACCACACTGGCCTTGGAGATGATGCATGGGGACGGCAAAGCGTTTGATGAAAGATTGTCGAAGGTGCTGGTGTGGTATTGTAGCCCATGTCTGAAGATCCTTTAAAAGCACAAATGGAGATGAGCAGCCTTGGATGGCGTGTTACTGGGTCTATATCGAGCGTTTTGAGCAACAAAGCCAAACCTAGAACCGTCGATAACTTTGGCTGCTACAGCGTCTATTTTTATCCAGCAGAGGGTTATGTAACACATACCTGACGAGTGTTGTAGACTCAGGAGATGATTAGGGAGGTCCACTTGGTGCCTTAGACAAAAAAGAATGCGACTAATCTCCTTTTGTAATGTGTGCTTTGGGAGGAATGGGAATCCCATTAACAAAGCCACCCAGTCCGTCAGCTGCGTACTGATCAGGACTCATGCGATAATAAAGAGTTAAAAAAAAAGATATGTGGGCACCCAAAAGGCCTGGGTAGGAGCTGGATGTTCATTATTAATATAATTTACTGTAGCAGTAAATTAATTAAAAAAGGTGAACCTTCCTATGTTTTTTTTATTAAGAGTATTTCTAAATTACGTTTAATGCAGCCTGAGTGACTGGGTGAGCACCTGAAGAACAAGAGTCATAAAGTTTGTATCGATTAATATTTTCATCATTTGCGGTTCAGTTAACTTTGTCCCGAGTCTGTACATTCATTTTAAACTAAATTACAAGAGAGACATGCATGGGACTGGCATTTAAAAAAAAAATAAAAAATTAATAAAAAACAGAAAACCAGGATTAATATTTTTGTAAAGGCAATTTTGTTTGCAGAGAAGTCATAATCTGTTTTATTTATGGCTTTGGGTGTGTATATTTTTTTAATTTCCAAATATCTTGCAGTCCCAGTGTTGAGCTTTCTTCACAAATTGACAGTTTATAAACTTTGAAATGGGACAATATTATACTGAACAACAGAATTATCGCAAATAATGATTTCTGGGGCCGTTTCTATTTGTCATTGTGACAGGCCTCGCCTTCCACGTAACACTCAGCTCCTAAAAGTTTGGGACATTTACCTGATGGAGGAAATTACAAATTCTTCCAGATTTTAATTATCGTTGGATCTCAGTTCTGCCTTCATTATTGTCTCTTCTCTCTTTTGTCATAATTTCATCTTTATTATTGTCTTCATTGTACTGTTAGAACTTCTGACAATATTTTAGCTATCTCATCGTATAATGTGAACTGTATTTAGCTGTAAGAGAAGAAATAGTCGCCATCTGTTTAAGAGAGAAAAAAAAGTATTTGTAATAACAGCTGTGACTTTAAGTGACCGAATGGATTATTTTTTTCTGCCTTTTCTAATCAAATCCTTTTGGGGTTTTTTCCTCCAGGGACCCTGGAGCCCCACCTGTCTGCTCTGTTATGGATGGCCATGCTGGTGTCGCTGGCCATCGTCATCGTGTTGCCTCAGCCTCATGGAATCAGGGCGCTGATTGCGTCCACCATCCTGCGCCTGATCTTCTCTGTGGGCCTGGAGCCCACGCTGCTCCTGCTGGGCGGGTTTAATGTAAGTATGCATCGACGTGTTTACGAAAGCGGATGTTTTCTGGTTGCGATTCTCGTGTTTTTTCTGCGTCACAAGAGGTGTTTGTTGGTTTTCCCAGCTGTGTAACAAGGTGATCTTCCTAATGAGCTTCGTTGGGAACCGAGGAACCTTCACGCGCGGATACAAGGCCATGATCATGGACGTGGAGTTCCTGTACCACCTGCTCTACCTGATCATTTGCTCGCTGGGGGTCTTCGTTCACGTCTTCTTCTACAGCTTGCTGGTATTTGGTGGCTCATTAATTAGCTCGATAATATTAATAGTGCTAAAGACAAATGAAGGAAACAAAAAGGGTCCCCCCCTTTTATTTTTGTGTGTGTTTCTCAAAGATGAAACTTTCACCTTTTTCAGCTCTTCGATCTTGTTTACCGAGAAGAGACCTTACTGAACGTGATAAAGAGTGTCACCCGGAACGGACGCTCCATAGTTCTGACGGCCGTGTTGGCCCTCATCCTCGTCTACCTCTTCTCGATTGTGGGATACATCTTCTTCAAGGACGACTTCATTTTGGCCGTCGACAGGATACCCAACAAAACTCTCGGTATGTTAAAGTCTTGGCTGGAGGCATAAAAGTCTTTCTTGCCCTTCTTGACCCAAGTACTCATTTTAATAATGCCTTAAATGAAGAAATGTCAGTATAGCCAAGATATACAATCAAAATGTCTTTACATTTTGGTCAAAATCCTATTCTACAAGTTTTACAATGTTGGTTTTCTGACCAACACTGCCTTAATAAAGTATTCACACACATTAAACTGTTTCAACCACAAACTTCAATGTTTGGGGGATTTTATGCGATATACCAATATAAAGTAGTTTGTGATTACGAAAGGGAAGGAACTTAATATTTGGTTTTATTTAGATTTTTCAGAAGAATTCTAAAAGATGGGCTTCCCCATTTTTATTCTGGTGAAATCCGGTCCGATCCAATTGCCTTTAGAAATCACCTGACCATTACATCTGTAGACAATTTCACCTCAGTTTAAATTCAGCTGTTCTGTGAAGACCTCAGAACATTGATGTACAAAGCAGGAGCAGAAGGAACAGCAGAGAGATTAAATATAAAGTGAATTTTAATGAGTGTTGGGGCACAAAACATTGTCCAACTGACAGAGCCCATAAGGGCTTTGTTATATCAGAAGAAAATAGACTAAATACAGACTCGTACCTATAATGTATTGGTGTGGAATGGACCACCGTGTCAGAATGCTTCACTCATAGTCCTGATCTTAATCCACTCAAAGATCTGTGGCAGGTCTTCTGCAGCAGAAGGTTGATCTACAAATGATTGACCTTGGTACGGGATACCAAACTCTCACCACTCTATTCAGATTTTTCTTTGTTGCAACCTTGCATAATTTCCCGTCACTTCACATTCAGAATTACTTTCAGAATTGTGAAGTCGAGGTCTGTCACTTCAACCAAAGCAACATACATCGCCGTTTGTGGTTGAAACGTGACAAAATGTCTAAAAATTAATAAATTGAGGCACCTCAGTACTTCTGCAATGCACTTGTATGCATTGTGCAAATATATATGCGTGTGACCCTTTGTGCATGTGCATAATCATGCATGTTCTGTTGCTGAACAGAACATGGAGCCAGCATGATTGGAGAGTTCTTCTCGGGCGGAGCGTGCCAGAAGGAAAATGGAGAAAACTGCTCGACAGAAGCCGTCATGGATGGTACGTTGACAAAAGTATGAACATGTTGGAGGGAGGATGTTAAAGTTCAAGGCTTCTGTTAGGTCTGAAGCCACATGTTGGTGCATGCATGAGATTCCAGGATGTTAGTGTGCAACTGTGCTTGTGGCTTGTATGTTTGTTTTAAGATGGCTCTGCGCTTTCCTGAGTCACCCAGATCAGCACAGCTGAACAAATCACGAGATTTAGTCAGACTGAGCCACCTGGTGAAACGTCAGGGGGTTGGACCCCTCGTGCTGCGGGAGAGGGGTTGACGAGCCTAAGAGCCGATACTCGGGCCTGAGGTGAAAAGGTCAAGGATTAAAAACCTCCGGTACAAGTGGATTGAACGATCCATCCAGGGATGGCACAGAAAGCCTCCAACTCCAAACAATAAGTCTTTGGAAGCGACTAATCTTGATGGGAAAAACCACCATTCAATCATGAACACATTCAGCAGCTTAAAACCAATCAGTCAGCCATATCCAATCCCCAAATTGCTTGACCCCCGACCTCGCCTAAGCTTCCAAAACCCTTCATCACTGCTCAAGTATGGGATAGTTTTTGTCGCTAATTGGACAAAATCCTACACTGAAAGTTCTCACAGCTTCTTTCGCAAGCCAGCTCTAAAAGTATGGAATTGGTGTTCCACTATTTATTTCTTCTGACTTCAACAAAGTTATTAGGCAATGTTGTTATATGCCACAACACCACACAGCTCATTGAAAGGATCACACAGTGGTTTCCTGACCCGTCTCATCGTCAAAGCGGACGTTGCCCACAGGACAGCAGTGCACATGATCGACCTCGTGCCTCACAGATTTAAATAATTACAATAAAATTACTCAATGGATATGGTTTCAAATGTAATTGAGGAAAATATTGCAGATGCACTGACTAGTGACAGACAGGTCTGAATATATCCAAAGAATGTTCTTTTAATATGCTGTCTGAGCTAATCTCCCATTCAAGATGATAAAGACGGTATAAAATCCTTGCTTTGCATCCACTTTTGTCTGTTTCGAAATCGTAAAACCAGTGGCAACTTTCTCAAACCCTTATGTAACGTCCGCTTGACTTCCAATAACATTTTTTACTGTTCACGCTTTTGTTAAATTTTCTGACGTTTCCCTTGTACTTTAAGAGAAATCAGCAGTTATCTGCGGCTCAGAGCTAGAAAATCGCTCACATATTAGACTCATGAATCCAGTTTGGTTCCAGCTCTGCTCAGAATGACCCCAACCCGTATCTGTGTCCAGAGATTTATTGATAAAAGCAACGTCTCTTCTCCAGCAGAGCAACTTTGGCATTTTGCCATCAACGGAAGGGATCTAAAAACGTAACATTTTCTTTCTCTTTGCAGCTGCTGTTGCTGTCCAGCCGTCAGTTGTGATTGAGGACAAGGAGCGAACATGTGACTCCTTACTCATGTGCATTGTCACAGTACTGAGTCACGGCCTGAGGAGCGGAGGAGGTGTTGGGGACGTCCTGCGCAAACCGTCCAAAGAGGTACGGAGTAAACAAACACGGCAACAAAGAGATCATGCGGAAGTTTCTGAGAGCGGGATCAAATGAAGGTTTACGTGAAAGCACAAATGGATATATTTTTCAGCTCTTTTTTTGTCACATTGCTTTCTTTTTTAGCAGAAAACGGCAGCACACATGACGTGAATTCTTACCCATTTTTCCGCCTTGCGACCAGATTGAATTAAGTTGAATTGAATTAAAGTAATTGGAGAAAAGTGAGAGGTCTTAAAAGTTGCGTTTGTGATCTAACAAGACCATCGAGCTGTTAATTTTGCCCGTCTTCAAAAAGCGTGTAACAAATGTGACCCAGTAAGTGCACATTGACCAGTTTATTTCCTGAGAAATGATGCAAGGACTGCCCCCTGCACAAAGAAGCTCTGTCTGACTGAGAGAAGCGCGCCGCTGAAAGGTCAACGCGGCTGCAGTGAAGACTCTTGTAACGTCCAGCATTCCAGAAATGACAAAGTTATCTCACGAGGGAGGAAGACAGGCCTGCACTCTCACAGGATGCCTTAGATCTCCAGTCTAACGTAAAGAATGAGGGAGTGAACTCAAACTTAGATAAACTTAGATGAAATTTTTTTTTTTCCATGCCAAATAAACGCAGTAGGACAGAGGTTTATTTTCACCGAAGCACACTTATGATTAATATTATGCTATATAATTCCAGCATAATGGTGACAAACAATATATCTATAAAATATTTTTGTTTTAACCCTGAAATGAGGAATGCTCTGGCCTTACCTTAACACATATTTGAAACACACAGGTTGACAACGAAAAGCCAGCTCGCTGTGGTTTTTTTGGACATGTTGAAAAATGCAACATGAGCGCAACGTGTAGCTGCTGCACATGTGCAAAACTGCCACAGAAACAAATTGCAGCAACGACCTGCAATAGTCTGTTTCATGCTAGGCTGCGCTACATGTACTATGTTGGCATGCCCAATGCTTGAAACTGAAAGTAAAACTGATGGCATATCCTATTTTTAAATTAAGGACCTTTCTTTGTGCTGCAGTATGTAACTTTTATAGAAAAAAAAAAAGGTTTTTTTTTTTTTTGTTTCTTTTGCAAATTTATTAAAATTATAATTATGTTGTGACAGCATAAGAACGATAATATATTTAAAAAAATAAAAATCAAGCTCCTGTGCCTTCTCCCAATACTAACTGCAGACATTAACTCCTGTAACGGCAAGTTGTTTTTCCTCCATTAGCACGTTTAGCCGTGTACAAGAAGATGATTGACAGCGCTAAGACAGTCTCCCTGGCTCTGATTGGCTGTTTTGACCAGAATTAGTTCATTTTTACAGATTGTAATTACAGCACGGGAAGGAAGACCTCAATTTTATTTTTATTTTTTAATAGATCATCTGCCTCATATAATACTGTCACAACATGGCAACAGTTTTAATAAATATTCACCTTTTCACCCCATGCAGAGAGAGCCTTCTGTCAGCCTCCTGTGTTCATTTCATTCATGATTTATTCCTAACCCACCCAGAGGTAGTTTATGGATACACAGTATATTCTAGTGAGGACACAGTGGTTGGATGCAACAGTAGATAAAGATGAATCTTGTGACATTTCAAAGCTTTTCAAAGCAACGCCACAGCAAATATGCTCAAAGTTAAAGGCAGTCTAACAAAATATTAGTGTCCTCTTGTCTTTGTGGCAACTTTTTTTTTTCTTTCTTTGTGGCAACTTTTTTTTTTTTTTTTCGGCCAGGCAGTGTGTATGCATACATTCGTCACTGGTTTTTCAGTTCTCTGTTTTTTCTCTCTTTCTTTTTCAACAGTTGTAGAAGCAGACTTCTCGGTTGTTATCTTGTATGATCTTTCTTCTTCCTCTCCTCTATTTTTATGCATTTGCTTCATATCTAACTTTCCTCCCCACCTTTTTCCATCTGTGTCCATTCCATTTAAAATAAGCAATTTCTAACGAAGTAGAATTATATATGCTTATGTGTGTGTGTGTGTGTATACATAAATATATATATCATTTATTTTCTTTCTCACGAAGTTCAGTTGATTCCATAAATATGGGGAAAACAATGATGATGAAATCACAACAAAACTAATGGGCCAAAAAAAGTTTTACTCACTTCCTTACATTTAGACCCACAAAGCAAGAATTTCATTTTTTTAAATAATTTTTTTGGCACTAGTGACCTTCATTCAACAACACACCCTAAAGGAAGGGGGTAGGGATGCAGAGAATGTTTGTCAAGGTCTGTAGCCTCTGTACACGAGGCGCTTACTCCATCCACTGCACCACGTGACGGCCCATAGCAATAATTTATCAGCATGTCGACCACCAAAGCAAACAAGAAGAGGCTTAGAGGCGATCTCTGATGCAGTCTCACCACCACCTTCACCTCCTTCGCCTCTCCTACAGCACACCTCACTGCTGTCCAACAGCTCTCATTCACACCCTTCACCAATCTAACAAACTTCCCTGCCACTCCAGATCCAATACCACAGTTTCTCTGTCGACTCCCGGCCGTTCGCTTTGGCCTTCTCTGCACTTCTCCATCAGCATCTTCAAAGCAAAAATTACATCTGTAGTACCCTTTCTTGGCATGAAACCTCTATTATACTCACAAATGCTAACCTAAGCCTACATACACTGCATTGACTCTGTATCTTTATTCCCTTTCCTCAGGCATACTCTCACTCTTCCAGATCTTGTGGAACAACCAAGTTAAAAACTCTACCTCCACCTCTCCTAGACACTTGCATACCTCCACCAGTGTGTCATCAGGACCAATTTCCTTTCCCCTCTTCATCCTCTTCAAACTTTCCTCACATCAACCTTACTAATCTTATCTACTTCTACTCTACATTTTCTCTCATTTTCATCAGTCATCAAAGTAGTGGTCAGTATGTTTCCATTCCCATCCTTAATCACCCTCACCTACTGCACGTTTTTCTATCTCTATATCTTCCTCGGCAGATGGATGCAACTCATTCTCTCCCTTCTTATTGTCTGACCTAGCATCATACGCCCTTTGTTTTACCTTTGTCATGTTTGTCATGTTGACAAAGGTCACGGTAAACATGACAAAAGGTCACGGTAAACATGAATTGTATTCTCAGTCCTCTTATTCTCACTTCTTCTTGGCTAGCTTCTGTCTATGTATATGCTTCTGGACTTTTCCATTCCACTAGCATGCACAGGCGTAAATCCCGGGGGGAGGAGGAGTCCGGACCCCCCAATCTTGGAAAAGTCTAGAATTGCTCTCTGGGAGCCGAGAACAGAAAACAGAACAGATTGAAAAAATAGAAAGCTGTCTTTATTTCTCACCATCTTCAATGTCGAGCCTTTAAAACCACAAAATAAAATCTGAATATGTTTTTGATATAAACCCTGGTGCTTTAAGTTTTGCGTTTAAGTTATAATACTCCCCGGATGTTCATTTCTATCTGCTTGTTGGTTCTACGACACCCGGGATGTGGCAAAACTACAAAAGGTTCAAAAATAAATCAACTTAAGTTATAATTTAAATGGACCATAACTTGTATTGGGAGCCATTTCAATAAATCAGTGTTTTTGAGGAATTGTATTAAGACCAGATACTCATAAAAGCTTTTTTATTTAGAACCTTAATTTTTTGTACAGGTGTAGCAGAGATTAGACTGAATAAAACTCGTATCTATAGCAACATTGGAATTGTGGTTTTATTTCTCAATAACAGGAAAACACGCTTGATGTGCCTTACTGCTGCTTGAATGTGGTTTAAAAACTGTTTAAACCACATTTACCATTAGATTTCACTTTAACTTTGCTGCAAAAAAAAAAAAGATCTTAAGAAATCTTCCTGTTTATGGTCCCCCCCCCCAAATAATAAGATGGAATTTATGGCCTTGCCTCCTTCTCTATTTTATTCCCTCCAGATGACACACCAAGTATCCTCCCACCTGTCTCTCTTATCAGATTAGCTGTAGCTGTCCAGTCATCTGGGAGCAACTCCTGACCATGAACACTTCTCAACTCCTCCCTAAAAAACCCACAACACTCTCCTTTTTATCAGTTTCCACCACCTGGGCCTCTGTTCTGCCTACTTTCTCAAATTTAATGGAAAGTCACTGTGAAAACTGACAAAATATTTCCTCTGAGAATGAAATCAGCTCTTGGTGCTTCACTTGTTTTCTTCCCCGTCTCCCTCAGGAACCCTTGTTTGCAGCCAGAGTCATCTACGACCTGCTTTTCTTCTTCATGGTCATCATCATTGTCCTCAACCTTATCTTTGGTGTCATCATTGATACTTTTGCTGACTTGAGGAGTGAAAAGCAGAAGAAAGAGGAAATCCTAAAGACGACATGTTTCATTTGTGGTGGGTACATTTATTTATTTATTTTTAAATCGGTGTAATTGGAAATTAAATGTTCGGTTTCCCTTATTTTTGTTTCTGCAGCCAGTTTTCTAACCACGCTTTACTCTCTGTGGTTTAGGGATATTATTGCTGCCTTTTTTTTATTTTTTAATTTTTTTTTTGTTGTCTTTTTTTTACAATCATCGCCGTATAAAAGTTATAATTGCTGCAAAACAAACGGATGTCTTTCAGCTCCAGTGCGTCAAAGCTGCAATCGATACCCGATGTGTCGCATGAAGCCTTAATCGAGCGGCACGTGTAAGCTTTATAGCTTTCAGTCAAAATTAATGCAAGTCATGCGAGTGGTCTGCCCTCAGTGTGAGCGTGCCACTGCTCTGCAGCAGATTCACATCAGGGCTGCTTGCAAAATGGGGGCAGTTTTTTTTTTTCTCTGTAAAAAAAAATACCCTACGCCTCCTCTTCCCAGAATGAATGTTTAGTCACGGAAGGTGCTGCTGTGGAGGAGGAGTGTTTCTTCCTGTTGCCATATGAGGCTTGACCACGTTCAACTGTACAACACGCTGCAGTCACTGGCCCAGACAGTCACTTGTTGACATTTTGTAGTGAATAATCCCTGCTCCTTGGGCTGGGTGACTCTGTGAAGCCTTCTTCTTTTTTCGTGAATAGAATCCAAGAACACCAGTGGATTACTGGGATTTATTGCAACAGAAAACATAAAAAAAACAAAACAAAAAGTCTTTCTCGCCTTTGACGTTTTTTTCTCTTTCTCCGCATGACCCTGTTTCCTCTTATGTTCTCAGTCGCCCCCAAGCACAATTATGTCATCCTCTAATAAGGCTTATTTCTTAGCTTTTTTTTTTTTTCTAAGAATTGAGAAGCAACGTGTGTAATGTTTGTTTTGGGTGTGTGCCTGTGTGTGTGTGTGGGTGCTGGTCTTGCTTTCTTTCCTTTTTTAGGTCTGGAGAGAGATAAGTTCGACAATAAGACGGTTACTTTTGAAGAACACATCAAGGTGGAGCACAACATGTGGCACTACTTGTTCTTCATCGTCCTGGTGAAGGTGAAGGACTCCACGGAGTTCACGGGGCCCGAAAGCTACGTGGCTGAAATGATCCGGGTGAGGATGTTGTTCTGCACAAACACAAAAACCACAATTTGTGGTTTGCTTGTTTTTTTTTTTTGTTGCTTTTTTTGGTCGTCCTCATTCTCTTTTTATTCATTTATTTTTTAGGTAAATTGTAGAATTATTTGAGAAACTTCATGTCAGATTTATGCACAAAGTCTTGGATTTTTTTGTTTTGTTTGAAAGGTAACCACAACTTTTACAGATTAAAATGAACATATCACATGTTAGCATAAACCAAAGTTTTAAATAAAAAGGAGTAGCTTGGAGAAAAAATAAAAACAAATCTTAAAAACCAACCAATTTGAGCAACTACCTGTATGGATACATCTTGAAGCACAAAAAAAGCAAAGGCATTATCTTTGTAATGATATGGCACTCTGTTGAATCAATATAATTCATTATACCTAAAATAAATATTATATTTTATTTATTTCATAAATGTAAAAATAGATCTTTTCTCTTTGGTTTCATTTGACTGTTCCTCATATTTGTTCCATAAACAGATCATTTTTGATCAACTGTGAAAGTAATAATGATACTGATAATTATAATAATTCTAACAATAATGTGTAATCCCTGGTATTTTATTTTCAGGCGTTATTTTCCATTGCATGCATTACTTTCTCAGCAGCACACCAACAAAATCCCGATGAAATGCGATAACCTTGTGTTTGTGACGAGGCGTTGTATACTTATTTTTAAAGTCACGGCGTCTCATATTTTCAAACACCAAAAATAGACGACGGTGGAACTTTGCCCTTAAGAGTAAGAACCAAGACAGATTCATTTTGATTGTCGCAACCGAGTCGTAAACCTTTAGAAAACATCTCAACTGCCAAAGGAAACCCCCACTTTGTGAAGTGGTTGCTTCATTGACGCACTCGCGCTGCTGTCAGCCTCTGACGGTTTCTTATTAGATTTAGCCCACTCTTCCCCTTTTCCTCTTGATCTGCTGCAGTCTTGTGAGGAACCACCTGATCTTAGGATACCCCCCCTCCCCCCTCCCACCACCCACCATCACTTCCCTCTTGTTAACTCTGCACCATATTGAGCCAAACTCGGATTGTCAAGCGTGCGTTTTGAAGAGCGGCTTTCGGGCTTAGCGGAGGAGCCCCGATGATCCGTCAGGTGACCCATTCTTCCTCAGAGTTCAGTCTCGGTTGCAACTCAGTTTGCTTGCTGCACTGCTTTTTCATCATCTTGTCTGAAAGCAGCTTTTAAGAAATGACCTGCAGCATTTACCTTTGACATGCAATCTGCTCTGAATGTTTGAATGAAGCTGGAGATCTTGGTATCCAAATTAAAAACGTCTAAAATCTCTTGAGCTTTTGAAATGATGGTTTCCTGTTAATTTCTTGCTATAGTTTTTATTAACTAGAAAGCAGATAAATGTTCACTATACAGAGACACTTTTCTTTTGTTCAGACAAAGTATTACTTTTGGTTTTAGAGTAAATAAAAGTAACACTTTTATTTATTTTTGCAACTGGCTCGAATAATAATTATTGTTATTCTTATTCCTATTATTATTCATTAGGGTGCACCGGTACATCGACCCCAATTGTCTTAATTTTGGGATCTCAGTGATCGGCTGATCCTAACTTGTGAAGCCAATCTGATCCACCTCAGTGAAGGTCTAGAGATCATCCTCTGTCCTCTGCTCTCCTGCAAGACGTTTGACTGTTAGCCCCCGCCTACCATTTACACACATTTCCAGTTAACAGTAGTCACTCCACTTTTGCAAGCTCAGCAACTGTTGCAGCAACAAAATCTGTATCAGCCAAAATCTGAATCGGCAGGCCAGGCTTTTTAAAGATCGGTAACCGAAGCTCAGCCAGAAAACTGCAGTCTTTGAACTAGTGTTATTAATATTGTCCCCAAAGTCTGAATTTACGCGCATGCCCTTAATTGCATTGTGGCTAAACGGTATAAGTTGGGTGAAGTGTTTCGGGAATCCTTCCATAAGAGTCTCGCTATCACTTGCTGGAATTCGTCATGACTGAACTGGAGTGAACGGGTCAGGTGTGTGTGTCTGTCTACCTCACACACACCTCTTCATTCTACCCACAAATGTTTCTAGGGAGGTGGGACCAGGACGTCTGTTAGATGTTAGCTGTTTAAGCCACTTTGTCACAAATCCGTTGGCATGCCTAGAGTCACTGTGCAAACTCTCTGAAGATGTTTCAGCATTTCCTCCTGCTCTATTCTCATGGTGTCGTCTGCTTTGTGATGCGCACCAATGCTTCCTGTGACAAAACACTCCCACAAAATGACCCTTTTGCCCTTCCGTACTTCACGGTAGGGATTATGTTACCTAGCTCTAAGCTTCCCACCTTTTCCTTCAAGTGTGAGGGCAGTTTTTCTTCAGCATCATATCACACGAGTTTTCAAAGTTTGCTTTAGAGTAAGAAATATTAGTAATCCTGTCTGGTTTAAAAAAAAAAAAAAAAAGGTCCCAATTCTCAATCGCTTATGCCTTTGAGCACAGATGTATAATATAAAATGTAATTTTTTTCTTAATCAATCATTTTAAATGAAAATGCCGAAACATATTTTCTATACTCAGAATCACCTGTAGATGTTTTTGTCGAGGATTTCTCGGCTTTCTGTGAAAACGGTGAGCTCGATATGAAATGATCGAAACCCAACTTTATATTAACGCTTTAGCGCCACAGCTAACTTTAATCAAAGGAAGTGTTGAGAGTAACACACACCCTGAATGGCTACATGCATAACCACATTAGCTAGGCATTTGGCATGCTCTGCAAAAACTTTCCAGAAGACTTTTATTTCCCCCCATGGAACAATAAATCATGCAATAAGCTGCCGCACCCCCATCCCACAAAAAAAAAAAAAAAAAAAAGTATTTTAAAAGACAAACAAAACCTTTAATCTGGTTTAAAAAAAAATTGCATTCAATATTTGACCAGAAACCAAATAAATATTCGTTTTCTATAAATAAATATTCATTTAAAAAAAAAATGGTATTTTTTCCTATAAATGTTTCTTTTGCCTCTTTTTTTAAAGTACATCCATACCTATTTGTATGAAAGTCACATTCACCAGAAATGTGTTAGACCAGGCAGCCTTTTTCAATCTGTACAGCCTCTCTCCCACCGTGTTTCGCTTTTTTTGATGTGACTGTAAGGTGGAAGAAGCGATAAAACAGAAGGGGGTGTACAAGGCAAACTACTCTAACAATGACTGGGACTGACGTCAATGATGGAGGGCTCTGGGTGAAATGTCACATCTAAGATGTAAAAAGATGATGCATGGTTCACACTCACTGCTCTAATTCTTATTTTGTCTGACACCGAAAGACGCCTCTGCTCTTTTGAGGTGCTTCCCAATGTCTGGTCGTAGAAATAAAGCACAAAATCGTCCTGTTCTTAAAGGTGAAAAGAAGGAAAGCAGAAGGGAAAACGATCACGCTTGTTCTTCTTTTTCTTCCTTTTTTTTTTTTTTCGGACTTGTAATTTATTTCTTTCTTTTGGTTTTGTTTTGTTTTGGACTCATTTGAATATCCGCAGGTTGAGTGGGCTGCGTCAGGTGTCTCTGTGGCATGACTGTGACGTTTTCTGTTGCTGTTTTAACCACACAGCATCCTGTTTCTCAGTGATGGCTCATGCGGTTTTAATAATAAAAAATGTACTTCCGTCATTTCCATTGAACCAGTGTGTTGTAGAGTCTTAATTTGTGCCTGCACTTATCAGTTTACTGGAAGCGCTTTCATTTATAAACACTGGAAATGGAAAGACAGTTGTACTGCAGGTGACAAAGTCGTCAAGCACAATGTTTTTTTTGTTTTGAGTGGGAGGTGATGGGGGGGATTGCGTCAACTCAAGCAGAATTCAGATGGCATTAATGACCTTTGTCATAGTTTGGCATGTTTGAGTTTTATTTTTTGTCTAAATTCTGTTAGACCTCTAAAATCACTTAAAAATGGAAAAAAAAAAACATTTGCGTTTTCATCAGAAAAATTAAAAACTGACATTTAGTTTTTAGTGAAAATACTAAAGGAAGTTTTAAAGATATGCTGTGAAGAATTCATGTGAAATATGCAGCTCAAAATGATTGTAGAACAGGCATGTATTGTTTTTGTATTATTTATGAAGAACTGGGGGGAGAAAAATGGCAAAAACTGACTCTGAAGTGGCTAGGATAACCGTTTGGTATAGGGAATTTGAAAATATATTTTTGTGACATCCCTTTGCCACGTCACATTTTATTTAAATGGAGGCTGATGGCTGAAGTGATATATTCATTCATGAGACAAAATGATTGACAGCTTGAATACTTCTTGTACCACTTTTGGGGAAATTAAGAATTCACATTTTTTTCTGTTTTCTTAAAGCTTTCACACGTCAGAAAACCGCGTTTTAAAGAATCACGAAGTGAGTTTCACCAGTCCATATGTTGTGTTTTTCTCTAATGAGAACAAAAATGCACTGTTGAATTATTCAGATCCTTTTAATAATTTTAGATTTTCTACTAGAGATGAACAATCTCAGTTCAGACTCATAAAATCACTTTTGATTTAGGAAATTCAAGTTGTTAGCCATTTGGGTTGTTCTGACAGTGTCTATAAATTGTTCCTGAATAATATTTTTATTGTTGTTGTTGTTAAAGACAAATTCTGCCATACAATCAGTTTAAAAGCGGTGGAAGCTTCAAAAATGTTTCTGGAATCTCATGCAGCTTCAACCAGGCTTCATTAAACACAGTAAGCCATCAAAAGAACCACTTTCTTTCGTCCTTCAAAATAAGAGTCTCAAACAGTATGAACAATCATGGGCGACATGGGCAGTTGCCCAGAGCGCCATCAGACAGGGGTAGGGCACCAAAGCACTACAAAATATTGCATGTGTAGTGGAATAAGTACCGGCAGACCACATTACCTCTTTTCTGATGCAAAAAAAAATATAAAAATTGAAAATTGTTTTCATTTTAATTGGTTGGGGTGCGTCAGAAGGAGGGAAGCATTCCTGCAACAACCACAACTGCGTGCATATTAATATATTTCAAGCTTACAAAGTTGAGTACAGTGATTTATCACAATTAATTACTGTGCCGGAGTGTGATTAATTTGATTTTTTTTTTTTAATCGATAGACAGGCCTACTTTACACCAAAACCTGCCAGGTATGACTAATTTTCGATTAACTCTTATACATGTAATGACAGTATAACAGCATCAATAGTGTGAACTTACACTCAGGAAGATTTGCTCGGTTTGCTTCCTTCCTTTCTTCACCAACACAAGAAAGTGAATTTCATGACATTCCACTGTCTTGAAAAGAAGCCCCAGTCAAAATCAAAACAGGATTTGAATTAATGTGAAGCTTTTGCATTAGCAAGCCAAGTGATGTAATGTGCTTTATGTCCCTGGTTTTAGTGAGTTTAGTGAGAATATGAGAAGAAGCTTGTTTTCTTTTTTTTATTTCTTAGGGAGACTTGTGAAAACATTATTGCAGTGATCAGTGCAACTAAAGACAAACGCATGGGTCTGGATCAAGTTTGGAAATTATTCCTTTAATTATAGAAACGTTCTCCGGGTGGTAGACTGATTTTGCAATTGTCTTTATGCGTCTCCAAATGGTTGGATGGTTTGAGTCCATCAGAACACCCAGATTTCTGTCCTGATCAGTGGTTTCTAGCCGAATTGATCGTTCAAAGAAAATAACTCCAATTTAATTTCTAGCCAACTGAAGAAATTTACGGCACATCCATGCCGTAAATTTGTTCTGAGCATCTTCTCCGTGCTTGAATAGGTTTGTGGTCACCTGACATTGTAACATAAAAGCTGTGCATCATCTGCGTATGTATGGCAACTAATCTCATTACTTGCTATAATCTGTCCTGGGGGAGCTAGCTTAGATAATAACCAGCCTCTCAGGTTTATGTGATGTTATATAATCTGATCTGGTAAGGGACAGGTATTTCACACGCTTTGAGATTAAAATGGGAAAATGTGAAGGAGTGTTACAGAAAGTATAAATGTTATTTGTGAAAAAGTAGCATGAATCCGTCCCTTTTTCTAGGGTCAGTTTTTCTTCCAAGATCACAGGCTGTTGTGACATTTTAAAGTAGTTGTGATCAATAGCTCTTCTTCCTTTCTGAAAATCTTTCATAGATTTTGTTGCTTTGTTCTAATCTTTGACCACTTTTAGACGTTTTTGTTTGAGAAGCCTCTTAAACTCTTATTAATAGTTATTCATAAATAATTAATAGTTACTTATGGATAGCGTAGGTAACTATTCATTACTTAGCTATTCAGTAATGAAAAGTTACTGAATTGTTGAGTTTATGCATAACAGACAACCTGGCAATGAACCAACTGTAAATTGAAACTTTTGACCTCCTTGTTTTACTAGCAGCACTTCTCTAACACCATTTGTTCCTGATTTCGTTTTTTTAAAGATAAATCAGGAGGACAAGTCTGAGAGACAAAAAAAAAAAAAGTATTTTAGCATCAGCATGGTAGTTCCTGAAATGTGAAATGTTTCGTCTGACTCTGGTCACAAAGTAGAACTAAAGGGTCTTTCTCTGATTCTGTGTCTGTGTCAAGTCTGTGCTGGATTTCCTCTTTTCTTAAAATGGGACTTTTAGATGCAATTTCTCTGCTGTGATGATTAAATAAGAATAAGACCTTCAGGAACCCTGGAAAACTGACTGTTAGAGTTGAGTAATTTTAGGTGTAGCAGCATAAAAAGAGCATCTCCTTCAAAGTACCTGAGACAACAAATTTGTGCCTCAAATTTTGATTTTATGCAGACAATTTGTAAATGTTTTGGTAGCGTCACAGAATTCAAAAGGTGCAGGTGAAGCTGGAAGGATATAAAATCCCCTGAGTGAAGCGGTGCACTGCTATGGTTTTAGCCCCCCACCCCTCAACTTTAACTGCATGTTGGGATTCTTGGCAAAACTCTAAATTGTTCAGGTGTCTGAGATGATCAAAAAAAGAAGCAGTTTAAAAAGGTAATCATTTGAAGTCGTGTCCAATTTAAGCACTAAATCCTACTTTCATCACAGCAGTCTCCAACATATCAAACCTCTTTAAGTAAAATTCTTTAAAATGGCATTTAGTTTTAAATCAGGCACAACTGATGAAACGTACCATTCATTATCTGCATAAGGCAGAAACGACTAAAATACCTCAAAGAATGACGGTGAAATAGGCTGAATTAAACATGAGTCTCTCAACTAGCTAGGTAGCGGGCCAGCGTGCTAGGTAGCGGGCCAGCGTGCTAGGTAGCGGGCCAGCGTGCTAGGTAGCGGGCCAGCTAGCTGTCCTCTATGTCAGCTGTGGTTGCTGGTGGGCTTTAGGATGTGAAGGTGGCCGCTGCTTAATGGGAGACATAAGTCATCCGGTGTTTCCACCGCCTGATTCAACACACCCACCTTTCATTTTTCAGTGGTCTGGTATTCAGACAGCTGTAGGTTCAGAGATAAAGACAGAAGCTAGTTGAGTAGGTTAGTGGGTTAGAGTAAGACTCAAGTCATTACTCTTACTGCCAGGCTGCTGCTGTTTACCGATGAGTACTGATAAAGTGAAATGATTAAGGGCTTAAGTTTAATCTGTTTTTTTATTCTTTTTTATTTGAGTAAACGAGACTAAGTATTCTCTAAAAATAAACTTCAGAGGTTCTTTTTATTATTATTATCATTACAGAAAAACACAGTAAGTTTCACTTACTTTTTGTGAATTACATCTAAATTATGCTCCTTACATCATTTACTCATCATAAGTGGTGACGATGGACTCGGCCGTCTCGTCCTCTTCCGCCTGCTGAATGGGTGGGGTGCAGGCCAAGTAGGTAAACACAATCTCTGCCGCTTTGCATTCAGGAAGTGGAACATTTTCGCAGTCATCCTCTGGTTCTTTCAGAATGACTGCGAGCTATTCATTATCTTAGTGTTGTGTGATTCCCCTCTGCCTGCCGTCTGACCCAGGGCTGGTTTGTGGTAAGCACGGCCACCTCACTTGCCCCGCTGTCTCCAAATCAACCACTGAAACCCAGGGACTTTTTCAGCCGCTTTGTTATGCTCCGCACCGTTCCAACCCAGTGACCACAGCAGCTGTACGCTGCGTCCTCTCCTTGGGTTCGTGCACCTTCGCGCTTTTCTGACTGGGGATTCGTGAAGGTGAGATGTGTTGTTGTGTGTGAGGAAATAAAAATAAGTGCTCTCACACAATTTACCTATTTTTAAGACAAGCAGGTTTCAAGTGTCTTGAGGAAATAGAAGTGTGAGAAAATGTATACAAGTACAATAAACCTTTTGAATTCTGTGACGCTACCAGCTTGTATTTGTATAAACAAATACAAGCTGTTGGTGATGTGTTTTTTTTGTTGTTTTTTTTTGTTTTCCCATTTAGGACCTATGCAACTTTAAAAGTACAGAAATCACCTCATAAATGATCTTTCTGACTGGAACTTGTGTTCAAATGTTTCTAATAATGTTTTATATTTATGTTGATTTGGGATTCATTCTGAAATAAATCCAGGAGAAAGGTAGAGCTTTATAAAAACTGGGCGCTAAATTCTTATTGGAGCTGTGACAATAAATGAAAGTATCATTGAATATGTAATCTATTTCGGCACTTCAAAAAAATAAACTATTTTTTTTTAAATATTTATTTTACACTTGCAGTGCAAATGTATTTGTAACTCTAGCAGATTTAAATTTAAACCAATTTTTTTTTCTACCATGAAAAAGAAAACAAGACTAAGTAAATTTCCTTTTCGTTTTGATCTTTTTGTCTTACCCCGGTTTTTTTTTATTTTTTTTATTTTATTTATTTATTTATTTAATTATTTCTACCTTTCTCTTTATTCAAGGGAAAAATCTTCATCATTTCAGCAATCCAACTCATACTAATTGATGAGCTTTCTTTGTTCCTATGTTGCTTGTTGGTAATGAGCTCCAACTCTTCTGGGAAACCTCTTAACCATCACACTAATCTTTAGCTCCATCCACAGACTCCAGGACGGACTCTGGCTGGGTTCCTCCAAAAACAATGAAGTGACTCCCAGTCAGAAGAAACTTGAAAATCAGCCAGTGGTGTGAATAATTGTGGGACTTACCTGTAAATTCATCACACAGACAGTGGTGTATGCATTTCAAGAAATTCAAATTTTTGATTTCTCAGAAAATATTAAAGCCAATAGGAAAAAAGCAGAAGTGCTGTGCTTTGGCGGTTGTTCTGCAGAAGGTCATTAATATCCTACACAATTACTGTAAGACAAAAAAAATATGTTTACTACTAAAGTTGCTGGCTTTTCAGGGAGCCTCATCTCCACAGATCAATGGAAAGTTAAGCGAAAGAAAAAAGTCAGAGTAAGACTTTCACAGGAAGTTGGGATAATGGCATCCTTTGATTACTTTTTTCAATGGTACTACAAAAGGTTTTCATTTCAAACTTTTTGTCAATGTTTCATGTTTATTTTAAACTGTAAATAAATGAAATAAGTAAAATGAATGTGACGAACTAATTTCATGAAAAATTGATTTTTTTGTCAATTGTGCAAGTTTAAGTAATCTAATCTAACGTATGTAAATACTTATATTGTTAGTACTTCGTGTAGTAAACATAGTACGTATACTGTATGACTAACTTTTGGATTTAATTACTGGGAAAAAAAAAAGTTTCACTCATCGACTCAATTCCTTTATTTAAAATGCATCTGCATAAACTAAATCCTGCAGCAGCCAGCTTTCTCCAAGTCAAACTTCTCCTTTTCATTTGGGAAAAGTAAAACGTGTTTTCCAGAAGATATATATAGTTTTTTAAAACAAAAAGAAATCGTTGATGAACTGACCTCGGATCAGGCTGACATGCTCTGTGGTTTTTGCTTACACTTGTGCGCCAGAAGTGACACCGTCGTCCCTTCTGAGTAAACTTCACACCAGTCTGTATTTTGGAAAGTCATATTCTAAGCCTTCACACGTCTTCAAAGAAAAGAAAAAAAGTGCCATCACCTTTTACGGCTGCAGCTCGGTTCTCGCTGCCCAGAAACTGCAGCTGTAGATTTCAAAGCAGCTCGTTTATCTGTGTCTTCACTCTGGCTGATTAAAAATTCTCAAGTGTTTTGTGTTAATCTCAGGGCTGCGTGAACGAGGAAATCGTCTGCCCGGCTCTACAGTCTACTGTAAGCGTCAGACTTTATTTTGTGTGTTGAAAGAAAAGAAAAAGGAAAAAAAAACAACCAACATATCACCCCTGAGTGAACTGCCTGTTTTGAGTGTTTTCAAGAATGTCTAAGTGTCCCATGTGATTCTAATACGGAAAGTCCCATCGTGAGTATTTGATTGAAATCACTGCGCACACAGTCAAAAGCAATTAAACCGAGACTGAGAAGACGGGTCCAAATCAAACGGGACAAACAAAACCGTTCACCAGAACCTATTTTGACCTGTCGAGTTATAACATGAAAGGTGTTTCTTCCTCGAAAATACACCGCACACAGGAAGAGGGAAAGAAAATCTCACAAAGATGGTGTTTTTGTAGTTGTGGTGCAATACTAACCACCATACTGTGGTTGCTTTCTTTTGTTCCATACTGACCAGGATCACAACTTGGACTGGTTTCCTCGGATGCGGGCCATGTCTCTGGTGAGCAGCGACGCCGACGGGGAGCAGAACGAGATCCGAAGCCTGCAGGAGAAACTGGAGTCCACCATGAAGCTGGTGACCAACCTGTCGGGCCAGCTCACCGAGCTCAAAGAGCAGGTTGGTGGGGGAGGGGGAACGAAACAAAGCCGTCTCATCGCTCCGTCGTGAGGAAAACATGAGATAGAAGTGAGACATCTTGACTGACAAATTCGGACACCTCGCGTTGCTCTTAGTTTGTTACAACTTGTTGCCCTTTGCAGAGCTTAGTAAATGCCAGTGAGTCATAGTTTGCAGCACAGCTTGTGAGCTTTTCAGTCTCATTTTGTTTTAATTCCCAACAGTTAGCTGTGTTTTTTCTTTTTTTTTTAGCAATTTAAAGAATATTTTGGAGTTGGATTGAATCTATCATTATATGAACTGAAGAAAGTAGCTGTTCCAAACTGTTCTTTCCACTTGTGATGGCAAATATTTAACACCATATACTTCGTATTCACATGTTGTTCTTCGACAGAGGCAAAAAGGTTTCGCTGAGTCTGCACATAAACAGGACTGTGGTTGCACAATTGCTGCAATCTGCTGCTTCTAGTAAACAGAATTGTAAAATTGCCCTTACCCTTGAAATGAGAACTATCTATGAGGAAGTGAATGTTTCTGAGACATTTTGACCCAGACAGGGGGAAATGATTATTGTGTTACTGAAAGCTGCGAAGGACACACAAACATTGGTCACATTTCATCCCGAGTTCAACATCTTGACAGGCTGGTTTTGGTTTATTTTTGCACTGAGAATGACTCAATTCTCTAAAGAAAAGACTTGAATTCCAATGGTTTGGTTTTAAAACTTAAGGAAAGTTTAAAACCAAACCAAACCTGAAAAAGTTCAGGTAAAGTTTTTAGGTAAAAACAAATAAATAAATAACTTACCTAAAAACTTAGGTAATGTGACTAACTTTTTTTTTTAGTTCTTTTTGCCCAGAAAAAGTCTAAAGTTCAGACAGAGGATAGCAGATGTTTGTTGTCGCAGTGAAGGCTACACTGCCGTTTCCAAATGTTTCACGGTGTCTAGAAGGCTCTGCAATGAATTATTGAAGAGTCACAAGCAAAACTGGGCGAGAGAAGAAGTTATTAGAAATGTCAATGAGGATTATTGTAGCTCAGCTGGCCTCTACTGGAGTTCAAGTGTCAAGGAAGACTTTGAAAAGTTCCCCTGAACTTTTCAAAGTCCTCGGTGAGGACTTTTGAGGTCAATGTCCATTGCTAAGACATCGGCATATCAATATATGACTGAAGTTTGTCCGGGAATATGTGGAAAATGATAACTAAACTGCAGTTCTTTGGACACACAGATGTCTTTGTGTGGAGAAGGAAACACAGCTCCCACTGAAAAACATAGAAGCGAGGGCATCAGGTTGTAGTGCCGTTTTGCTGCTCCAGACACTGGAAACCTTAATCGTGTTCATCGAACCATGAAAACATTTTGGAGAGTAATTTGGAGAAATCTGCTGTAAGTCACGTTTTTGACCGTCGCTGGATCTTTCAACAAGATAATGACCCAAAGCATACCTTCTAGTCAGTCACAAACCTTTCGAGGGACATGGCGGTCAGGATCCTAGAGGATCCTTCAGAGATCCCAGTTCTCGATCTGCGGCAGTCGGTGTTTATGCTCAAAGACCACAGAATCTAGATGAGCTGGAACAACTTACCATGAAAACGTTGGCCCGTCTACCTCAAGAGAAGAAGAACTACAGGAAGTCATGTATAAGACAGAGGCCACACTATTGACTATTGAACGTCAAAAGGGATAATGATCCAAATCTTTTCAGTCTTCAGTTATATTTTCAGCATATCAGTAAAATACTGATCAAACTTTGTGGAGTCTTTTTTTTTTCTGCAGCCATACAAACATAAACGGTGTTTGTTATGGTCATTTACATGGAAATATAAAGAGTTTTGTGTGATATCATCAGGGGAGCAAATATTCCTGGCCTTTGCTGTAGTTGTTGCACACGTGGCGCCAACAGTTGGCACCATGTTTGCCTTAAAAGTCAACAAGTTTTTACATAGCTGTGGAGGAATTTTGGCCCAACTTTATTTGTAGAATTGTTCCAATTCAGTCACAGCCAAAGGTCGTGCTACACCATCCCAATCAGAGTTGAGTCCAGATTTGTCTGAACACTCCACTTTTTTTTAGAATACAATGTACTTCATTGTACCTCAGGGGAAATTTGTCGTGGACTCATACTGCATAGTAGTAGCTGCTCAAACAAACAATAAATATTTGCTCTGTCACTTTCTCATTGAAGAATCATTTGCATTAATCTTGGGTGAAGCAAGCGAGATCTGCAGTTCTTAAGATCTTGTTCATTGTTGCTTTGTAAATTCCTGAATGAATGATTCATCAGGAATGGTGCCAGAAAGTGGCGTTTGCCTACTAACCCTATTTGTAATTTTTTTTTTTTTTCTTTTCCTGGCTAACCTTCAAATCCAACTGGCTGTTGACAGCAGCTTAAAGGACACTATGATTCAGTAACTGTGACATTAAGGGTTATGAAAGTCATGTAGATGAAGTAGTTCTTTCAGTTAAATCATTTAAAAAACACTTTTTTGTATTCACCGAGTCTAATCTTTGATATTAAGTTTGTCTGAAGATCTGAAACATTGGCTGTGAGGAAGAAAAAAACCGAAGACTGTCGAGGTGTAAATACTTGTTCACAGCTTTGTATGTGTAAAGTGAATGAACTTCCAGGCCAGAACTGCAAAAGCGCCGTCACAACAATGAGGGAAATTATTATACATTGAGTAATTCTCCATTAATTTGTGTACTACTTTCATAACATTATTTTTAAAAACTGTAGTTTGCTAACACTTAACTTTAACCTCTGAAATGAACAAAATGTGGCTTTTTTAAATAAACTTCACTGTGATTGAGTAATGCCAAGGAAAATTGGCTTCAGCAGAATATTAATTAGCTTTGAGAAAGAAAACCTGTTAGCTGAGCTAAACTATCCACTGTATGAGCCTTGACAATATCCTCCTCAAGCCATTCCTTTGCTAAGCAGAGCTATATCCGTTGAAACACTCATTGCAGGACCACTTTGTCTTTTCACTATTAATATCATTGTGTTTCAGTGCCGCGCCGTATTGCACAACCTTATGTTAATTAAAGTTATTTCTGAGCAGAAAGGACCTTCCGATTCCAGCTGCCTCAAAGGTTACCACTGGTGTTATGAGTCAGGCTTTGCTTGATCTCTGAAATTCTAATCAACTCGGTTTCAGTATCAGTCGCTCGTATTGTGCTGCTGTCGTCAGACGAGCCGGCAGGGTGGATGACGAAGCTGGCAGGACTTCAGAAGAATCAGTTTCAGTTGCGCGTTGCATTTGTGCGCCGCAGATGTTAGTTTCTGCAAAGTGGTACGGAAAACCGTATCATCGGCGACGGTAGTTCAGGGAAGCTCGACCCGAAGATGATGATCACACTAGCAAAAGTGACCTAGCAAGAAAAAAACGAAACAAAACAACAACAAAAAACCCTAATCTCTCTATGATCTTCAGATGACAGAGCAGAGGAAGCAGAAGCAGCGGATTGGCCTGCTGGGACACCCTCAGCACCTGAACGTCAACCCCCAGCAGCCTGCATAGGGTCCGACTGCCGACGGAGTCCGGGGAGCCGCGCGGCACCTGGAAAGGAAGCCGTCGGGTCCTGGGACCGAGGCTTCACGATAATGTATGCAGCACTGAGTGTGAAAGTACCTTACAAACGGTAGGGAAACGCTGTAACATAGATAGCTATAAGGCGATGTGTAGCTCTACCCCATGCAAAGTGTTACTCCAGACAGTAACACACACACCCACCTCATTCTGTTCTGTTCAATCTGTGCCAAATGTTTTTTTGGGATTTTTTTTTTTTTTCTTTCTGAAGAAACAACTTGGATTTCTCAACAAACGGCCTTTAAGGGTTCAATTGGAAACACATAGAATTATTGTTTTTTTTTTATTCACTTAAAAGTTTTCTATTTATATTCCTAACACTGAGCAGTATTTATTGTCTTATTCTTTTGAATGTTGTGCAATATATGAACTTAAATATGCAACCAAATGGTGTGTAGATTTAAGTTTTAAAACTTCATTTAAATCCACTGGGGAGTTGTTTCGCCTGTTCTTTCTCTCTAGACAATTAAGCTTCCATTCATCTGTATTTACACATAAACTCAGATAAAATGACAATAATAATAATAAGTTGGGCTTCATAATGTTTTCTTTTAGTTTGTCAAAATGTGCATACTGTTTCGAGAGGCTTCTACACTCGGTATATAGGACATTGTGTGAGAGCAATATAAACAAATAGACGGCTTCCATCATATGATGAAATATTTGTGTTATTTTATGGGGCAGTAGCTTTATGATTTAACTGGGTTACAAACAGCCGTCTGAACCATGTGTCTGCTGTTAGAGGGGTTGCTCAGGAGTCATGTAGTTTCTACAGTAATAATTACCGCTGGTGTATTCTGACATGCGGCCGCTGCTTCTGCGGGAACTCTGTTCTTTTAGTTTTGAAGTTTTAGTTCTTTCCATGGTAGGAATGTACCTTTTGTTTCCGACGAGGGACGACTTTGTGTACATAACGTTTGTTGCTTTAACTTTGCTTTTGTATAGAAAATTAAGATGGACACAAAAAAAATATATTACTGTTACAAAATGTTAAGGGTAAACAAAGTAAAGCATTGTCAATTTGTACATAGAGGTAGAATTATTTATTAAAATTGTAATTATCCTTTAATTGTGCTGTCCTTTTTTTGTCTCATGTTGAGTGCTGAATGCAACAATTTGTGTTATTTTTGGGGGGACATGTTGATTCATTTTTATGTTACTGGTAGACATTTGAAAAAAAAAAAATAGTGTGCACATCACCTTTAAAGATAATATGTAGAATATAATTATACAAAATACTTGAATGAGCACCAATTGTCAGTTTGCATCTAGTTTGGACTCATCTTGTAAATATGTCACTGTGGGTTTACAGACATAAACAGATATTTCTGGGGGGATTTGATTTTCGTCCCCCGTCATGAATTATCCTCTCGCATTTTAAACTGGCTAAACTAAAAATTCCCATCAGTTGTCTGACACGCATTACATAAAGCAAATGTAAAGGGTGTAAATGCATTGGAGCATTTGGATAATCCAATCAATTACCCAGATAATATGCACTTATTATGGGTCAATAAAAAGAGCTGCAAAAAGGTGAATTACTGAATGAATTTAAAATGGGACAATGCACAACATACACCAGGTTATGGCTACAAATGCTAATTTCCATGTGTTGTCCCCAAAACACACAGTATGATTAAAAATCAACAGTAATAATCATACCATAATAAGAACAATATAAAAACAAGTTAAACAGTCTCATCTAAACACACAGGCTGCAGGGTAAATATTCAGTTATTTTGAGCTTATGCTATAATAGGTTATATATCAATCATTGCTACAACATGATGAGCTAGAAGCACTTATAAAAAAAATCTAAATGAAGTAGGTATTTATTCCACATTTAAATTCTAAGAATCATATTAACATTCAATAGATGTTACTTTATCACAGATGAAGCGATTGAACCCAAAAATTGCTTCCATTGTTTTATTTTATTTTATGAATAAATAGTGTTAGTGAGTGAATAGTAAGATTCACTATTTAGATGAAATGTGAGCCTGCGTTGCCCTGGTGATATTGACAAAAGCCCGAATATGCAACATTTCCTGCCCTCCTCTGATGACTGTTTGCCCACTTCCCGCTTTCAGCTCGGCTGACTCCGTCGTTTTGAAGCCCTTTCTAAATATAGCCGTTCTGCTTCGGGACGTCGCCGAGCGGGACCGACTGACCGGTCTCGGCTACTCTCGGTCGGCTGCCAGGCTGACGTCAGCGGCGAGGGATCCTGTGTGCCGAGTCCATGAGGAGCTCAACGTGACGGGCTGATTTAATCAACACGGCGGCGGCTTTGGAAAAACGCAGCTCTATAACAAACCGTGTCATCCTGCCGCAGGTGCACGTGCCAAGCAACAATCGGCGTGACACTGGCTGTCTCCACAGAGACACCGTGACATTAAAATGCCTCGTGGTCAATAAAATGCATTGTTTTTTTGTTTACATCCTACATGATTGAAAAAAGTTATCGAATTATTATTTCGTGCTTACTATGTTTAACTTAGACAGGGTTTTTTTTTTTTTTTTTCGCAACAAAAGACAAGAAGCTCGCGAGCTCATAATGTTGCTGTTCTTGTCAGAAACGCCTCGCTCTGCAGTGACCTGCGCGTCCATCAGGAGCGGCTGCGCTGCGCTGCGCTGCGCTGCGCCCGGGTCATGTCTGGACGTGGAGCACAAACTGCGGCGTATCCGCAACTTTGGGGCTGATATTTCACCTCGTGTCTCGTGTTGCTCCACTTTCTGTTGATGTAAACACACCGAGGCTCTGAGAGAAAAAAAAAAAAAAAAAAAGAAAAAAAAAAAAAGCTCAGCAGCGCGAAGCCACCCGGAGGAGCGTGGAGATCCACGGGACTCAGCGCGGAGCACCACAGAGAGAGGTGGGGCTACGGCAACCCGTTAGGACGTTTAATGACGGCGGAAGAATCGCGTTTTTATTTTTGTGACGTATTCTTCACTTATTCGGTGAAATTACTGGTGAACAATGTTTTTTGAGCCAACATCACCATACTACTGACTCATATAACCAATCTGGCTGTCAAATGTTGACACCTAAACGTGAGGATTTTAAGATATCTTAACTAATGTGATCAAATTTGACTGTGTGCCAGAAATGATGCAATATCATGTGGCATCCATCTTAATTTTGACTTTTATTATCTAAAACTGAAAATGGTTATTTGAGCAGTCATTGTAAAAAATCTGCATGAGCATTTTCTCATTATTGTTTTGTCAAAATATAATATTTCTAACCCTGGACATAAAGATGAGCACTTATACACTTGATTAAAAGAAACAACAAAAAAACTAGCAGTGACTTTGGCATTGCAGTATCTAGAGGAGATGACTGTCAACCATTCAACCATTATTGATACTGAGGAAACTGAGTCTGGGTTTGAGCATCTCTTGTTTAAAATCCAAAGGTGGTCAAACCTGAACATGACAACTCTACTCTGAACATGGATCATTTAAAGTGAAAATTGATGATGTTTCATCCTCTTAAAAAAAAAAAAAAAGCCATAATTAGACAAAAGGCAACACTGAATCTCCACTTTAGCCTTCAGCACTGATGAGAGATTATTTAAGACAGTTTGTGGACCATTTTATTTGTGTAAAGACATAATATACATATATATACATTATTTTTTTTTTTAAGAATCTCATCGGCTGCTCATGAACTCGGTACATTGTGTCGAACTGAACATTCTGACAAACTACAAATGGGTGCGTCTGTTGATTAAATCTAAAAACGGCTTGCCATCCACGGCTCCTCCTGGCGGCACGCAGCGCGGGGGGAGGAGGAGGAAGAGGGGGAGGAGGGTCTGCTGGGGGGGTGAGGAGTTGAAAGCGCCGTCCAACACGTGAGGCTCATGTGACTGAGGAGAGGCAGTTTCTCTCTCGGAGAGAGAGAGACGTGCCTGGAGTCACAGGGTTTATTTAACACGTAGTCACCAACCCACCCAGCTCTCACACATCGCGCGGGGCGTGGAGCTTCTCCCTCTGCATACTAACGAGCCCCGACCGGAGGGTGACGGCACTCTGAACTGCGACCAGCCTCAGCCTGCAGCAGGACCACAGCGGGGCAGGCGTCTATTTGCTTTGCTTTTTCATTTTTTTTTTAAATTTTTTTTGTTGTTGTTGTTATTCTTTACTTTTTTTTCTTTTCGCCTTCTCTTCTCGTTTTGTTTCGTTTCAAAGGAGCGAGCGCTTTTCAGGTGATTTTATTTGATTTTTTTGTCGCCCGTCGATAAAGCGACATGGAGCGGATTACCAGCGCGCAGCCGCCTCCTTATGTTCCGAAACACGCGTCAATGGATGGAGCCGACATGCGCAGGTAAAACACACGATGCGTTTTCACAACCTAAACCTGCTGCTGTTCTTCTATGAAACCTTTTAATCTCAAATATATTTTTGTTGTTTTATCCTTTTCCTTCTACAGACTAGAATATCCTATTTATATGTGCAAAAGCAGGAGGGGTGTGAAGAGCAGGGATGAATGCAAGGTACATTTCAGTTCAAAATGAAATATATATATATATATACTTTTTTTTTTTTTTTGATTTCCAGATCTTAAATATCACTGACAGCATTTTAACTTTGTCCAGGAGACTTACAAGTTGCCACACAGACTGATCGAGAAGAAAAGACGAGACAGAATAAATGAGTGCATTGCCCAGTTGAAGGACCTGTTGCCAGAACATCTTAAGCTTACAGTGAGTAATGCATTTACTTAGTCTGAGACTGAAATCCAGCTGATTGCATCAAACGTTGGCTTTAATTTATTTGTTTTTGCAAAGCTGTAGAAAAACACATGAGCTACATTTAAAAATATGTTTTTAAAAAAATGTACCAACAGTTTAAAGTCCTGATTAGCATGTTGTAGAGTTTAAGATTTAATCCTGTAAGGAATCGTCCTTGTGTGCATTGTTTGTGTCGTTTCCCCTCGGTGTTGGCCGCTGGCCCTCTGTTCAGCTGCAGAATGTGTTATATAAGGAAGATCAACATGCTTATCGAAGGTCTTCCTGTTTTAGACGCTGGGTCATCTGGAGAAAGCCGTGGTGCTGGAGCTCACACTGAAGCATGTGAAAACTCTGAGCGCCGTCCTGGAGCAACAGCAGCAGAAAATAATGGCGCTTCAGAAAGACCTGCAGATCAGTAAGTTGGATTCCTAATGCCCATGCCTTCTGTTGGGATCATTAACAAATGGCTGCTGAGAATTTGAAGGACAAGTGTGCTTTTTAAAAGCTAAACTCTTAAAAAGAAATTTGAGCTTCATTTTGATTGTGTTCATTCAGGTGATAACGTGGGAGATGGTGCTGAGGCCAGTGAGGAGATGTTCCGCTCTGGCTTTCACCTCTGTGCCAGAGAAGTCCTCCATTACCTGGCGAGTCAAGAGACCACCAGGGATCTGACCCCCTCACACGTCATCAGTCACATCCAGAAGGTGGCAGCTGAAGTTCTTCACAATGGAAGCAGCCCTCAACCCGACAGGTCCGCCGCCCGAGAGTCTGATGAGGCAAAGAGACCAGTCGGGCAGCCGTCGATGTCGCCCGAGGCCCCGGGTAGGAACTGCGTCCCGGTCATCCAACGGACTTGCCACCACGGGACGGGGGAGCTGAGTGGCAACGATACGGACACTGACAGCGGCTACGGGGGAGAACACGACAAGCCTAAAGCCCAGTGGTCAGAAAACGAGAAGGAGGGCGAGGCGAAGCCTCCCGCGTTAGAGCGGACAGTCAGTGTCGTCAAGCAGGAAGGCGACCAGCCCCGGGCAAAGAGGTTAAGAGTGGACTCGGAGGATGAGATGCTCTCCTTTCACCCAGCGGGAGTTTCTGGCAGTTATGTAAACGTCTCTCCCAACCAGCCCCCTTTTTCCCTCCCCTTCTACCTCATCCCCCCATCGACGGCGGCAGCCGCGGCATACCTCCCGATGCTGGAAAAATGCTGGTACCCGGGCGGCATGCCCATCATGTACCCGGGCCTGCACTCGGAGCCGTTGCCCTCGTCTCTGTTGATGTCTCCGAGGGCGGGGTCTCCGGTGGCCCACCTCATCCCGATGGATTCCTCCACTCTCCACAAAGCTTTAAGGCAGGTCTCTCCTTTGAACTTGGAAGCCAAAGACTGAGCAGATGGTTCACCTATCAGCTTTGCCCCACTGAATGTTGAACCAGAGGGTACAGTGTTGACCCTCCTGGGTAACTTGGCCTCTCAGAGCAGAACCCTTTAAGGTCAACACTGTCAGACATTGACCTCCGGACTATTTTTGAGGCTCATATTAAAGACTCTGTACAACCCCTTCAACACTGTGAAGACGGCCATTTTAAACAGCGCACAAGAGATTTCAAAGGTTTATACTTTTTTTTGACTCCAGAAATTGCGAATGTGAGAGGAAACCCCAGAATGTACCCCGTATTCCTCCTTTTATTTCTCGCCCCAGATCAATTGGGACCTGTGTTGTTGTTCACCACCCCTGTAATGAATGTAAAGATGTATAAAGAAGAAACTAATAAAATCTGCTGTGAATGCTGCTGTAGATCTGCAAATGTCAGGATCTACCCTCAGTGTTTGCCACCCCCAGGGACAGCAACAAGCCATTTTAACCAAAAAAAAAAAAAACGAAAAACAACCAGCATCTCTGGGTCATGACCTCCCAGACCTAACTTCTCTCACGTCTGTTTGTGCCGCCACTGAAAACGAATGCAGGAATTCAAGAAGTTCAGAGAATTCAGGGTGTTGGCCCGCCGTAGCCTGTACCAGGTGCGTCACCTAATCTGTCGAAGCGGGCTTCTAAAACCTAATCTGTGACTCACGGCTATTTTTATTTGATTACTTTTTTTTCTTCTAAGTCGCATCCAGATGGAGCGCCTGTGAAGTAACGTTTTGGTTTTGCTTTTCTCTTTGTACATCTCTATTTTTGATACAAGACCCGCAGAGTGGGTTTTTTTTTTTTTTTTGTGCGTGCGTGTGTGTGCGTAGCTGCCGCAGGAAGGATGAGGCAGCAAGTTTGTAGACGTGCGTCTGAAGCTCCTGTTCCCGCCTTCTTCACTCGTTTAACCCAAACGCCACGATGACTGGAGTTGCAAACAAATTCGATGTTTGTCTTTAGCAGGAGCGCTTGAATGTAAAGTTCCCAAAAACATCTAGTTTTGTATAGAAAGAGGTACTTTAATTGGTTTTATTTTGACATTGTAACAAAAGGCTGTCCATATTTTGTATATAAAGTATTATTGATATAAATATATATATATATTAAAGTAATAATAAAGCTTTTGGTCCTTCTGTGGAGTCTGTGTTCGACCGCCTGTTTGGCTTCAACGTGTTGCAGCCAGCCTCCCCGACAACTCCTCAGCACACCTCTTACATAACACTTACATAACACATAAAGCTGCACAGCCTCTGTAAATCAATAGCACGTCTTAAATTACAGGCCGGGACTTGATTCTAAAGGCTTTCGGGGGGGGGGAGGAGGAAATGATATCACGAGTTAGTTTTACTTCTTAAAAAGCTGACCATTGTGCAAAACAGTCGCTTTTCACGCTCGTAAAAAGATGGAGTTCTAACTCTGTTGAGGGACGGCCATTGAGTCTGCCTCAGTGGAAACGAATCCTCCCTGGTCGGGGCAGCTTGACGTTTAATGATGACAAGTCTCCTTTCATCTTCATTTCCTGCAGGTGGTAACGTGAGACTAGTTAAACGCAAGCGTGGAAAATCAAAAGGTCCCTCCATCAGGACGTCCCTCCCATCGTGCGTCTCTGAGATGCATGGAAGTTTTCTTCTTCTTCTCCTGATCACAACAAAATTTTGTGACTTGAGCTGCAGATCAGTGAGATGATCTCAGCTGCCTTCAGGGTCCGTCTTCTCTCAGTGGTAGTTCCCACAAACCGAAACATGCGACGCGAGCGCCCCCATGTGGGAGTTGGGCTTCATGCTGCTTTTCTGTTTTCAAATCAAGAGGCCCCAGTGTGACATATCGGCTTTCGACGTCCAATAACGCGCCCAATGAGTAAAACCAGCTTGTTTTCGAGATCGTGTGTGTGATTGGGTTCCGACGCAGTATGGAAACATTTTGAAGTTGCTTTTTTTCAGCGGAAAAACAAAAATGAGATTGAAAATTTGTTTTGATCTTGCAGAATCTCTCCCTCCTCCCATTTTCTAAAGCCCAAAAGTGTTTTCATGTTAATTTTGATTAATTTGACACACTTTACTTTGCTAAGCCACACCTTGATTTTAAGATTTTCACCATCACTGATGGGGTTTTATTTTGACTTACTGACTGAATGCAGACCAGTAATAAATGAAAAACAACTTTGCCATCTTGCTTCCTGTTTATTCTCTTGACAACTTCGAAGAGATTTGATTCTTTAATTAAGTCTAAACTGCCAAATGACGCAGTAAAGCTAGTATGGCCGTCCATTTTTTTTAATACTTGATCATATGAATTCAAATCCACAACTTTCTCACACAAGGCAACGGTGCTACCAAACGGACCATTGTCCAACCATAGTTGAATTTTCTATGTTTTAACATATTACAAATAAAATAAAGGTTCCAATACTCAAACTGCTTTGACTGACCTCCATACCCATTTAAAATATCCAAGTGTTAAAAGGTTTAGAAATGCAGCCGATATAATGTGGTCCGGCTGTTAAAGAGCAGTAAGTCTATAGCACAGACTAAAAATATGTATTTCTTTGTGTAAACGACAGATAAGGTGAGAACAACTCAAATGTTAATACGTTTAGTGCAGGGGTGTCCAACTCCAGTCCTCAAGGGCCACAGCTACAAAACCCTGGAATGAAATGGCTTAATTACCTCCTTGTTGTATTGAGGCCTAATGACCCAATTATTCTGTTCAGGTGTGCTACAGCAGAAGCACACCTGAAAGATGCAGGACTGGAGTTCAGCGCAACCGCTCAATGTAAAAAAAAAAGAAATAAAAAATGTTTATAAAACAAAAACCCAGAGCTGTCGAGTCTGGAAATGTTCAGAGTAGCAAAAGTGGAATGAAAACATTCTGCGCTAGCTGCTCGTCTAGATAAAGTAGCTACTATAACGCAGTAAACTCTTAATTGCTGCACATTTTGTACAGTTTGAGCTTTGTGACAGTTCTACTTTGACGTCTTTCAATGTCTTTACTCGAAAGCCATTTTCCAGCTGCTTCAGGACAATATTTCTCAACCAAATCTCACAGTGAATAATGCGATGTGGCGTTAGCCATTTGGAAGCTATTCAAAATTAGCTTCCAGCGAGCTGGACAGTTATTGCAATCTGTTTACTTTTCCTGGTCAACACTTTTTGTTGCTTCTGACAGCTGTCAAGTTTTTACGTCTTCACCTTCTGCTCCAGCTTTATCTTGAAATAAACCGCTGTGCTGCTTTACATGTCTGAACCCGTGACCTGGTTAGCATCCATGCTAGTCAGACTGCACTGCAAGTTTCATCCTGTGACAACTAATCACGCAGCTTGTGGGTATCAACAGTGTTGCCATAAAGTACATGGCTGTAGAAAAGCTCAAGGTGTTGTGAATGAGTTTGATGAGTAAAGAGATTAAATGTTGGCTTCTTCTGCCCCCAAGTGGCCGAGTGTTGCTAAAACAAAAGAGGGGGAAAAAGGAAAAACTGTTTTTTAGTAAATATTGTTTGTCTCTCTGTACTTCAAATCCCTTTCTCAGATTTTTTTCTTTCTTGGTGATCCGATTAGTAACTCAACTGTAATAAAATGAGACCATCTAATTAAGGTGGCAAAGCCTTGGAGTCAAAAATGAAATATTAGGCATTTAGAGGGGAATCTCAACTGGGTTTCAGGGTCTTTTAGAGGAACGTGATTTGACAATAATTTGTTTCAGAATTACTGAAAAACAAATTCTCCATTTTCCCCCCCATTCATTTAATTTATTCCGATAATTTTATAAACTATCCAAGTAGGTAAAGAGTAAAGAATGACCAATGCTTATGAAGGTTGTATGCTCAATAACCAGCAGTGCTTTGTCAAAGTAATAAACCCTTCGAACCCTCAAAAACAGAAGTCCACAAATATCCTCCGTCATATCCGGACTGAGCATGCTCCTTTTTGCTTAAAAGACATGTGGAGAACTTTTAGTCTTTTCAAAGCTGGGAAACAAACTCTAAAATAATCCTGCAGTCATAAAAGCAGGAAACTGTTTCTGTAACAAAATCTGTACTTTTGGAAAAAAAAAAAAAAAAAAAAGTCAAAACTCTGTGCAATTTTTTAAAACTTTATTGTTGGTCTATGACACGTGCTTTGGATTTTTAACCATTTTTTTATTAGCATTATAGCCATTAAAGTTAGTTGTAATGTGCCAACAAAACAAAGTTTGATACTTTTCGAAGGTACCATACATGTGATGGTGTAGGCCGAAGGGCAACAAACAATAATCAGAGTGAAGTTAATGATTAACATTTATTGTTACACACACAAAGAGGATTCCCAGCTAACTTGAATTTAACAATTTCAGGTGGACCAACCTGCATAAGCTACTACAATGCCCACTGCAAACTTAAGATGCACTTGATTCACTACGAACATGATGACATGCAATTCAAACTGGAGATCTCAGCAAACTGGACTAGTTAAGATTGACAGTGACAGGATGTAGACATTCAGGGACGTGACCCCAAAAAACAGAACAAACAAAATAAATGAAAGGTTGTCAGCAAGTATTACGAGGAGACGAGCCTAACAGAAAAGAAAACCAAACTCTAAAAGGACAGCAGGAAGCAGTGCAAAAACACAAACACAAAGACTAAATGCTTATTAAATCATTTTAATCAAGTTGATCCAAAACACATTAAAAACGCTGCCATGATCAAACACTCTGAGATCAAACTTGGTGTGGCAGATCTGGTGCAACCCTATCAAATAAAAACAATATACATATAAAAACAAAAAAAATCATGCAATTCATTCTGATTAAGAGACAAATGTACAGACCTACCTGTGGCGTGGAACATCCACACGCCCAGGTAGCGTATACAGGGCTGCATCAACCTTCTATCATGAATATAGACGAGCCAATCCCCCCCCCTCCCCCCCCGCTACAAATTACAATGGAATACTGCTACTTTTGAAAACCGCTCTGTTATTAATTTGGGTTCATCTTTCCGCGGTAGTTTTGTTGTTGTTGTTGTTTTACTCATTGACACTCTTAAGTCGACTCGTGTGGCAAAAAAAAAAAAAAAAAAAAGAGAGAAGGAATACCTAATCTTATACCTATTTTATTTTGAAAAGCTTTTAGCGGAAGTGATTTTTTTTTCTTCTTTCCTGAGGTTCGTTACGAGGTTGAGGTCTGGTTTGTTTACTTCCTCCTCTACCTGAGGCGCACCAGGATGTTCCGGACCGCGGAGCCGCTGCTGCTGCTGCTGCTGCTGCCGCTGCTGCTGCTCGGACTCTGCGGCTCCCTGCGGGCTCAGCGCCCGACTCCTCCCTCGGTCGTCATCGACCTGGACGAAGAACCGGAGCTGCGATGGTTGGTTCTCAAAAAGGTCTTTGACGTGGACTATCTGAGCCGAGCCGCGGCAGAAATCATCGAGTGAGTCTAAAGTTAATAAAGCGTATTATAAAGTTTAATACAATGTGTTTGTTTGTTTGTTTGTTACAACCTAAGTTGCTAAGTCACGTTCACAAACCAGCTGAGCTCAGTTAAAATGAGCATAATTGTGTTCCGGTAATGAATTGCTGAAGCGTTAGGACAGAGTTATGACACGGATCATTATTATTATTTTAATAAAACATTATTTGTCATTAACTGGAGGTTGTGCGAATGTTTCTTAATGAACTATAATATTGTTACATGAAGTAATTTGCAGGGACATATTTTGCTCTGGAAAACCCAGAGAAAAGGTGAGGGAAAAAAAATAAAAAATTTAAAAAAGTTCAACCTTGTTCTGTTTTGAACTGATCTGGTTCAATGAATACCCAGATGTATTTCCCCCCCCCCCCACAGAGATTTTTGCTCAGCCCAAAATGTTTGGAGTTCTGATATTTTATGATCTTGTGTTGGGGAAATGCCAACGCAAATTCCCCGTCCGATAGCATTACAGGACTGAACTATAGGATTCAACTTGTAAGTTTGGATGGAGAAACTCAATTAAAGTCAACATTTGTTAAATTGGAGATGTACTATTACAGTGCTGGGTCTTATTGGTATAATAAAAGTAAAGGTAATTTTATATATATGGCACATTTTCAGCAACAAGGCAAAACAAAGTGCTTTACAGGAATTAAAAGGAAATACAAACAAAACAACAAACCAAAAGAAAGAGCAAAAGAAGAAAAAGCTAATAATGCTGATCCAAAGTAAATAAACTAAATAATAAACTAGATAATAAAGATGAGTAGCCACTCATCTAAACCACAAACCACTGCATAGAACAAAATATATACAGCAAAGCTGCACATAATGTTATGTACTCTAATATTAATGTCAAGTAGATTTGAGCTATTACGTACAATTTGGAGGTGTGTGTCCTTCTCCTGATTCTATGGGCCTCTGAGCACAAGATGCCTGAGATCTCAAATGTCAAGCTAGTGAACTGCCACAATCTCATCACAGAAGTTTTCTGATACCGGTCTGGTGACTTTCACGCTCCATAGAGCGCAGATTTTCAAAAAAAAAAAAAATAAAAAAAATTGAGGTCTAACTTTACTTTGTTGTTGATAACTTCCATTCTTGGGAAGTTTCAGAGTGGCAACTTCTCTACATGACAGGCTGCAAATTACTGGCTGTGTAGTTGGAACCATTTATTCAGACATTCTGTTAGAAAACAGCCGCATAGCCGTTGTTTTTTTTTTGTTCTCACTGTTTGACTTTAAATAAAGTGTTTTCTGTTTTAGGTCAGTTAGGACTATCAACATGATTTCTATTTGTTACATCAAAATAAAATGATCATCTTTATTTATGACATTCTTAAATTTACATGAGTGTATTATTATGCATTTGAACGACTGGATGATGATGTCATGCCTTTGTAAGTCTCAGAGTTGATTTTGAATTACATGGACGCACATCTGTGGATTTATTTGAACAACTTAAACACAAGCACATCGGTATGTGATATTATGGAGAAATCAAGTGAAATCACTAGTCAGTATTATTAATGGGTACAATTTGCAGAAGCCTTAAGGTGCTACGTTTATCTGGTGAAACACTTGTACACAATAGAAAGCATGGGAAGTGTCCACCCATTATACTGTTCAGGAAGGAGAATTGTACAATTTTCCAGAAGCAAATAATAATAAAATGTAGGTAAAATTAAAGAAAAAACACACCTCTAGGGGGCGACCGCGAGCACCAAGCTCATGTGAAAAAAACCCCCATATATGTAGAATATCAAAAACAAAAAATACAAACTAAATACTACTACACATGAAAATGATTTTGATGTCATTTTAATAGTTGTTATACAGTTAATATTTTCCTGCTGTTGGCTTTTGTCAGTGTTTGGAATTATAAGATATCAAACTTGTTTGTTGCAAACTGAGTGTTTTATCAGCGGATATTAATTTCAAATATTATGGCACACTGTATTACAACTCTGCACTTCAAAAATCCAAATAATTTTTTTTTAGTTGGTTCTTATACCACTGGTGTGACATAAGCTAATTACATATGACACCAGTGAAGGTTGGCATGTTACATACAGAGTACCTCAGAACATTCAATACACTAACATGTCAAAGTCTGAGTCATGCCATTTATGTTCGATTATGATCATGTTTACAGTAACTTCTACTGTGTGTTTTTTTAAAATATGTATTTATTCATTTATTTTTTGCTTTTGCAGAGCAACAGTTCCAAAATGGGTGCATCACGCAGCGATCCCGATTGTGAAGTCCCTGGAAAAATACATTCCTCCGCCGTACGCTGGTGAAATCCGTGGCCTGGCCTCTGTCCTGGGAGGGAACCTGTCTGACGCCATCATTCTTAACTTTGCCTATGAATTCACTGCGTATGTACAGTTCCAATTATATGTCTTTATTTGTAAATGAACAAAGCCAGCTTGTTGTATGCCGACAGGTATGCCATTGAAGCCCAGGAGTACTAACAAAGACCAACTTTCCGCTTTCATAGGTTTTGCACCAGCATCGTGGCTCAAGATAAAAATGGGAACGTGTTTCACGGGAGGAACCTCGACTACCCTCATCCTGTTCTGAGAAATATGACCGTGAATTTAGTCTTCCAGAAGAATGGAAAGGTACAATATGGACTCGGAGTGATGGAGCGTAGTAGCTGTTCAAAGGAATTTATACAAAATGTTAATATATCCACAGGCTCTTTTTCTTCTAGCAGTTTAGGTTTGTGTCCAATTTCTAAATGTTCAGAATGGTTTTTTTTTTATGCTTCCATATTTATATTGGAAGTAGAGCCGACTTCACACTGTGTGTGTTGAGTTCTACTTGTTTAACTCAAAGAGAAGAGAAGGTTACAATGGAGCTGACATTTGAAACGGTCTTCAGAGTTTTATAATAGCGATTAGCAAAGTTATACTCTGTACTTAAATCAGTCATAAAATGCTGTAATTTAAACGTTTGCCCAGTGGAAGGGGAACTGTGATGCTCCTTTATTGATACTGACTTTTAGGCAGTGTACTACGGAACATCATTTGCCGGTTATGTCGGCTTGTGGACAGGAATGAGCCCCAACAAGTTCACCGTATCCGGCGATCAGCGAGGTGAGACAATCTTCACAGATGCTGCATTTCATTTGATTCGTTTCCCCATTCTTAATATTTGTTTCCTGGTTCACCAGGGACTGAGCACTGGTGGAACTGGTGGAAGAACGTTGTGTCCGCGGCTCTGTTTCACAGGTCGCCGGTCAGCTGGCTCGTGAGGGAGGTCAGTCCGTTTCTTACGGGGAAGCAGTGGCTAAATGTGGCGCTTACAGCTTGAGGAAATGAAACGAATCATGTGTGACTCATTTAGACCCTGGAGGAGGCCGAGGACTTCCTGGATGCAGTCATGCGTCTGTCCAAAACCCCCCTCATCACCGGGGTGTACTACATCGTGGGCGGGGTGCGAGCCAAGGAGGGAGTCGTCATCACCAGAGACCGAAAGGGTCCCGCTGACATCTGGTCCCTGGAGCCCTTAAAAGGAGGGTATGGAGAATCTGCAGGGGGGTTGGGTCGATGGGACTGAAGGAGGTGTAACCTTTCCTCATTTGTTTAGATGGTACAGAGTGGAGACGAACTTTGACCACTGGCTTCCTCCTCCTGCAAAAGACCATCGAAGGTCAGTCATCTCACATGATGATGATCCATAATGTTTGCTAACTGATTAAGCTGCAGTTATGTGATCGTATCTTAGGGAAACGGCAAACAAGGCTCTCAACGCTACAGGTCAAGACCACATCAACATGGACAAACTTTATCAGGCAAGTAGGGTCAAGTCGATACCTAAGGTATTCTTTAAAGTACCTCATAAACACTAACCACAATGGGTTTTATTGAGATTTTATGTGATAGAATATTCCTCTGCTTCCTCTGTAAAATGCATTTAGGTCTAAGCAGATTTCCCCAGTTTTAATTGAAGGGACGCCTTAGATCATCGTGTTCTGCACTTAATGCACTTCAAGGAGTCCATAAAGATGAGATGTTAGGTTTAGGTGATGCTGGTTGTAGTGAGAGTCTCTTCACATTTCAGAACACATTGTGAAGGTTTGATAATGATCAGTGAGTCTTGTCCTACAGGTCTTGTCACTGCATCCCGTCTGCAACAGGTAAGATGCTTGTTTGCTGCTGTCTTTAATCTGTTAGCATCTAGAAATCACATGAGTGTTGTTGTTGCTCTGCACACATGGAGCCGTACTACGCAGAGCAGTTTTACTTCCTGTTGTTCAGCAGACGCCCAATTACCGACGTGCCATTTATCAGGTTTTGCACATTTCTCATGTGAACCATCCAGACTTTTCCAGAAGTCTCGCTCCTTTATGGTTATTCTGAAATATACCACACCGCAGTTCACTATGACGTTCTAGCAGAAGTAGAAAGTAGGGGAAGGACGAACATTAAGGGTTCAACCTGGAATTGGTAATAAGGTCTAAATATGCAAATACTTTTCCTTATTTTAATTTCATCACATTTGACGGCGTCCTCCGCCTTCTGTCTTAAATCCTCACAGAATTACAGTTTATACCACAGTTATGAGTGCAGCATCGCCTGGGAATTACACCACAATCGTCAGACCACAGGTATGGACGTGATAACGGTCAATGAGAAATGATCAGAATAACTCACTCACTCATCTACATCTGACAATCTATTTTTAGGGCTGCTCCAAAACCGACTGATCCGTCTGTGTGTGAAGGACACAAAACACATTTCTGCTCATCACATGCAGATACGTAGAAGTGAGACTGAGGAGGAGGTTTTACTTCTTTGTTTTTTTAGGACGAAACTGCATTTAAAGAAAGAACATTGAATCTTGCCTTACCCGGCTAGCTTGCTACTGGGTAAGGCAGCGCTTCAAAATTAGTGCATTTTGAAGCACCAATTAGTTAAAAACAGTAGGAGAGAGGAATGCTGGAATGTGAAATTTTGACTCATTCAGTCTCATCTTTTTCTTTTGTCTTCTAAAAAACAAAATCAACGGATAAAATTGAAGAAATGGCTCTTTAATTCTTCTTTAATTTTCACCTTATCTCACAGAAAAAAGCTTAACCTTAAACTAAAGCTACTGAAATCTCCTATCAGGAACCAGAGCCATATAAATAATGATGGTCTCCACTTCTCCAATCAGTCACAGCATTACATTTATCCAGCAATAAAAAAATAAAAATAAATAAAAATAAAAACTGGAGTTCTTTAGTAAGTGCACATACAACCAAATGCCTTATGCAAATCGTGTAAATAATGTGATTTTACTGATGCTTTTTAAAATCATGCAAATGTTTTAACAGATTTTTCGGGGTTTCTTCGTGTATGTCGATTATTTTTTGTGCGTTTGCAATAAAGCTTTAATCCATCATATAAAAAATTGCAAAAAGAAAAAGGAGATGGGAATTATTGAACGGCTGATGATGAGGACACATTTTCATCGTTGTGTTGCTCCATGTCATGATGGATGCCAGTTTGTTTGGAAATCACTGACTGCTTTTAATAAAACCTTGCCTTACTCACCACAAGTCTCATTGTTTATTAAATTTGGTTGAATTCCTATATATATATATATATATATGTGTGTATATATATATATATATATATATATATATATATATATATAAATTTCCCTTCTCACCCACTGTGGGTGGTTCTTATCCTCTGAGCTCGGGTCCTCTACCAGAGGCCTGGGAGCTTGAGGGTCCTGCGCAGTATCTTGGCTGTGCCAAGGACTGCACATTTCTGGACTGAGATGTCTGATGTTGTTCCTGGGATCTGTTTACTGAGAAGTAACTGGCATGACGGGCTCCAACAAATGATGAGGAAATAACATAACACAAAGCTCAAAAAGTCTATGTTACATAAAACCTCCTGACCTCCTCTTAACAGGAAGTGGTAAGGCCAGATTCCTACCTGAGAAAAGTCACCAAACATACACCTAGCTGTTCTGCAACACTGCCATCTACAGGCTCTTTTGTGTCACTGCTAATACAGTAAAAATTATTTTTTCTTGTAAGCTCAGCCTTACTAGATCAAGTTTTCGTGTGTTAGGTTTTTAGATAAATACAAATATAAATATTCAAGATTAAGAGACTATAAGGGTTGAGAATCCTTTGTTTGCCCCTGGGATCTGTGTTTCTATTATCTTTGAAGGAAGCAATGAGTTTGTCACATTGGAGACGGATGGTCAGGGAAGAATGGGTGGTTTGGATACAACCCAGAATCTCGGGAATTGAACTTTATGACCCCAGAGGGGGACGGGAACTGAACCAGAGAATCCTGGGAACGGAGCAGGATGCCTGCAGTCACAATTGCCCTGACAGGACGACAAAGGGCCCACAGGCTAGATGTCAAAGGCTAGATGTCCCAAGAAACTAGTTTTATGGTCCAGAGAGACAACAAACAACTGTAACCTCAGGAGATGCAAAGACAGTACCTTGAGAATGTGTATTGTGTTTGCCACTCCTTCTATGCAAATGTTTGTAATTACGCTACGCCTCAATGTAATAAAACATGCAGTTGCAGAGAATCACGTTAGAACTGGTCCGGAGACAGAGATAACGGGATGTCGCTGGGCAGAGTTCTCCATTCAATTGGAAGATTGCATAAGAAAATTTAACCGTCTCCCTGTGTCTTTATTAATGTCCAGCGAGAGTGTTAGGTACTAGATCCAACATCGTGCCTGTTCTGTTTATCTCACAAATGTGAATATCTAATACACATTTCCTTCAGCAGGCTGCGTCATATTCCTGGAATTGATCTTTCTGTTCTTTCCCAACAGTCTCCTTTCTCAATGGGAGCATGCTCTAGTACGACACTGATCGCAGTGTACAAGGCAGACAGTCACCAGATAAGGTCGTGTTTGTTTTCTGGTTTATCACGCAAATATATATAAAGAATGCGCAAATGGCCTTGTCCCAGAAAAGCTAAAAGATAAAAAATCTTCCACTGAAAAATGTGTAAAATGAGGAAACACCAGTCAAGTTACAGAAATATCCTGCGGAGTGATGCTGAGGACAGTGAGAGTGAGTCAGTCATGGCTGCCTTCATATGACGGCCATGACTGTCGTGTGAAAAGATCTTTTTCTGTTGGTGATAGAAAAAGGACTGCAGAAATACTAATGATGAAAAGATAAATAAAAACTAGTCAGAAATGTTCTAGAAAAACACAAATCATTTTCTGAGTTTCAAAAGTTGAACATTTCTCAGACATTTGGCAGAAGAAAACAAGAACATTTCTGTTCGAAAAGTCGAAAGTCTTGCTTCAAAATTTTGACAGTAATCTCAGAAACTGCCTGGACAAAACATTTCATTGAAAAATGTCAACTTTTCAAACTCGGGATTTTTTTTTTAAAGCAAAGTCAGAGATTAATCTGAAAATGTCACAAAATGTACAATTGAAGGTTTTCCTTCTTCTCCTCTTGTCAGAATCACAACGGACCTGTCCATGCTCTTTAGCTGTGCAGAAATGACTTGCAGTAAACTTGCAGTAAACTCTGAGACAAACCGGTGCTTACCATGAAGAGTGTTCCCATTTGTTTCACAGAGATGTGTTATTCCTTAACTGGGTCATATTTTTAAAACTGGATGTTTCTGAAGCACATCTGCTCCCTTGTCCACTTTATGTTGACATGAAAGGCAGGTCATATTTTTAATGTGTTTCTAGCTTCCTGTAAAAGAAAAAAATAAATACAAAAATCAAGATATTTTAATTCATTTTAAATCAGATCACTGGAATTGCCTTGGCGTAGATCTGATTATCATGTTTCAGGAAATAAAAACACCTAGTTGAAAAATCTAAAACATTAATAAAGTACATATTAAGTCTAAGAACTGAAAGGAAAAAAAACAAAAACATGGACGTTCCTAAATGAGTGTAACACTGCATAAAGCTGGATCAAGCATGAAAACATGTAAACCCTTGGCAGATATCAACCCTGACCCACTTCTCTTATTTTATTATGAAAACCCGTTAAAGGAAGGCGGTTTGGCTTTTATCTGCATTTCATTATCACCTTAAGGCTTCAGTGTCGGGCGGCTCATTCCTCTGACTGATGCAGTCATGATGCTGTGGAGTTCAGCACTGCTGGTTCTGCTCGGACTCTCTGGGTCTCTGTGGGCTCAGCAGCTGCCTACAGTGTCCGTCGATCTGGACTTGAGTCCGGAACAGCGGTGGGAGCATCTTCAGGAAGCTTTTGATACAGATTTAATGACAAAAGCTGCACAAATCCTCATTAGGTAAGTCCTTTTATGTTTACACATCAATAAAAGCCATAACACACAGACAGAGGGAATGTAAGCAACATCTAATCCTGAAAAGGAAAGTTCTCAGCTCAGTTTGATATTTTAGTTTCCATAGGGTAAAGATGTAGATTTACATATAATTCTTTTCTACTATATTTATTATGCCTGGAAATATTCTATAAATGGAGCGGGTTATTTTGTTTCTTTGTTCCACAAGTTACTATTCGTGTTAAATTATTCCAAGCTTCTTTGGATGTCCTCCAGGATGCCGTTTTATCTTATAGTTTTGATTTGTTGACGTTTAATCGCCCTAAAATGACATCAAACTGTGTCAAACTTTTCGGAAATCTTGATAACACGTTGGACAAAACGTCAGAAGTGTGACCTTGACTGTAGCGTGTGTGGCTATTTGGGAGATGTCAGAACAAGAAAAAGTTTCCCACGGCTGGTTTGAACTTAAACGCTACATCGCTCGAAGAAGAAAGAGTCAACATATGACTTCATATGGATTCTTCTCTAATTTTTGATCCAAGTTAAAGCTTCTTCACCTTGGCTCTAATAGTGAAGGACTGCAGGTTATAGGTGGAACCCAGCACTTTTTTGAAATTCATTATCTCTCCATTCAACTTATTTTGTGAAAAGAAAGTCCTGTGTCCATTGGTAGGTCTTTACTCTTAGATTCTGAGACAATATCTTCTATTATACACATGTAAACAATAACCATGATGCTTTTTATCTATGCCAATAGTTCGCAGGTTCCAAATTGGGTGCAGAAGGCAGCAAGCCCCATCGTGACGTCCCTGGAAAAACGCATTCCCCAGCCGTCTGCCGGGGAAATCCGTGGAATAGCCAGCACGATGAAAATGAACCTCGTTGATGTCGCCATCCTCAACTTTGCGTATGAATTTACTGCGTACGTAAGGTTCCAAGTCTGTTCATGTGGTTGTGAGGTCAGGTCTCAGATGTTCACAAAGTCAAAGCAGGAATGGAAGCAACACGTCAGAAGGTTTATGAGGCTCATCCACCGTCTCCATCCGCAGTTACTGCACAAGCATCGTGGCTGAGGACGGGAACGGGAACATCTACCACGGCAGAAATTTTGATTTTCCACATCCAGTTCTGAGGAATCTAACCATGAATGTTGTCTTCTTCAAAAACGGGGAGGTATGATCTTCGTTTATACTCATTAAGCAACATAACTGTAGAAGGAGAGCCATGTTGATCATAAAGTAATCTCCCGATTTTGAGTTACCACATTGTCAGATTCATATCAACATTCAAAATACTGAAGTGGTGGCTTAACTTTTCAGGAAGGTTCTGAAAAGTCACAACCCAAGGTTTACCGGAATTCGGTGGTGGCAACATAAAATGTGTACGGAAAAAAAAAAAATTGTAGTTGAAAAGTGTTTTATCTCAAAGAAAAGATTTTTCAAACAAGCAAGTCAGAGAGTACGCTTCAATCCAATTAACTGTCAAACAAACTTGGCTTTGCAAAAAACCGAGAGTGGGTCAGGTGCAGCCTCAACAACTAAATACTCAGTTTATTACACTTTATTAAATTGTGCCTTTCTTTATTGACATTATTGACCAAAGTCTTAAAGGCTAATGTTATCTTAATTGGCTTTCTAGTGTGGAACAATGGCAGCAACACACCCAACTGACATTGACATTATTATGGATTGTTTCTTATTTCATCCTAAGATGTTCAGTGCTGCTAGTGAATCATGGTGGCCTGTGAAAAATGTCGAGGCTCCTGCTAGTATCTTCTCTCACCAACAAACTTAGTCACAACTTTTGTTTGCTTACCCTACATATGACTCAACAGCATTAAATCAGCATGTGGGTTAAAGAAGTAACTCAGATATTTTTGTGTATAAAAATGAGTAGCTTGTTAGTCATTTTTGTGAATGATAAAATTGTCTCTGTTTCAAAGTTAGCACCTCTCCCTTCAAATTATTACTATAACTTTTTAGATAGTGGTATCTCTGTGGTAAACCCAGACAAATTACCCAACTGTTAATTCTTCCACCAAAAACCTGGAGCTGAATGAGTGACACATAGTAACACATATCTGTACGGGTGTTAAGTTATAGCTTGTGAACTGAAATGCCTGTGTGATTATTTTGTTGCATGCAAACGTTCCAACATTATTTTGTTGGAACGTCATTAGCCGGTTATGTGGGGCTATGGACCGGGATGAGTCCATACAAGTTCACTGTGTCTGGCAACCAACGAGGTAAGACTGCTGACAGTCGTCGCGTTTCCATCTCAAACATGTGTGAATCTTTTCTGCTGCTGTTGAAAAAGCTTAGCGACACTGCAGTTTCGCATTTGCGTTGTTCCCATTAAATAAGAATTGAAATCAAAACCACATAAATACGTTCGTTCACTTGGTAAGTCGTGGAATGGCAATGACAGAAGAAATAGTTACGTTAAATACACGGTATTCATAATTCAGCCATGGCGCTAGTGCTCATCAAGACGTTGTCTTACTCAGGCGTTGCAGTGACAGATTCCCTATACTTGGGAGCGGCTATGGATGTGGCGTTTTTAGGAAAATGTAGCCTGCGAATTGACAGAAGTGCTCTGGGTTCAGCATGTTCGTATGAGATGCAACTTTTTATGAGCTTTGTGGTTCTGTGAGAGCTCTGGTGGAGCCAGTTGCACATTGTCTGAAAAAAAAAAAAATAAAAAAAAAAGAATCATCCTCCTACTACTTCCGGTCGTGGCTTTCAACATTTCATCAGTAGCATCATCCAGCTTTTGATCACATGATCAAAAGCCGGACGCTAAGTAACTTAAAAAAACCTATGAGTGTCAACATTGTAAATGACTAGTTAACCTTCTTTTTTGCATTTTACTACAAATTAGATGCGAGGATTTGGTAATTAGCACACAAATCCCCCAATAAATAAATAAATAACATTTTTTGACTAGTGATGCGAAAATAGTGTCTCCACTGTAGTTTTGTAAAATTCATCCATTTCATCCAATATGAAATGGATACATGAAGAACAGCCTCATCATGTATCAAAAAACATTAGTTTTTTCATTTTTTTAATTGCCCTGTTTCCATACTTCATAACTTCAATATAGCTAATTGAAACGCATATACTGCTGACACCGTCTTTTCATCCCTAAACTACTTTGTCGTTCCTAAGAAACCCAGGTTTGGTCAAGCTGGTGGAAGAATGTTGTGTCTGCCATCTTTAGCCACAGTTTCCCGGTCAGCTGGCTTGTTAGGGTGGTGAGTAAATTGCAGAATATTGCGGGATAATAAAAGCGACAAGACATCGCGTCGAAATAAAATTGTTGGTGTGGTACTCATGCAGACCCTGGAGGAGGCCAAAGACTTTGAGGACGCAGTGACGCGTCTGTTGACGACCCCCCTCATCACCGGGGTGTACTACATCGTGGGTGGGGTGCGGGCGGCAGAGGGGGTTATCATCACCAGAGATCGAAAGGGCCCCGTTGACATCTGGGCCCTGGAGCCTTTAAATGGAGGGTGAGGAGAGTCTGGTGAGAGTCGGTACGCATTTGAAGCAACATGTAACCCTTCCTTGTTTGCTTAGATGGTACAGAGTGCAGACCAACTTTGACCACTGGCTTCCTCCTCCTGAAAACGTCAATCGACGGTTAGTCACCTCACAGAGTGATGACACATCCATGATGTTTGGTTGCTATTATTACACTGCTGTCATGTGATCGCTTATTAGGGATGTAGTCATGAAGACACTGGATGCCGTGGGCCAAAATCGCATCCATATGGATAAACTTTACCAAGCAAGTAGTGAGGAGGTCACACGAGTCACAGCTCATTTTATGAATATGTGGATTAATATAATAAAGGTGCACTTTCCTCCAGGTTCTGTCTTGGTCTCGTGTGTGCCTCAGGTGAGGGTGAAATTATTATTGTCTTATTCCCGTCGTCTTTTGTTGCCCGGCAGTTGCTAAAATGGTGAAGAACCACACAGACCAGCAACGGCCATCAGCCTCTGCAGGAATGTTTGTGCCTCGTTAGCTTTTACAAATTTTGTCACAATATAATCACAACATTCATTTGTCCATTGACAGAATTGTTCTGACGTTTGAATGAAAAGCAGTGAATTGAAAACGGGTGAATGCTAGACATGCGATCCAAAAATCTATAGAAATAGTGGAAGAAAGAGAGCTGTACCTCAGAAGACTGAATTGCAATAAAAAGTGATTTTACTTTCAACTTATTTTGGTTGAATGTGAATGCACTCTGCATTTGTCATAACACATCTGTAAATAAAACCTGAAACCTGCAATACTTTGTGTTGATATCGCCTAGAATCTTAATAGAAAACCTTCAAGTTTGTGATTGTGATATGAAAAACCTGTAAAAATGTTTAAGACGTACACATACCTGTGTTTCAGGTACATTTTAATGAGTATAAACATTAAAATCTATATTTTCTTGATCAAACCATCAGAACTACAATCTACACAACAGTCATGAGTGCAGCAACCCCCGGGGAGTACACTGCAGTTCTCCACCAGAAGATATTGAAATTACATCTGAAATGTTATTGAAAATGGTTGGCATTATTCCACACAACAATTTTTTTTCTCTCTCTCTCTAAAGGGCTGCACGAAGAAGATCAAGTGAAGTGACCAAAAAGGAGCTAATGGACTAATGAGTGAATGTTTGAGAATAAAATCAATGCAACTCTTACAAGACATCTGGCTTCATCCCCAAAAGAAAAGATCAATTAAAAAAAAAGAACAAAGTAAAAAAAATTTTGTGAATGTTGTGGTTTCTTTCTATTTATAAATTTAAAAAAAAAAAAAATTAAAAAAAAATAGAAAGTTGGTTTCTTTTCTATTTTTCTTTGGCATGAATATAATGTTTAATTAAAAAAAAAAAAATTGGTTGCCACCAGAAGATGGCAGTATCGAGGCGCGGTTTGGTGAGAACCAGGCGAAGAAGAAGCGGGAGTGGACGCCTGTCTGTGGGTCACATGATATGACAAAGCAGTAGTTAGCGGCTTTCTTCCAGACGGCAACAGACTGCGGTTACTGAGTCCTCCAAGATGCTGGCCCTCATTAACAGACTGTTAGACTGGTTCCGGTCGCTGTTTTGGAAGGAGGAGATGGAGCTCACGTTAGTCGGACTTCAGTACTCTGGAAAAACCACATTTGTCAACGTGATTGCTGTAAGTAGCCAGCGTTAGCGAAGACGCGTAAAGTGGGCCCCGGCTACTACCTGGGAGAGGGTGAAGGTGTCTGTCAAACATTACAGCCTTTTTTTTTTTTTGCAACTTCTCGGACGGGGAAGAAAAGGGAACATATTTGCAAAAAAAAAATAAAATAAACAAATAAATATTCTTTTGTTAGTATTTGGGTGAGACAAAGTGCAGGAGGAATAACTCTCTGAAACAGCTGGTGTTGGAGAATGACGAAGTTCTCGGTGTGACTCTGTGCTTACTAATACACCGGGTCATGTGACCGCGCTGTCACGGCTTTGTAGCGGCTCCCAGTGTGTCCACAACACCGGTCTAGGCTCATGGCTGGAAACAGGCTGTTCATGTTTGCTAATGACGACGACCGTAAGTTTTTAGGTTCCTCTTGGACCTATGGAGAAAAACAAGAAGTCTCTGTGCTCATTTAGAGCCTGGTGTTTCGTGAGTTTTCGTTCGCACCTGTTTCTGTCCTCCAGGGCAGTTGGACCTGTTTAGTAATCCTTTGGAATTAGAGGAAAGGCTGGACGAGTTTGAAGAAATGGTGTGAGGCAATAGTCACGTAATTCCAGGTTATTCAGCTGCTTAGGTGCACCAACCAGACTTTCCTGCAAAACCAATCAAAAATAATGTCACATATTCCCTGTCACCTATTAAAAAAAACAAAACAAAACATGTAATTGTCAGTTCCCCCACCCCCTCCACATGTCTCTGACGTCACACAAAGCAGCTGGTCAGAGTTGTTTTCAGTACTTTATGCGTCAGTACTATTTATTGAATTGTTGTGGTTTCCAACTGGATTATTTTTCTGCGTCTATTCAAATGGATCCCTCATAAATGTTTACTGCATTGTCATAGCGGGGCTGTTTTGACCCAATCTGCTGATTAAACTCTTTTCAAATTGTACTGTCATGTTTTATAGGCTGAAAACAAAACAAAAAATATTAGATTTTTAGGCCAGTTAGCATTATGACAGGCTACCAAGGTTTTAAAGTTTCTTAACCTTTGGATTAGTGCACTGCCTACCAGCTGCCTGAAAGAATGCTAGTAATACACTTTTTCTTTTGCTTACTAGAAAGGAGAAAAGTGTAAAACATATTTCTGATTGCAAAAAAGAAGAAGAAGAAGAAAAAAACATAGGCAGTGAAATGTGTGGAAACTACACACTCATCACAAAGGTAGCTACTGGCTGCATGTTAAGTAGTTGACTGCAGGCGAGCGACCGGAAACGATTCATAATTATCCATCCGACACCAGCTTAATAGACTTGTCACTGTATGAAGAGAAGGACATCAAAAATCTTTAATATTTGGTGCAATAATCTTAAAAAGTATTATTGCATTTATTTATTATTAGCAGCTGCAGTTTTCTTATTTTTGGCAGATTGTCTGATTCTTACATGGGAAACAATAAGTTTTCAGACAACAACAAAAAAAAAATCTGTCTTCCAAAATTAGAATGTTAAATTTTTTTCTAATGGTAAAATTTAATAGTTGATGCTACTTTAGCAACATCAAGAATAATTATTGCTTTTCCGATTGGGGGGGCGGGTCATAATTCTCTTCATGTTGTGCATATCAGTGCTATTCTGGCTCATTTGGTTTGTAGCCTGAACCTGTTTAAATTGCCACTGGTTTATCCTGTTCACTTAATACCTCAAAAACATATTCATAAGTGAGTAAAATGACGTGAGTCTGTTTGTAGAACTTTTCCCTGCAGCGTTGGGTCAGTTTGACAACAATACTTGTCTTACATTTTTTACATTTTCTTTGCTGGCCTCAGACTTTCTGATCTGTTTCTACCACAAGGCAAAAAGACGGTCTCTGCGTAAAGCTCGCTCTATAAAAACATACAGATGATGAAGACGTGTCCGTAAAACGTTAAAAGTATAGATTATTAATCTCTCACTCAGTCCTGCATACGCACTGGGTTTTAGTCAAGCGTCTGTTTTTGTAACTTCTAAATGTGCTTAAACCAGAATATACAGAAACCAAACGTTGAGGAAGCATTCCTTTCCGAGACCGCACAATGACATCACACCAGCCGTCATATCAGGGTGATTAACGGAGGTAAAACGTTTCCCAAAGCAGCCGGGGGAAATTATGTCCATCGATTAGAACCTATTACTAATCTAATTCATATCCACAATCCTGCTCACTCATAGATTTTAGATCAAATGACACCATGATGACTTGCTCAGAGATGCAAGTCATCCACTTTTTCTCTAACATAATCTCTCTCTCTCTCGTTTGCAGTCGGGGCAGTTCAGTGAAGACATGATTCCCACAGTCGGTTTCAACATGCGTAAAGTCACTAAAGGCAACGTAACAATAAAGGTAAGCCAGTGAATGTGAGGCTGTTTTCCTAAAGCTTTGGGCTGTTGCTTTGAAGTTACAAATATGAAACAAATTCTACTGTGAGCACAATAATAAACTAAATGTGCAGTGTTTTAATAAAGCACAAGAAAGCAGTCCAATTGTTGTAGGTGAGGATATGAGTCTCACCAAATTGGGGCCCCTTTCTCTGCTTCAGCGTAAAAGTGACTGGATGTTTTGGACTTGTTTGCAATGAGATTAAAAGACAACAAAAAGGGGTAAATAAGAGTTTTCTGTAGCCCAGTGATAATAAATCAATTACCGGTAATCGCTTGAAAAATTAGGCCTACCTCAATGATTTCCATTTGCATAATTTAGTGTTTTTCTCTCTTCTTACCTTCTACCAAAAACTGGATGACAAAAGTCTGCATTCTGGTCTCAACTGGCTCACTTTTGTTTACAGAGGCTTCATAATTCATTTTAACTGTTTCTGTTAGTTATTTTGGATATTTTCCAGTTCCGGTTTTGCATGTTGATTAGAATTGAACATTTGATTTTTGAGAATTTATTCTTGTATTATTTTCAACAGATAGTTTGAAGCTCACAAGGTTAAAATAAAGCAGCTTTACTGGAATATGTTCAGCCTTCCTGTTAGTCACCCACAATCTCGATTTCTTAATCTACTCCTGAATGTACAACAAAAAACTGTTTTGTTTTGTTTAAATACATTCTTACTTCTCTGCTGTTCCTCTGACTTTGTTGATAGTTTACGCGTTCACTGACTGGAACAATGTGTTTTTATTTGAGTTTCTGACCAGCGGGTTACCGAATCTGTCTCAGTGAAGCTGAAAATTGTGAGATTCTGGATACAACAAGGATTCTCAGGATGCCTCCAGATGACCTCCAACATACCGAGCAGCAACCGGCTCATAAAGAGCAAATGTTTGGTGTTGACTTTGTGCTCTGATGTTTCAGATATGGGACATAGGCGGACAACCCCGCTTCAGGAGCATGTGGGAGCGCTACTGTCGAGGAGTCAACGCTATCGTGTAAGCTGCCGCTGTTCTGCTAGAACGCCAGGCAAAAGTTCGACATGAGCGTTTCATAATGTCTCCGTTTTATTCCTCCAGTTACATGGTGGATGCAGCAGACAGAGAGAAAATAGAAGGTTCCAGAAATGAATTGCACAACCTTTTAGAGAAACCACAACTACAAGGAATTCCTGTGAGAAATGTCTGATCTTCGGAGTAAAACATGACTATAGCTTTATCACAAAGGGGTTCTGATAAAACTTCCTTTTCCTTTCTCCAGGTTTTAGTCCTGGGTAACAAGCGGGACTTACCCAACGCACTTGATGAGAAGCAGCTCATTGAAAAAATGTGAGGAATGCTTATTTTACTTAGTTTCTGTGGCTCTAAAGTACTAAAACACTCGACAACATGTCACGTGTTGTGTTCTAAAGTTAACGTCTGTCTGTTCTTTTGCTTTCATGTTGACTCCTTATTAAACGTACCGTCCTGATCGACGCAGGAACCTTTCTGCCATTCAGGACCGGGAGATCTGCTGCTACTCTGTGTCCTGCAAAGAGAAAGACAACATAGGTAAATATCAGAGGGATGTTTGTCTGGTCAAAGTTGAAAACCAGATGTGAATCTTAACGTTCAGTTGTGTTGGTCAGTGGGGCTAAAGAAAAAATGGCATTGTTTTGTAGGGTTGCACTGACTGCAGTTTTTTGGCCGACTTTTGAATTTACTCAAAAAGTGTTTGCTTATAAGGTCTTCTCTTGATATATTTTCTGCAGTTTAGTTGTTTGTCTTTACGTATCTAAAGATTAACTTAGATGTAGTCTAAATGTGACCCAATAACATTTCTGTCCATAAATAGTCATGGGGATAAAGCAATAAAGAAATCACTTTTAAGTGGTTTGCACCAATCAGTTTGTTTGTTTTTTTGTTTTTGTTTTTTTTTTTTTTGCTGATTCTGATTCCAACCGGTACCAATTTTTTTTATTTTTGGGTTCCTTTTATTTTGCTTGAAGTTTTTGTTTATAAAGCCTTTCTTGACCTAGTTTTTGCAGGTTGGTTTATCTTTATATTTATAATAAGGGTGTACTGTTAAATCTGTCCCAATTTGCTTAAGTTTGGGAAATCATTGATTTCCTGACATTTTCATATGAAATCAATCTGATCTACCTCTACTTCTGCAGAGGTAGATAAGATTTTTATTTTTAAAGATCAGAAAACTGCAGTCGGCACACCCCTAATTTTTGTTTTTGTTTGTTTTCTACATTGTCATGTTTCTATGAAGCAAATTTTGTTTCCATAATTCCAATTTGCACAATTTTAAGCCCCAATAGAAATGCAGCTATTGACTCAAAGCATTGTCTTCTCTCAGTAACTAAACCATCGATATGTTTTCCTTTCACCTCAGATATCACACTGCAGTGGCTCATCCAGCATTCAAAGTCACGAAGAAGCTGAACATGCAATCTGCCTGCCCTCCTCCCCCACCCAAACACCACCTCTGCCCTGTCGCAGCGCTGGCCTCGGCCCCCACACCACACCACACCCTTCAGTCCGGGGTTTTCAACAGTCACCCTTTGCACTGCCTCTGTGAAGTAATCCAGCTCTCTTTGCTCACTACCGCCCCCTTGTACACTACCGTAGATGTGTATCTTCCTGTACAGCACTAACCCATCCCCTCACCCCACCAACTCCTATCTGACAGCCCTTGTCAGAAGTTTTCTTCCTCTCATTAATGATGTCCAGGAGGCTAAAGGTATTACAACGTGCTGTTCCCTCCACTCCCAAACATCAACCGCCTACTCTGTTCCTCATCAACATTCAGTGCGTACGCGGCATCTAGTGATTGTATCTTTGAGCAGTTATTTGCCAAAACGACAACGGTTGCTTCTGCCTATTCCTTTTGTCCTTTTTTTTTTTTTGAAATCCAGATTTTTTGCAACGTTGCAAAAACATTCTTTATTTGCTTGGCATTTGAAAGCGTCTCCTGCTCGGGTGTCTTAAATTCAAGTTTACACGTAACTTTTAAATCTTGTTAAAAGGTTAAGAGTTTTCGGTGTACAAGATTTCCTGAGCCAAATTTTAAGTGCCTTTGACTGCGAAAAGTGTCCCAATCAGACGGTTAGTATCCCTGGATGACTCCTATCTTAACAGCACCAATAGACAATCTTGTTTTAAGCTCCCCATAAATCACATAAGCGCGTCAACGATGTCTGACGGCGAAGAACGTAGGAGAAGATGCTGCTCTTCTCATGCTTGCCAGGGCGTCCGGAAGCCTTTTTGAGTTATGTCTGCAGCGTGGAAAGCTGGGACAGATTGACAGGGGTGTTTTTACGCAAAGAGTCGGACCGTGGCGCAAGTCCAATCACATGTCTCTCTCGAGGTGAATTTTAAATGTACGGTTTGGTAACAGCCAGGGTTACAGCGAGGTCATCCCTCATTTGAGTCACCTCTGTTCCGATTAAATGTTTCCCATTTACACGGGTTTGCTTTTTATCAACAAGACTAATCGGTCGAACCACTAACGTTGATGTATCTCCATCAGTTTTTTTCTTTTCCTCCTTACGCTCAAGTCTCTGGAATCATGCCACTGAAGCCACACCCACATTCACGCTTGTTTTCTCTCATCTAGTCCATGCGTCGATTGTTGGGACCACAGCAGCAGTGAGGGAGGGGGAGCTGTTTGTTTGGCTCATCTTGCAAAAAGCTTTTTTGTTACCTGTGAAATAAATATAGCCTATTTGCATTATTTGTACCTGCATGTGCTGGGCTTGCTCACACTCATTGGTAGACTTTGTAAATAAGACGTTAGCATTTTCATTCAAATAAATGCTCCTGTAGATGTCATGCATTATCTCCCTGTGATTGCCAATAAATTTTGTTTTTATTTATAAGGATTTCCAACCTGTGCTGTCTTTTGTGAAAGCGTCATTTTTGCTGTTTCGCCACTAGATGGCAGCAGAAGGCTTTGGAGGAGGCTTTGGAGGCCATGAAGCCAATGTGGAATATTTTTGAAAGTGATTTTGAAGCAAAATGAAAGCAGTTGCTGAAAGGGCGTGGTTTGTTTGCAGAGAATAGAGTTACATGAACATTTTCTGCTGCATCACTGATGAGTTCTTCTACATCCATTTCTCAATTTCTGTCCAGTTCTAACTATTCACTGCAACACATTGAACCGTGTTTTACCTGTAATTTTTACTCGCTGTTCAAATGCCGAATGCTCTTCTTTTGCTTTGACAAAAAAGTCGTCTGCTTGTAATGTACGTCACATATCGGGGTGTCAAAGAAAATGCCATAAACACACGAGATTTTTTTCTTTTCCTTCAATATTCTGTTTTTTTTTTTCATAAATTCTTAACCCGATTTTCAGATTTTTTTCTCCAGACGTTAGCTCAAACCCATTTTTTTAATGCTGAATTAATTTCTTGCGTGCCCTTTTAATTTTCTGTAGCAACTGATAAATATTACCGAGTAATCTGTTTTTTTTGTAATGATCAAAAAGTAATTGCACAGAGCAAGAAAATGAACAACTCAAGCTTGATTTGAGACAAGACTGTTGTGCAAATGACTTATGTTTTGATCTGCATTTTAATCCTCATTATTTTAATAATCTGAATTTGACCAATGAAAAACCCCTTTGGTCTGTCCAGAATTTCTTTATTTGGGTCTCAACCATATATTTGTTTACATATTGATTCTACTGGTACCTTTGTAATGTTTTTTTTTTTTTTTTTTGTTCTTAAGAAATGCACTACCTTGAAAAAAGAGAATAGAGCTCCAAATAAAAAAAAAATTGTTACATGCAATTCAATTATCAATAAGTTTGTGAAAACTTCGTTTATTGATGTTTAACATGACAATTTGATCAATTTAATTTATTCTAAAAACTTTTACACTGACCTTAAATTACATGCGGATACAAATAATTGAATAATTACCGGTAGACTATTTCAAATTTAGATGTGTCAATGTTACACAGGCTGAGTGTACATTTCAAATTTTGATTTGTTAAAAAATGCATTGTGTTTTATTGTTGCCCCATTTCACAGAAACGCACTGTTTTGTGACGATCTATCCAATTAAATCCCAATGATTTCAAGTGCAGAGAAGTTTCAGGCGTGTGGATACTGAACAAGCAGAAACAGTACTAACCCCCATCCAAACATGTAGTGCTTTATTGTAGAAAAAAAAATGCAGCAATGTACACAAGTGTGTTTTCCAACTGGGGGCCAATAACTAGAGTCCTCTCCAGGTGGTGTAGACCTATGTTGGTCCAACAGGAACACTGTTATTAATCTCATTTCTTAAACACGGCATCAAATGAACACCTGCAGGCATTGGTCGTATCCGTGTTGATAGGTGGAAGGTGTGGACAGACCCGGGTGTTGCCTGAAGAAACCCACGGATCACCACAAAACGCGGCATCGCTCCAGAATTATTACTGGCTCCTTTAACATGGCTTAAAGCTAGAGGAAAAAGCCTAGAGACTGAACAGTACTTGGGAGTCGTAATCAGAGAAGAGGTCATAGAGGTGACCTAAAGGTGTGACATATAGTTTCATTCATTGTGTAAAGATACATGTACTAGTCAACTACATAATGAGCCATCACCAAAATGACAAGATTCCTCCTCAAAGTGGAGCATTAGGCGCTCCATCAGAGATGATCGTTCTCTTTGATGACTCTTCTCTGTCAAATTATTATTGATGGATGTACTAAGAAGGGTGTAGCTTAGCTGTCAACAAGTCTGTACTCAGCAGTATAATCAGAAACATCAACCCCACCTGACCTCTTAGTCAGTAACAAATGTTGGCCTGTCTAAAGTCAGACTTGTGCTTTTAAAAGCAGCAGTAAAGTCAGAAGCCATGAAGACTGAATCAGATTCATCTTTATCCTTAGTAGCACAATCTCATTTTCTCATTGTGCTTACAATGCGCAGCCACAGGGGTGTGCCCACTCCAAAATGACTAGGCCTGGAAATAAGCAAGAGAAAACTGACAGCCTTTTGTTATTTTGGAGCGTATGTGGCATCCCAAAGGCCATGCCGCCCGGGGTGGAGAGCCAACTGGCGTTCAGTTTGGTGAAAGAAGCCCAACTTGACAAATCTGCTTAAACGAGAACCATAAAACTTAAAAAGAAAAGCCTTCCATAATTTCTTTTCAACCACTCACCACGTTGTTAATTATCAAAAGCGTGCGCCTGCAGTGTTGACTGAACTGCCTCCATCAAGGCTAAAGCACTTCCACTTCCTTCCTCTCCCTCCCCACTTGGCTGTGTCACCATAAACAGTTTTTACTTCTTCCAGACATGCCTGCAATAATATTTACCTCCAGCACTGAGACTTTCGGCTCGAAGTGTTTACACTGCACATTCGCAACACAGCTACGCAGCATTTTTACTGGATCCCTATAAGACGAGAACATGCATCTTGCGATTGCGTAGTTGCAGGTTTAAAAATCATGATAAGACGATAAATGCGGCGGCTGCTATAGAAGAATCAGTCCCGATACGTCTTGTTTTGTTCTCACAAACATATAAATATGGAAACATATTTATTCTACAAGACACACATGTAAAAATGCTTCTAAAAATCAATGTTACATCTACAGTCACCAACTAAATTGCTTATGGAAAGTAAAGCTGAAAATGACATTTAAAAAGGGTTTGGAAATAATATCTACAGGCTTCGCCGTGTTGAAATTCTGACTTCTTAACTAGAATAACTGGCAACTTTGGGTTTGATGTCAGCATGACTCTGTATCAGTCCATGCAAATAAGAAATAAAACACACTGTGGTCCCACTTGTGCCACCCCCTGACAGAATGCCGCCCTGGGCATTCCAGTCATTGAGCCACTATGACCACATTAATAAATGCTGCATACTTCATGAGACTTTACAATCCAAATTTACTAAGTGATTTTTTTTCTCGTTCATTTATCCAGAGATCTAAAAAGACTTTTTTTTCTTTTTAATGACAGAAACTGATGTTACTCAGAGTTGTTAAAAGTGCAGATTTAACCCGGTTAGATGTTTTGGAGAACTGGGATTGACAGGCATCTGCAAGCACTTCATTCAGTTCCCCTGTGCAGACCTTAATTTGGCACTAATCGCCATGCGGAATGTCACATGATTCATTCGTGGCCGCATGGCACATATCATCATTCCTCAGCGCTCTACACCCTGTTAAAGACAGATGGTTACAAGTAAACACACCCTGTAATAATCCAGTATAACGGGGCTCTGTGGACATCGTCCCTCCACGTTGCAGCTTTGTGGCGGCCATTAACTGCCGTTTATGATATTGAGTTAAATGAGTTCTTGATTTAACCATGTTTAAGGTTAGTATTGTTAAAAACGTTCACGTTTGGACTTCGATTTTGGAACGAAGTAGCAGCCATTGTGGATTGACGATCCAAAATTGATTAAACAATTTGACTTTAATCAAAAGTAGTATGTAAAAAAATAAAATAAAATAAAAAATCCAATATTTTTCACCCCCAAAAAAGTAGACATTAATAATCAATTTTTATAATTCATCATGTCTACAAACTATGAGCTTTGTAGAGATTTGCATTATATGTACCTGCTTTTCCCATCATCCAGTTGAGTCAAAACTAGTGGAATTCACCCATTGGTGCAGTGATCAGGCTAACTACTATGTTTAAAAGCTAATGACAACATACAAAATCTTGTCATGCTTTGCAAGTAAACATTGACCAACGAAGAAGCATGGAACTATAAATGTGTGTGATTTAAAGTTACATAAGCTATAGGAGAGATCAATACAATGTTAATACTATGCAGCTAGTGATACAGGGGAAAAAAAAACAACCTTTATTGCAATTCTTTTATCTGACTTTCTAATTTTTCAAAGTTTTGGTTTTGTCCTGTTTATGTTTGGGCAGTCAGACGGGCAACCCCGAAATGGTTAAGCGCGTTTCAAATCGAAAATCGAAAAGCCAACGTTTTCCGAAGGGATTCTGTTCTCGAGGCCGCTGCTGTTTGCCGAGGCGCAGAACAAGAAAAGTTATTTCCGCCCGGCTGTAATCCACAACTTTCTCCTCTCTCCTGTGATTGTGGGAGTGCAGAAAAGCTGCTGAGACCTCCAAAATGCAATGTTTCCATTCCCACTGGGTGAGAGTAATCTTACAGGCCCACTCTGTTATCCGGTGGCCCCTCAGATAGTCAGCTCCCGTGTGAACGCTTTCACACTCTCACCTACCCGGTGCGGCTCTCCTCCTCAGATTCCATTTAAAAAAAAATAAAAAATCAAAACTTTAGCTCCTGGGGTTCTGATCAAATAGAGTAGTTATTACATTTTTTTTCCCTGCATTTTGATTCCCTCCCCCCACCCATATGCCTCATATTTACATATAGATTGGGTATTTATCAGTCTGCATTTTACAGCAGATTCACTGAAGTCCTCTTTATTAAACCATGATGGATTTATGTATTTTTAATGAAGAATTGATGTCGAGGGTGTAATTCTTTGAACAAGGGAGTGTACGTGCGATGTGAGCTGAATAATAAAGCACGTGCACTACTGAACTTCAAACTTTAGGGAAAATCTTTGGGGTGTGCGCCATTATCATTTGCACCTCTGTTTTAAGTGGTTACATATGAACGTGTTCTCCCTAGGAATCCAAAGCATTAATCATCTCTATCTTTATCCCGCTGTAAGTCGAGATACGCTGTAATAAGTGTTTGTAGCGAATGCAGGGCAGTTTCAGTTCAAGTCTTAATGGGGTCATTGGCCATCTTAACTGCCAAAAACATTCCTTCGCAGTGAAAAGATAACACAGGTCTTTTCTTTTTACGCTTCTTCGGCTGTATTTATAACTTTGACTGTGTCGTTCTAAGCAGGAGAGGAGACAAATGATCTCACCACGGAGCCCAGTTGCGAACCTCGGGTCTTCAGAGACGGACTGGAAGCGAGCGGGGTGGAAGATAACGGTCAAAGGCGCATGCGCGTTTCAAGGACGCGGTGAAATCCCAACACCACCTAGTGGCCTGACGTCACAACTACAGGAGATTCATGATGGGGGGGCCTCGTCAAAACGTGAAACTTTTCCACAACCAATATCCGAAAATGCTGGTAGGTTCCTGACAGCGGTCTTGTGTAAACGTAGCCTTATAGCCTTATACACCGTCTGGCGCCTTGGGATAACTGAACACAGCGAATCTTGGATTCATATAGTTGGATGAAAAGGATGCTTTGCATCTGCCTCTTGGTTACTTAAGCTAGCATCAATCAAACAAGGCATATCTTGCTTATACATTTGAAATATTATTAAATATCAGTAGTTTCGTTTTGCACCCAAGCTAAGGCTCCTCAATTATGAAAAAAATGTAATAAAAATCACAATCACAAATATATCAGTCTGACTATTGCAAATTTAGTTTAAAAGCATATTGTAGTAAAAAAACAAAACAGTCCATCTGCAGATTAGTATGTGGGGGGAAATAATTGTAATACTAATTATTTGTATTTGTTTTGTTTTTGTAATTGTTTGGAGCCAAAATCAAAATTGAAAAACACATTTGATTAATTTCTTGGGTAATTTAAATTTACAAGTAACATTCATTTGCAATTATTAATTAAGGGAAATAATTCTACGATTCAGGTTATTTAGTGTAGAAGATTGCATTTTTGAAACGTGGCCAATCTGACACTGAAAGCCTTTCTAAATTGTAATATTGAAAAAGTTGCACTAAATTCGAAATGGTCTCACGTATTTGTGTTGTAGATGGACCTGAAAGAGGACTTTGTGGCAGAAAACAATTTAAAGTCGACCCAGCTTTGTAGTCGACCTTTGCACTAATCTTGGGGAATTGACATAGCTTGAGTTCCATGGCTCTAAGACAGTGGTCTCAAATTACTGTAACTTTTAGGTTTCTCTTTGCTTCAGCACACCTGGCTCCTGCTCTGTAGAGCTTGACTGCCTGCTAGAGAGACATGGTTTGGTCTTTGAAATCAAGTATAGGACAAGGGACACATCTGAAAGTTGCAGGTCACTGGCCCTTGAGTTTGAGATTGCTGCTTTCAGTTATGTGCCATTCAGTTCTAAAATGGGCTAATGCGATCTAGAATATTAGAAGACTACTTCTTCTGATATTCCGAGTGTGTAACATACATACTCGGATGTACGTCACACGGCGGATGTTGAGGTTAAAGTGGACATTCCCTGGACTCATCTGCATGAAGGTAAGTAGCTTATATGCCACAACTAATGGTGACTAATGGTGAAATTTAAAAATTTGCAAAATTTCAGTCGCATACTTTTTCATGTTGTCACCTAGTAACATGCTCGGCAGGAAACAGTGTTCACATTGAACTGTTTTGTGTCCGACGTTGAGCTGATAAGCTCGAGAGTTGGCGCAAACAGTCTTAATTTTGGTATCTGTTTTCATGCAGTCTGCCATCTACTTTGAAGAGGCATGTGAACCCTGACAGCCCAAAATGACCAGAGTCTGTAGCATCTGGACAATCCAAAACGAAAGCTGGACCACTCCCCTTACATCCGTGGTTCAGTGTGTAATAATACATTTTTTTATGACTGTTTGAGAATTTCTGGCTAATTTCCAATCTCAAATTAGCAAAATTGAAACCGATATTAGCCAATTTCGAGGAATGCTTGTTGCAGGCTGTTAACAACTCAACACCTCACTAATGCACATATTTTTTGAATAACGTTTCCCGCAAAACTTTTCTTCACATTGAACTTCTCGCCTGCATGGCTAGAGAACGTTATTAGCTCCTTTTTGTTACCTTGCAGCATCAGGTATGAGTGTGTTAAAAGAATTATGAAAGAGCCATGTGAGTCCTTTTATTCTTCTGTCACCATAGTTTCAGACTGACAATGGCTGAAAGCCTCAAGGTTATGAATGAGCTTCTGATAGGATAAATGGTGCAACACAAGCTGGAATGTAGGAGAAAAATGATTGTGTCAGAATAGTGGAAGAAGAACTGGGGGAAAAAAAAAGATTTTACTGTAATTTCTTCTGTTTGTTCAGAGCTGTTATAGTCAATCAGATAGAATCGGTTTTGTTCAACACTTAATACTCAAATAAATGTACAATATTTCCTTTAGGGCTCTCTCTAAACACTTATTCCGGCTCCCTGAACGAGCTAAAGCACATGCCTGCCGCCTGTCCATAAACAAAAAAGGGCCTTGATGAGACTTTGGACTCAGTTCAAGGAGTCGAACAGATGCTCCTTCAGACCAGATGAAGTGGAAAAGCGCTGACAGCTGGATACGGACCAGGTAAGCTGCCTTTGATATCAGCACAGTCACTGGGCTGCAGGTACAGTTTGCAGACAGCATCAGGCTGAAGGTAGAGGAGTCTTTATCTCTGGCTGATCCCCTGCCAGGGCAACTCTCCCACAGCCCAATATGACACAAGGTGATTGAATATTCATTACAGTTTCATGCCTGGGCAGCAGTACTGGATTTAGTGAAGAGGCCTCAGCATCAAGAGTCAGCCACTGATGTCCCTAGATAATCCCACTTACTTGTATTTGGATTCTGTTCTCTTCCTTTGGCTTTTGCTTCTTGAGTATTACATTCTATAACCTTATGTTTTACCTTAGAAGAAATGTACTTTATCTTTGCTCGAAGAATAAAAGTAGTAGTTGTTCATGCTACATTGTAAACCACAAGAATTGGAATTCAGCTAATAAGAAGCAGCTGAAAAACAAGCCTTTCAGAGCACAGCAGATAATTGAATAACACCAAAAACATCCACTTCTGAATAATTCAAGATGGCCACCGCGATCATCAAGGAAAATGTATTTTTACACTACATTTTCCAACATTTATCAGAGAGGAACACTTTTGGTGTCAAATCATAGTCTATATATTTTCTTGATAATGTTTCCTTTTTCTGCTGGGGATTTTTCAAAATAGTCGTAATGCAGAGTATGTGTTTGTGCTAAAATCAGCAGTAGTTATTGTCAGTGGTGAGCATAGCTAACCACTAATTGGCTAGGCAAGAATCTTAGCTTTGCTAATTTTAATCCGCTAAACATAACATAAATTAGAAGCTAATGCTAAACACACAAAATAAATTTTCCTGGAAGCTAACACTAAACCGCCAAACGGGTAAAAAGAAAAATTGCGGAACATAACACTAACCAACAAAAACGACTAACTCTGTGTCACTTATCTTAATCTACTTACACTTGTCGACAGATATAAGCTTGTATACAGCAAAGTGTGCAAATCTACATATTGTTACTTTAAAGTTATATTAAGAGGACAACTACAGTCAAAAACATAAGATACAACATAAAGTTAATGAAAGTCCTGAAAATGGATAACATGGCAATATGGCAATTATTGGTCAAAAAAGCCCCAAAATGGGGGGCATCTTCAAAAGTGGGCGTCATTCTGAAATTTATCAAAATAATTGAAACCTGCTCAGCTTTCAATACAACAAGCAGCAAACAACAGTGTACTCTATATGTTTGGAGCTTGATTTTTCTTCCTCTGAAACATTTCTACCCTGTTTTTCTAACTGGAAGTCAGACTGACACACTGGCTGCGTTGTGCGTCCCATTTGTGACAGTTCTGTCTGCGTTACGTTGTCAGTGAGACGGTTCCAAGGCAAACTTTCCACTGCGTAATTCCTTTGCCATGTTTTGTGTGAATGGATTGCCTTTTCAGCCACCTCGATGTGTTATGTTGTAATTAAAGAAGTGTTTGAACATGACCTGATGAAGGATACACAGAATAGCCAGAGAAGAGGGATGGCAATCGTAGCTGAAGAAAGAGTTGCATTCTTGCACAAAGACTGTCCTTCACACTCACCATGCTGCTAAGTTAAAAAAAAAAAGATAAATCCTAAAGCTTGATTAGCGGTTGCACAGAGTACAAACGCCTTAACGCAGAAATTCCTTCCATAAAGCAGGATGATGAAGCAATCCAGGAATGCTATTGTTTTTTAATGCTCTTAATGCTGTTTGACTCTTAAATCAAGACTAGTTGCTATTTCTGGCTGAGATTGATCCTGTGTCATAGAGCCAGGCTACAGTCCTCTCTGAAGGTGACACTTCATGGAGGAATGTGGTAAACAGTAACCTGGCATTTTTAAGCAACCCAAGACAAAAAAAACAAAAAAAAACATTTAAAAGTATTATATTTAACAGAAACGTAACAGCCTACCACCCCTCCTACAGCAATTACACAACAACCACTGAAATATTGCAGAACTGACAAGATAGTGCCACTTAATCTCATGCAACAGGATGCAAAGTATCTGCCTGATGAAGATTCTCTGCATACATATTAAATCTACTTTCTCCTGAAGTCAGTGAATTATTATTTGACCACTTGGCTCATAAAGCGTTGGAATTTCATCCCATTGTTGGTAAGTTAATAGTTAAATATGAAAAAAACAATTTTTAAAACCCCCAAAAAGTTAGATGTGACGTCATGGCAAAGGCAACATACCTCATCGTGACAAACGTTGTATATACATAGGACACAGTGTGACAGCATCTTTAACATTTGTCGACACATTGTGACAGTGGATTTATCAAACTACACTAATTGCTTTTTGAAATGTTTCGTGCTCTTGAAGAGTGTTTGCTTGGTGCATCTGCCAAAAAGAATCTCTGTAACCACTAAGACCTGATGCCATTTCATTTTTGGTCCCCAATTGAACCAAGTCTACTGGACTATCAGGTGTGAAAATACTCTTAGAAGAATCTGTCATTAAAAGGTCTTGGAACAGCGCTTGTTGTTCTGTGCAGGACATAGTCTAATGGTTTGTATCGGACTAAACATATAACTCAGAAGATTTTTAGATTTTAGATGAAATTGCTATGGTTTTACTACTAGTTTGGTCACTGGTTGAGTCTGATTGGACTGGACGGAAAAGAAGAGGCGCAAATGAATTGGGTCTCTTATAATGTTCCACTTATACTCTGGGCAAACCTGAGTAAACGCAAGAGGAAAATTTATATTTGTTCTTGTGATGTGGGTTCTATTTTCTTAAGCTGGACACAGTGACGGGTATCTTGGAGAAAGAAAACGGGAGATGAGAAGAAGAAGACAGAGCGACAAGAGTTGCTCATAAAAGGCGAACTATAGAAACAAATTTGGGTGAAAATGTTTGCACACTATAATGACAAATACAACATTGTTCTTCCCTCAAAGCAAGCTGCCTTTTGTACCTGAAATATTGTCACCAGTTGAATGCACGCATCTTTTCAAAATCAAAGTTCCAGCTCTCGTTTTTTCCCCCTCCTCTTGGCACTTGCATTGTCAGCGCTGACATGTGGAATGTGATATGTGACATTTGCAGTCTTCCACGCCGAATTGTTTTCTCATTACGGTATGAAGGTTGTCTGGAGCTGCCCGGTTGTCAGCCACCGTGGTGGTCCCTTTGGCTATAAAAGAAGTTATGTGGCAGCCATTGTCAACAACCCTCTTCACCCTTTATATTCAGAGACATGGCACCTCCACCTCTCAACAGGGCGGCACGTCACACACTCCCACTAACACCAATGCACGGCTTCTCCAATGGGTCTGCGGTCATCTTTGTTTGTTGCCACCGCTGCCTCTCAAGAGCAATAGCTTCCATTGCATTCCTGCCAGAGTTGGTCATTAGGGCGCATCCACTTTGGCGGGCGAACTCGGGAGAGCTTTCTGTCTCCGGCCTGATGGATGGCCTGTCTGACTTTATCTGAGCAGGACGGCTGGGGCCAAGAGATTGTCACTGCTGACTGCTTTATCAGGGCCTGACTTATAGAGCTGTCATCCTCTTAGAGTAAGGTTCCCAGGCACTTCGTCCAGCCATTCCCCCCTCCTGTCCATCATGCTTCCTCCTCGAGACCTTGCCCTGCATGATTGCCTGCAGGTCAACAAAACTATCCTCCGCTGTGTGCAACAGTCCCATTGTAAGAGCCTCTTTTCCAGAGATAGTCCAGACTTATTGCCCATTGACTTGTCTTATACCGTGCCTTCCAAAACGGTAATAGCTCTTGAACTTTTTAAAAAATAAACCAGTTTAAATCCAGCTGTTCTGTGAAGACCTCAGAGCTTTCTCCCATTGAGCTTGATTTCTCTGGTTGAAGGAGACCCATAGAGCTGTCACATAATGAGGTCGAGGTCAATTTTAGGATTGTAGTCTGCCTATGTAGGGGTTGTAGTACGGCAATGGCAGGCTACAATAAAATACATTCCAATTCAAGGTAGATACTGTGTAAAACAACACAAGGAGCAACATCTAATCTTTACATTCCACATGTGAAGATCTGGAAATCTGGTACAAGAGTGGCTTGGTAAGGCACTGTCAGTTCAACAGATGTAGGCACAACACATTTGAAAAGAACAAGGATGTTGTTTTTTTTTATGTTTTTTTTGCACAATCCAAACCTTGCATGAAAGCCAATTGCACTGCAGTTTCTCAGACGTTCTCTCACGTGCCACATCCATGTTTCAGCTTACCATGAAACAACAAGAATCCTTCCTTCCTTACTTTCACCTCAAAGACCCATTGGAGAGGTTGGGGGAACGCCAAGGAAAGTCTGTGGGCCTCTTTCACATTCTGGTGTGTTCTTTCAAACAGGGCAGCCTTTGCTTAGCTGTGCGCCAAGAGCCTGTTAAAAAGTACAAACACTCAGCAAGTGTTTAGTTTTCTTATTAAAGATGTAGCCAAACTTATATAGACTCGATGTGGTGTGTGAGTCATCCAGCTGCTATTAATTTGTTTCTGTAGGATCAAGTCGGACGTGTTGTTTAAGCCAGATATTTGCAGACATTCTGCAAAGAGACGGGCATTAAATCTGACTGAATCTTTCATGTTGTAGGTCAGTTGGGTTCACAAAAACTAATTAGTTTAACTACGTCCAGAATAATGACAGGTAAAAAAGCTTTTATTTTTTATTTTGGTTTTCGCTTTCTTTAATTTCAAAATTTTACAGATATTTTCTCTTAAAGTTCTGTTCTCACGATGCTGTCCGTTTTATGAAGTGTACCTTTGCTCCTCCAAATGTATCAATGGGCGTTATGACCAAACCCCTCTATTTTAATTTCACCAAACCACAGGAAATGTCGGCAAACATTAAGGTCGTTGTCCCTGAGTATATTTTCAAATCTGTAATTTGACTTATGTGTCTTTTGGAATAATGGCTACTTCCTCACTGAGTGGCCCTTTCGGTCCATGTCGGTACAGTACTTAACTCCCTTGATAATTATTATTCCCAGTTTCAGCCAACCTGTCTACAAGCGCTTTTGCTTTTTCGTGGGTTTGTTCCACACATTTCACACCAACAGAAAACAGATCTGGCTCACAGAATCTGTTTGCAAAGTTGTGTTATGGTTCCATATTCCCATGACATATTATTGTTTGAACAGATGAATGTGGCGCCCAAGAATGAATCCACAATTTCCTTCTTATTATTTTGCCTAACTTAGAAGGGAGTAGAGTTTATAAAGTGTTACCTCAGCATACCAGCCATTTTAGCTTTCCCAGATTAACTAAATATACTGCATGTAGACTTTGTTTGTAAATGTCCGAATTTAGAAAGAAAAAATTAATCTCTTTGTTGTTGTTCTGGAATTTGGAAAATCCAATAATCTTTATAATCTGAACTGAATTAAAGTAGGAACTGTTTAGTGTGATTTAATCTCGGGCAGAGAGAAAGAAAATGGATTTTTTTCTGAATTTCCCCTTTGTGGGACAATAAAGGATATGTCATTCTTTTGTTACTTATTGTATGCAGATATTTGGCATACTGATATCTGTGTGGTAGTTGATTTGTTTTGTTGTGATGAGTTTTCTCTAAGAGAAGAATACATAACTATATTTGATGATCAAAACTAGAATATTAATCAGACAAAGTCACACAAATGACCCACAGATTTTCAGATGTTGGACACAAGGAACAAAAAAAGTCCTTTTACTTCACTTCAGGTTTCTGGCACAGATATGATAAGTTCTCCATGTGCTTGCTGTGACCTACATTACATTTGTATTGTGAAGACCTTTGACATGTAATAAATGTAATATGCTATGCGATATGTAAACTTCCACCGTTAAGCTCTTTGTTTTTGTTCGTACAGCTGTGGCTGAAACAGGAATAAAGTAGACGAGTGATGATAATCATTACATAAACACTTGCAGTTATATGTTACATCTGCAAAAACAAACAGATATGTTTGTTTCTCATTGTGTCACGTTGACCTGTGTGATCCTCTTACCCTGACAGTTCATCCAGCGCGTTCCCTTCTCCTGCATTCTGCTTTATGTTACGTGCGGAAACATCCACAAAACTAGAAACATATGGTTGGAGGAATCCATGCGTCAAAACAGCTTAAATATGCTGCTTGGTAATATACAGTTATTTCTGAAAAGCCACTCAGAGAAAAGCTAAAACGTTTTCGTTTTTCTTCTTTTGTTTTCTGTTCTTACTTTGCGTTTTCTTCTGTTTTATTGGGCTGCCACGCTACAGGCAGACATATTGTCTAACATGTATTTTTATTTAATCACAGGAACATCATGACTAATTGAATATCTGCATGCTGTGAATAGCACAGAACTTATTTTTGCTTTTAAATCTAGAGGTGGGCACACTGGAGCTAGTCTGCTAATTGGCTAATAGCATAAGCAAAATGTTTTGATAGCGCTTTAGCATTTTTGCTAACTTTGAAAACGTTTAGCGCGCTTAGCTTCCCCTGATGTTTTGTTTCCAGATAAATTCTAAACGCTAATTTATGTGGATGTTTTGTAAACTTTCAGGATGGTAAAGTTTGAAAAACTGCGGCCTGTAGAGAACATGTCGTGCCATTGAGACATGATGGACATTGACATGGTGGAATTTAGCACTTTAACTTGCCATATTGGTATATTAACATCAGCAGAACTAACATTTATAACTGCTAGTGTTTTTGAGTGTTTTTGGTGGAAGTAACTTGTTAGCTAACTGAGAGCTAGCTAAAGGATCACCAAATCACGTGTCCAGACGCCAATGCTGCCAAGTCTGGTGGATATGTTGTTGTAGTTATTGCAGTACAGGCACATGACCTTTTCAACACACTCAGTCTCCTCATTCCCACCAGTTCCTCTAAGTGCCTGATTTGTCATAGTGTGCATTTACGAACAAAGATGAAAAAGCGTTTCTCACCGTTTCCGCTCTTGTTTCATAGCTAAACCATGACCTCCCGTTAAGCTTGATATACAGAGCTAAAATATTTTTTTAGCTTGTTTTTTTCGTTTTTCTTTTTTTTTTTTTTACTATGACCAATCACCACTAACAGGGCTTTTGTAATAAACCTGCTGAGAATGGGGAGCAGAATGGAGCCAATGTGTCAATGAGAGTCATTCCGCTTGAGCTTGAGTTTTTCCTGTCGCCCCTCTCTTAAACCCTGCTCTTTGTCTAACCTGAATCATATCCCTTTAATACTGTGTAATCGCTGAAGGAGGGGGGGGATTTATGTCCTCTCCTCCTGAGTAGGGGGCCAGGGATACTTGGGTAGAGTGAGTAAAAGCTCCTGGAAGAAGAAATGGTCATTTTGTGTCAGAAAATAAAATGTGGGATGTATATTTCTCCCCAAAGTTTTTATAGACTACTCAGAAACTTTATATTAAAATGTGCTTTGCCAAAGAACACTCTTTAAATTATAAAATTGAACGTTTTTGGAGTTAGCATGGTAAATATTTGAAAGCGTGGCCAACACAGACCGGATGGCTTTGTTCACTTCCTCCACTGCTGCTGCTAAAACGACAGGGCAGACTACAAATCTAAAACAGTGCAGATCATCATCATCATCGTTCATAACTTACCCTTCTGTTATGATGTTAATTCCGAACCAAATATAGTGGAAAACTATATTTTTCCACTATAAAAATATAGTGGAAAAATATATTTTTATATTTTTCCACTATAAAAGTAGTGGAAAAATAAATGAACTGGTGTTAGCTTATAAGCAACAAAGAAGCGGATTCATCAAAAAGTGAAGATGGTCTGATTCCTTTAGGATAATTTAAATGTCTTAAAGGGAAAGCGTTACGTAAAATCGACTTGTTTGAGCTTTAGCCAATATTATATTCGTCCCTCATCTAAACCATAACCGGAGTGTTGCCTTTCATGCATGTTTGAGAAATCCTTTAATCTCCCATGGCAACCATTCAGCCGTGCAAAAGGCCTGGGTCAACCCAGCACCGCCTTCGAGGACGAAGCTCCTCCTAGGAACTGAAGTTTCCAAGCTTCTGAGCTTCTGTCTTGCAGAGCAGTCCATCCCCTTTATCGCCTCCACTTCGCTCCTTCAGACTAGCCAGCTGCAATTAGCAAACACCTGCTGGAACTGCACATCAGCTGAGCTAAAGTTAATAAAGGAGCCATGTTGTGATGACTTCCTTACGGCGGAGTTTCAGAAAGAGAGAAAGAGACAAAGGCCCAATTTCAAGGTTTTAAATTAGGAAGCAAAATTTCTTTTAAGTCATATTTGATATATATATGTTAACGTTTTGATAACAAATGAAGGCAGCAGTTATGATTTATTTGTGGTAAAAAAAAATGGCACTATGTGCCTAGAAAATACATAACACTTTCCTTCTAAGACAAAAAGAGAAATCTTATGAAACTTGCTGTTGTTTTTAGCTCATTTTATCAGCTATTTATTTTCAAATACTTAATTTGTTGTTTTCTTGCTGTGTTTGTAATTTTGTTTGATCAAAACAGGTCTTGGTTCTTCTTGAGACAAACTGTCATTGATAAAGGTAAAAAAAAATTAAAAATCCATTTATGACCATCCAACATTAGTGAAGAAATTGTATTGAGAAGTCGTAATCAGCACCGAAAGACACAACCTGAAAGTCAAAAAACCGTCCACAGTCCCATGAAACCACTTTCTCCGGACAGCATTTCATTTCCTCCAGAGGCGTTCGCGTTAAGTCATCCTGTCCGCCGCCAACAGGTCCACCGATGCCGATAAGACGTTTCGCCGTCCCGTTCTTTGATCAAGCCAGCCTCGGCTTTCTCACAGGATCAAATGAAGCACTTAACATCCTAATCCGGAGCAGTCGGCTGAGCTTATGGCCAGGGGAATGTTTCGTGTAATGTCAGCCGACAGCACGCATACATCACCTGGGAGCACATTTCTGGACCTGTAACATTAACCGGGACGTTGTGCGTATCGGCTCTCTACGGTGTTCCCCTGTGAAATCCAAACCTGCGACTCTGAGGTTTCTGTCCACGAAGGGGATGGATAGAAGGACCGTCCTGCTGAGCCAGGAAACTTAATTAAGTGTGGATAATTCATGAGCTCGTAATGTCTTTAATGGAATAACAGCTAAACCATCACAAGAGGCAGTAATTAGTCACTGAACTTTATTCGTCTTACCCCATTGTAGGGTTTTAAATTACTCCAGGTGGTTTAAGTTATGATTTTTGCCTCATTTAGTCCTGCTTCTTGATGGAAATTGTAAATTAATATGATAATCTTTATTAATTTTGCCATTATCTTTGTTACGTGTAAAACCAACTGAACTTTTCCAGTGGATATTTACCTTTTAATGGTGACCTTATTAAACCAGTTAAACTCGCTGAAATTTAAAGGGACAGTGTTGTGTAAAAGCCACATTTTTGAGCTTTACGTTATGTTAAGATCATGTGTTGTTTGTGCTTTAAAGGATGAAGCACAAATATTACAACAGTAAACTAGTAAATAAAATAAAATCATAATGTTACAAAAATAGTCGAAAGAATATGGTCAATATTTTGACAATAATGCCAAAATAATACAAGAATAAAGTCATAATATTCCAACTTTATTCTGGAAATGTTACAACTTTCTTCTGGTAATTTATTCATAAATTGCTTGTTGAAATTTTCAAAGTTAAGGAGGAAATGCAATAGAACTACAGAAATCCTGGGCAGCCATAGCTTTGTTTAACCAAAAATAACAGCTTGAACATTTAACTCAGTTTCCATTATCGCACGATTTTCTGCTTTGTTGTCTTAATCATTGGATTTATTTTCTAGAGATAAGTTAGTGTCTCAGCCTCAGAATCACATAGAGAAAAAAACCCAACTGTATTTCATTTCTAATTCCCTGAAGCAAACTCCAAAAACTCATGTAAGATTCCTCCGTCTCTGACTCCATCTTGCCTTTGCGGCTGCACGTCTGACCACAGATCTGAGCTGAGCGCCAGAGCCGCGCTCTTCCAGGGGAAATGTCCCCACAGGTGTTTTACTCAGGCCTGCCTGGAGTCCTTTGTTGCCCTGGGGGAGCTGTAAATGTGTTCTCACCATGCTCACTTAGGGTTCAGTTGTTAGGGAGCGGCCTGGCCACGGAGCGATCCACCTGTTCACCATCTGATCCCTGACGACGGCTTCTGCCGTCCCCAAGGGCCGCTCTAACGTGGCCGCCGCAAACACACCAGAACAAGACAGGTAACAGCTTGTTGTTACTGTAAAAACTGGACTGTAATATGTTAAAATGACTGATATTTTATCCCCACTTTAGTTTAGGAAATCTGATTTCCCCACAATAAATTTCATTGTTTTACGCACCCAGGCCTCAGAAGGAACATATGTCGTTTTGTTTTGATGCAACATCTTGTTGATTTTGTTTTTATTGCAAAATATTTGTTGATGAGCAATCAAAACATGTTGAAAGTGGATTTAATGAGGGACAAAAGCCACTTTTTTCCTCTGTGCTGGATATGATTCAGTTTCATTTAGTCTGCATGGAATTTCAGAGAAATAATGCAGTCAAGCCGAAAATCGGTCTAAAAGCACAAAAATGCATTTGGTTTCCGTTTGTGCAATAAAAGAAAAATAACTGTTTGGCCTTACTTTGGTCCGTCAAAATTCATGAATATTACAACCAACAACTAAGTCTGTCTCAACAAATCATTTAATCGCATGATAAATCACGTGACTGGGTTATTTTTAATTAATCGATTTGTTGTTTTTATTTATTTTGGATATTCAAAATGTTTTCCAGTTCCAGTGTCAAATTCTCATTAGAATCTAAAGTTTATGGATCATTAAGAATATGTTCTTGCCTTATTACGTCATTGTCATTGTACTACTTGAAAATGGTCTCAAAACAACAACATTATCATTTATCGCAATAACTTCTGGGACCATATGTCGTCCAGCAAAACCAATTATTTACTTAGAACAAGCTCCTAGATCTTGCTGAAAAGTTGTAAGTTAGTTTTGTCTTGTTTCAAGTGTTCTCAGATGTTTGCACCAGTAACTAGAGCAAATCTACGATTTGGTGTTTTCGACAGAGTGCAGATTGACTCTGTTGTAAGAGGAGCTGAATGGGACAGTGATGTTGAAATGACAGGACTGAGGCTCCAGCTTCATGCTTTCTGCTCACCTGTAAAGTAAAGGTGCATCTTGTTCATGCAGTAGCACCTTCCCCCACTGAATGCTCTATGCTAAGTTTCCTGCCTGGATTCCTAATTTCGTTTCCTCAACAGCAGCATTAATATCTGTCACTTTAATTTCACGTTAAAATACCTGCAAATTGTTTTGGATGTGTTTGTTATTGCTTGTTTTTTTTTCCACCCATAATTCATTTCACTTTAACACAGAAGCAATCTATGTGTTTTCAGAAGACGGGAAGGTACTTGATCTTTCTGTCGTCGCCCGCTGTTGTCTGCGCATGTTTTAGGAAAACTTTATTAAAGAGGAAATGAGAGGTTTTCTGAACCGTCACACCTTCTCCTGTTGTTCAGTTTTCACCTCGGCGGCTTTCGCCAGGTCCCCGTCACCAACGGGTCATCAGGTCTGACAGCTGCTCCTGACCAAAATGCTTCATTTTCACTGGTTTGGCTCCTTTTGCTTAGATCGTTTAAAAAACGTCAAACGAAAAGCAGGGTAGGTGTGGGGAGAGAAAAGGGTGAAGTCCCTCCTCAAGCCAAGTTTAACTCCAGTGCAGCTGTTGGTGGAGACCTTCCTTTATAGCTGATTACCTCACCATAACCGGGTTATGAAAATATCATCACTTGGTATGCGTGAGCGTGTATGAACAGGGAGAACTCGGAGCTAAATCGGGCGGAGTGAGATCGATTGTAAAAGTTGTACAGGAGCAGAAATGCTGCTGCGGTTGGATTTCCAGCAAATTTTGTGTCTGTTAATATTTCTTCTCCTTATGTTTCACGTGAACAAAACAGTTAATGGGAATGTTTTTTTTCCCCCTCTTTAAAATCTTCACTTCTCATATGATGTCACTTTATTATGTCTTTTTGTTCATGCTTCTTGTTTTGTTTTTCTAAGCGTGGTTGCCTTGTGCCAAAAGCAGCTTGTCTAGTTGATGCATGGTTTATAGAAGAGGTTCTATCTGCTTTATATGGAGGCAATTAGAAATACCTTCCTTTTCAAAATGATCTTCCATCCTTTCTAACAGCTGTCATAGGAAATAGTAGCTCTTTGAAAAGTCAAGATCTTATAACTCATGTTTTCTGTTGTGATGGAGCAAAGCTTGCCAAAGAGGATCAGCTCTCCTCCTCTGTCTCTCTCCTTTTTATTAGGTCCCAACTCAATGTTTGTAAGTTTTTATCAATTCTCATTATAGTCTTAGCTTTAATGAGAATTAGCATTCCCATTAAAGTGTGATTGGTTCCTCCTTAATCCAGCAATCACAATAAGAATGATAAATTATGGTTGAAGTATTCAAAATGCCCCATCTTTGCAGGTGATGTGTAGCATTGGCTCACGTTATTTTTTTTCTTCTTCTGAGGTCAATAAAATCATTATGAAAGTAAAACTCACACATTCCAAGTGTTTAAAATAATCTTTTTTTGTTCATTTATTTATTTATTTTCCCCAACAGGACGGTGTTGGCACCATGCCCTCAGAGCGGAGCGGTCCTCCGTTTCAACTCCCACATAAACAACAGGAGCAGGCGCGTGGCCTCGCAGCCAAAGTGGAGCATAAATTGGACAGAGGTTGTGATCGGGGGCCCAGACGTCCTGCAAGCAGAGCGGTGAGTAATGGACTCCTGTTGAGTCAATGAGTTCTTTTAAAGACGGAGAAAAAAAAAAACGCCTTTATTGTGAATGATAGAAAACATATTAAACTTTTTAAAATCTGCTTAACTTGCCCAGATTATATAAGAACAATACAAGATGTGAGATTAAAAAAACAACAACTGAACTATAAGAAAAGTAGATTTTTTTTCTTTCCAATGTTATCAGAAAATTAATCTAATTATCTTTTGATTACAATAATTGTATTAAAAATGAAGCTTAAACATCCCAATTAATTAGTAATCTGATTCCTCATTAGTTGTGGTGCACAAAAGGTTAAAACACTTTAAAAAGTTAATTTTATTATTATTATTTATTATTTTTTTTACAGATGGTGGTTTTGCATTGTACAAGGTCATAAAGTGATACCTTCCAATTTTATGGTTTCAAAACTGAGCTCCATCAGAAACTCAAGAAGGTGAAAAAATATTAAAGAGACTTTTAGCTACAATTGTTCTGAGAGGATATAGTTTTCACGTTTCTAAATGTTGACATTATAAAATGATGTCGACATGGTAAGTAATATCTCGTGGCTGTTTTGAAGCAGATTTCTCTCAAAACTGAGAATAAAACGCCTCTTGTAGCAGAACTGCTTCAGTTGTTAGCTTGGTTAGTCAAATTAGCTCTGTTGTAGCACAAAACGAAACTAAAATCACACTTAATCTGTCGCACATAATCTAAAAATCATTTCAGTTGAATTTGGTTTCATTTCTTGCTTAAAATGTGCTTTCATTTTCTAATACCTTAAACCATTTCCAGGTTGATAAAGCTGGCAAGGGTGTGCTAAAGAAGATATAAAAAGTTTCTCGCTTCAGAGTGATGTATTCATGTAAGCTTTAAAATGCCTAAAAACCACACACATCTTACTCATGAGGATGAAGTGGAAGCGGGTGGGGGGAAGCTCAGCGAAGGGACAGAGTCCATTAGCAAATACCTGAATGAATTACCTGCATTTCACCCAGCTGAAACAGAACCTCTTATCTTTGAGCCGCGAGCCTCGTATATCTTAAAGTCACGCAGCTGATGAAATGTTTCAGTGCGGCGCTTCAAGAAATATGAGCCAATCACCGTTAGAGGTCCCATGTACTGCAGCCACAGTAGCCGCTGAACAAAAGTGGGAGATGTGACCCTGGGGCTCTGACTCGACATTCTTACCGCTAAGCGAGCGCTTACTGTACATTCATCATTTGGCACCGGGGGCTTTATCGGCACTCGGGAGTTGTATTACAAGCCAGAGGCGCCTTGTTGTTTGACTTTACCTGTGTGGGGACTCGCGATGCATCCTGCCTTCGGGAGGACGTAGACGTGAATGTCACCGTTTTCGTGGAAACCAGACATGAGGCTGCGCGGCCGACGCAGAAGAGTCTGCAAGCAAAATCTGAGCGTATTTGACCCCGTTTTGGTGTCGCTGTTTATATTTATCAGGTTGGGACAAAGAGTGGCTCACCAGTGTCTCGCTGCCTTTTGTTGCGCCATTGTAATACAATCTCAATTGGATCCAGCATCTTTCAGATCTACTTATCCAGCCATGCAAAATGTTGCTCATCACAATAAGACAAAACAGATGGATATCAGGGTTTGTTCTTTTTCTTTTGGTGATCCCATCGTAGTGAGAACTGATTGCAGCACTCTGTTTTGTTCAGTTTTCCCTTAAATCTGGATTACTGAGAGGAAGAATTTTGTTTTTCATCTTTTAGGATGATATGAGGGAGGAAACACTGTGATGTTTGTGTTTGTCTACTCAAGTAGAACTTTCTTTTTCTATCTCTTGTCAGACAAGTTCTGTTCCTTAAACTATTATAGATGCATATTCTTTCTCTTTTTCTCCCAACATGTTGGATATTTAAGAAGAAGTTTTCAATTACATCATGTCTGAAGGGATTATCTCCATCTACACACAAAGGCATAAAAAATTGTAAGGTTCACACAGTCTACAAAATAAATGAAATTCGATCTGTGACAGCGTTTTCTGTGCAGTGAACATGATGCACTCTACCAGAGGGTGGCACCAGACATAAGGCTGATGAACAAAGTAATTGATCAGATCATGAGCAGAAGAAGAAAAACTAACTTTTTCTTTTCTTTTTTTTTGGCTATATGACAGTATATTGGTTTTATTTTGATAGAGGGTTTGGGTTTAGTGCATGTGACGTGAGATTCTGCCATGACGGTGTCCAATTACAAAGCGTATAAAATGAAGTGTAAAAATGTCAGAAATTTTGGGATTCTTAGAAATTCTCTAAAAAAGAAAAAGAAAAAAAAACATTTCTGAGTTTCAAATCTAACATTTTCACCTTACAACTGAAATTTCCACGTTATTTTCCAGAAAATTTCAGATTTTTTCTCTTCCCAATTTTTGATTTTCTGCAGTCTCAATTTGACTTGAGTGAAATTATTGGTTATTCTATAAATTGAATTTTCTATTGCTATTGATCACGCGTCTATCATATTATGCATGATTATTGATTTATTAGCCAGCCTTGGTTGCTATATTGCACAACTCTTCATACTTTTATTGTGTGGTCTGAAATTAGTCACTCTGTTTGCAGCTGTTTAAAGAAAGAAAACAATTTAATGTTTTTGTTGGTCTACATGTAACCAAGTCTGCTTCGTGAGGACTTTTTCTCTGAGTCATTGCAATTTTCCTTTTATTGAGCCTGAAGCTGGCGACGAGGAGGGATTGTTTCTTCTAGGCTCGTGCCAGGCATGAGCACCTCTGGGTCATTTGAGAGGCATCTCTAAGAAATGCAAGCATGCACCGTCTTGCACATACCGAAAGACGCCTGCATGCTCGCAGGCTGGGAGAAAGCTTGTTCGTTTTTTGTTTTTTCGCACTTCTTTGGCTCACATGCTCAAAATTCTAATTGTGTTCACTCTGAGGAGTTAATTAGGCTTGTCAAACGGAACTAAAACACGACAGGGGGGGTTCTAAAGAAGTCTGACCTTTTCAAAATGACAAGCTGTTTCAGCCACACCTAAACTTTGACAACAAGCATCGTAGTTCAGATCCCTTTGAGGCTTAATTTGAAGTTCACAAACGGATAACATTAGTGGTATAATGGAAAGCAGGGATTATGAACGCTGGATTTAACGCCTGGGTTTGCTTTTTTTCCCACTTAATCTGCTTATTGGATCTTGGTGAGAAAAGGAATTATAGTTCCTGAACACATGAAATATCAAAAGGAGAAAAGGAAGGGCGCCGTCACCTCTTTCACACTCCTGCTGATTGGCTAATAAGGAGCGACTTATTAGGAGTCCGTTTTCCGCAGACGACCATTTAAAAAAAAAGCCATCTTAAATTAAAAACAGCACTGCAATGCATCTAACTTGTTCTGGAGATGAACTGTAGCGCAGGGCATTCTGGGTAAATATAACCAAAGCAAAACAAGAATGTTGTGTTAGCGGGACGAATGGCTTGTAGTCTTTTGCCAAAGAGAAATCTTAAAATTCGACGCCAGTCCATTTCTGTTTACATTTCGTGACGAAGGAAGTTGCGCCAAGTCTCATCTTTAGAGGTTTTTGTGTTTCTTCCTCCAGTGGTTTTTGGTGGTGGTGCGCCATCACAGGTGAGAGTGTGAACAGATTCTCCGACTCGCTTTTTGAGGTTGTCTCAATCCGCTTCCAAACTAACTCTGGTGTGAATACAGAACGGCCTCAATCCGAACCAACTACAGCTAATTTTTTTTTTTTTTCGATTTCATGAGCCACCAGTGCTGGGGATTATGGGGAAACGCTGCCACTGCATCTACTGACATCATACCTGGTCTGCTCAGTAAAAGGGAGTTTAATACAAACCCACAACACACATTAGATAATTGCTATAAAAAGATTTGAAGAATCATTTTGTGTCAAGTTTTAGTGAAACTTGCACACATTTTCTCTGCATGCACAAGAGCTTTTGAAATTGATCTCTAATTTGGCTTTAGGCTTTAAAGGATGAAAAACTGCTTTCTTCAAAAGAATATCTGTGCTTAAAGTTTATTCACCAGACCTTTGCAGTCGTATAGGATGGTTCCTCCTCTCATTGCTTTTACTTTATTTCCAGAAAATGCTTAAAGCACATTATCCACGCCAGGACTCATAATTGGTTTTCATAAGCAGAGGAGCCAACGCTGCTTACACATTATCTGATATTGTTGCACCAAAGGTTGGATGAATTTACAAGCGTCAACAGTCACTGCAACTTATTAGCCTGCCCTTTGGAGGGGGTTGGCTTTATGTCATCCCTCCGTTCGACTTGGGAACAAAGAATGACACCACAGTCATGTGGAAGTCATCAGCGTGGCGCTGTAGCGTGACCAAAGGCTCTCCAAACATCATTTTATTTGTTGTTGTACAATTTTAGGGATGGAGGAAACGCAGGCGACGTGATGACAGTCGGAAAACATACCGGACAAGTTGTCCTCCTAGTCCTTTACGTCAGCAAACTTAAAGTTGCACTACTGTGTATTCCCCAGGAATGTAGTGCCATTTTATAGCACAATCAAGTAGCTGTTGCTTTCAGCCTTCCTAAAAATGCTTTATGTATTAAATATGAATTAAAAAAGAGACTTTGTAATTTAACCTCTGAGTTGGGTTTCTCTCTTTAAAAAATGCCTGGTCTTTCTGAAACTCCACCTTCAGGACGTCATCACATTATTGCTCCTCTATTAACCCTTTAAAAAAATTTTTACCAGTCCTGCACAGAGAAGCAGCTCGTGTAATAAACTCGGCAGATGTGCAGTTACCAGCGGTTTGTCGTCGTTTGCTGGCGATTCTGAAGGAGCTGCGTGGGGATCTGGGCTCTGTCATGATTGGGAACTGCAGCTCGGAGGAGGAGCTTTGTCATTAAAGGTGGAGATAAATCTACTTTGGTGTTTTGCACAGTTGAATGGTTGCCACAGGAGATTAAAGGCGTTCCCAAACAGACGAAATGTTTGAGAAACATTTTACCAGGACACAATTCTAGATAAAAATGCAGAACAAATGCAAAAACAAAAGTACTCATATGCACATTTTGTCATGTTGGAGGTGCCACTGGTTTAATTGAATTTTGTCATAATACAAAGTAGAGCATATTAAGAAAATGGAAGGAGAAATAACTTAAAAATTTATATATATCAATCTGCAAGTGTGACATATTCCTTTAATTAATGGTTCAACAAGTGGCAGCATCAATCAGATATAGTGGAGCAGAGAGTGGGAACAGATCCTGGAGAGAAAAAAAGGAGATTACAACAGATTCCTAAAGCATAGATGAAAAACTTATCTCCTCCCACCAAATCCCTTTGAGAATGAGGCACGTTTAGAACATTCGTGTTCAATGCCTTCATTTTTCTTTTGACTGTCGGCATGTTTGGATTCGTGGAAATGTGTTGGCTCTTCAGAAAATGGCCGCAATTAGAGACTGATTTATCAAAGCGTTCCCCAATCAAGTCATGGCAGAGGTAACAGAAAGTACCTCTTCTGAACTTAATGATCAGCTGGAGTGACTTCATCCTGATGAGAGATGGATGGTAAATAGGAGTGCCCACTAATGGGCGTTGTTGATGATTAGGGATGATTGACAGGCAACCAGGTTAATCCAGCTTTGTGGGGAATGTTGCTGGAAGCTGTTTTTGGTGTTCTGGTACGTTCACGTCCTGAACACATGTGGTTTCCAGATGTGGCTTTTGCGCTGGATGCCGCCAGACACGCGTGAAGCAGAACCGTAACCACAACCGCAGCGGTTAAGCGAAACGGCGTTGGTCACATACTCGATGTGTGTCGTGTTGGGGCGACGTACACGAGCACAGCCCAACCAATGGCGCAACAGCCGCGAGCTCACGCTTTTTATTCATGCTGTCTGACTCTCCTTTTGGGTTAGGTGAGATTTATTGCATGGGTGTTGTTTATCTGTGAAGCTTCAAATGAGTTGGTTTCTTGGTGGTTAAATGAAGTTTGAGCATCTGCATCTGCTGGAAGCAGTGGTGGGAAGTAGCAAAGAACAGGCACTTTGTCACTGTAGTAAAGTCCATTTTTATGCTTATGTACTTGACTAGATTTAAGTGAGTACTTAAAATTTTTCCTCCACTACAGTTTACATTAAGGGTCTGTACTTTCTGCTCTTCCTTTCTATAATGTTGCATTACATGTTACAGCAGTGCTTCTCAATTATTTTCCGTTACGCCCCCCCTAGCAAGAAGAAAACTATTCGCGCCCCCCACTCCCCACCGTGACTATCCATCTCTGCATAACATTTTTTCCTTATTAACATTAAAGAAAAAAAGAAAGACATATGGTCAAACTTACAAAGAATAACTTTATTAAATCTTGTTTTAAGTCTGCAACAGAAAAGATTTTAAGTGCATCAATGCCTGAAATTAAAAATAAATAAATCCTTGTTTAAACTGTAAACATGTTTGACCAACTAATTGCACCATTGCAAAATTAAATCAAATCAATAAATAATATAATATAAACACTTGAACCTACAAAACAAAAATGAATTAAACAATTTGTGCTGATTTTTTCTGTCTTTTTTGATCAAAATGAGGAGGAAGTCAGGTTTAATGGCTACAATGAGCACGTTTTGATGTGCACAGTTTTTCAAAGCGAGGTTCAAAGCATGATAGTGCAACTCTCAGCTCCTGCTCAATGTTTAGCTGGACTTGGTATTCAGTGCAGCAACAGCAGAGAAGCCAATCTCACAAAGGTAAGATGTTGCAAAAGGAAGCAGAATGCTTATAGCTTTCTCCCCTAAGAGTGGATACTGCCTCTCTACACTCAGCCAGAATGCACTGAGTATCTGTGATGTGAACCTCAGTCTCAATGTGGAGTCAGACGTCATGTCAATGAACTGCTCCTCTTCTGCAGAGCTGAAACCAGTTGGAGTTGGTGCACTGAAAGGGTCTCTCACCCAGTCATACTGGGAACTGTTTTCAGGGAAGTACTTTTTAAAGAATCCCATCAGTGAAGAAATATGCTGCTTAATGTGTGGAATCACTGAGATAGTATCATAGTCATTAGTGTCCACAAATTCATGCAGGTTTTCAAATGAATCTGTGTTTCCTTCATCAAGTTGCCTGCCCCACATTGCAAGCTTTCGGGTGAAAGAGCTAATCTTGTCTGTGACCTGAGGGAGGTGTTTATCTTTCCCTTGAAGCTGTAGATTCAGTTCATTTAGCTTTCCAAATATGTCACTCAGGTAGGCCAGTTTACCCAGGAAGTTCTCATCACAAAATTTTTCTGCCACTTCATACTTGTGCTCCTGCTCCAAAAACACTCTTATTTGCTCTCTGAGCTCAAAAACTCGGGACAAGACTTTTCCTCGTGACAACCACCTTGCTTCACTGTGATAGAGCACAGCTTGATGTTCAGCTCCCATCTCCTCACAGATGGCAGAGAAGACTCTTGTTTTTAGTGGTCTGGTCTTTATAAAATTGACTACACCTATGATGTCAGTCATAACCTCACTTAATTCAGGGGAAAGTTGCCTGGATGCAAGTGCTGTGTATAATACAGTGTGTCCACTCAGCATGAGGTGAGGCTGTCTTGATGAGTGCCCTAAGTCCCTTTTCTCTTCCCTGCCATGGTTTGTGCACCATCACTGCAAACACCAATGCAGTTCTCCCACTTTAGCCCATTCTCAGTCAAAAAGGAGTCCAGGAGTTTGAATAGCTCTTCAGCTGTGGCTCTGTCTCTGACATATTTACAAAAAAAAGTAGATCCTCACACAGGGAGTTTGCCAAGGCAAAACGTACATAAGACAACAAACAGACAGTCTTTGTTGCTGTCAGTTGCGTCATCAAACTGTAAGGCAAAACGTTTGTCTTTGAGTTTATCTACCAGCTGTTCTTGAAGATCGTTAGCAATGTCATCTATATGTCTGGCGACAGTGTCATTGGACAGAGGGATAGTATTTAGTTTGGCTGCACTGGCATCGTCCAGCAGGACAGAGACCATGTCGACTGATGCAGGCAATATCAGCTCCTCTGCTATGGTGTGGGGCTTTTTGCACTGCGCAGTTTGGTACGCCACCTTATATGATGCTAGCAGCGCTCGATGGTTTACTGAAGTAGCCTTCACAAAGCGGGATGACTGTTGGCAATATTCAGCACGTTTTTCGCTGAAAAAACTCTAGCGGCTTATCGGCGTGATTGGGATGTAACGTATTTAAGTGACGCGCTAATTTATTTGGCTTCATGCTGTCCGCTGCGAGCATTTTTAGACACAGCAAACACACCGTCTTTCCTCTTCTCCAACTGTAGTCACAGTGAAGCCAAGCGCTAAATACGCTTCGTCGTATTTCCTCTTCTTAGCTTTCGGTTGACTTTCTGTTGTCTCATTATCTTTGTCTCTCTCCGCTTTTCTTTTCATCCCTGTTAAAAACTTTTTCATGTTGGGGGTTGTTGAATAACGGAGGCCATAGACAGAACGCAGTCGGAGCTTTTTGTTGACTTAACACTGCTAACCAAGGTAAACCTGTTGTCTTGTAAGTCGTAAAATGTTGCACTGTCGCAAACGTGACAGAAGTAACAATGAGAGCGCCACTGCCGCCTACTGTGCACAATTACACTTTATACTAGTACGGCCAAAAAAAAAGCCTGTTCCCCAGGATCACACGCGCCCCCCCAGGTATCGCACCACGCCCCCCAAGGGGGGCGCGCCCCACTATTTGAGAAGCACTGTGTTACAGTAACGTCACATTGCATTTTTTTCCCTATTAGTTTAAAAGTATTATTCAGCAATCATAAGATTTATTCAAGATAACAGTTTCAAAAATCAACTTTTAAAAGCAAAATTGTCAGGGAAATTAAAATATTTTTTACTGTTGACCCGTTACAAGGCTGAATATGAAATATTAACTGTAGTGTAACAAAGTGGATCTGAAACGTACGTAGGACTGACCGGTGCTTATTCCTTTGTCAGGTTTGTCCAATTATGTCACTTTTTTGCAGACAACTTTTACTTAAATGTATTTACTGCAATTAAATTTCAAATTGGAAGGAAAAATTTTACACACGATCTACTGTTTTGGCTTATTTTTTTTCCTTTTTTTTGACATTCATGATTTAATATTACGTGCAAATATTCAGAGCGATTAGATCAAACTGTTAGAGACAGGAAAATGCCCTCTTTGGTTTCTTTCCCAAAAAAACAAACAAAAGAAAACAAACAAATTGCACACACATACACACACAATGAGATCCTAAAATAAGGATTTTATTGTCAATCATGACAACTAGTTCTGTCACGATTCCACATGTTTTGAGTACCTCAATTATTAAAATTCCTCAAGGCAAATTATCTGCCTTTACTATGATTTTATGTTAGTTGTTGCTGAATGCTCAGTTCCAGCAGCATAAAGTACAAATTTCAAGCTCAGTTCGAGCAATCCGGGTGGATTTTATCGTTTTCAATTCCTCTATGATTAACTACAGATAAATCCTAATTGGTTAACGTTGGAAGGTGATCCAAGTTTCACGAAAAACGGTTTGACTCAGTTTTGGCAGAATTCAAGGACAGACGTTAAAACGAGTCTCCTTAATATCAGGCAAAAGTACAAAATAGCTCTGAACTTTTAAATACTTTGTTTGGGTAGACATTCAGTCACCCAAGTCAGGGTAATCGTAAATACGGAAGGCATCTGGACCACTTGCCAAACTTTCTTTAAAACAACAAGCCAGAGAGGAACAGCTGGTTTATATTTTGTTTTGCAACTCCAAAAGCCTGGACATGTATTGTGAATGAACACTGAAAAAAAAAAACCCACATGCATACACACACTAAAATGTAAAACCTAAAGGAAAACAAGTGTCTCCATACAGCACTGTAAAACTAGGAATCTGGTATAAAAAGTCTTGTGTATAACTACAAAACGCACATCATTTGTAGTCTCATATTTTCCTTATATTTCTCTGCTGCAGTGATTACAATTGATTTATTTATTTATTTTTTTTGTCAATGAAGTCAGCATCCATCCTTACACAAACTCAGAAAGTACTATGATCTCAGTACTAAGTCATGATCTCATTTACAAACGTTCTGCCAAAAAGGTATGCATCATTGCAAGGAAGAACCAAAGCTAATGTGTGTATTTAACCATGAGTTTTGGCTTTAGAAGTCTATATGTTGGCACTGCCTGTGATCACATGGTCTTAGTTATGTTTTTCCAAATGGTTAGTGGTCTCAGAAGAGACCTGTCTGAATCCGGTTCCAAAACCACTCAATTGAAAAAATACGAGCTCCATTTAATATATTACCTGTGGTGTGCCACAAACACATTGCCACTATGAGTTTGTGAACTGAGGGTAGCAGTATTTAGTGATATTTAAACCTAACCAGACAGAATGAATTGAATAAAAGGAAGTTTAAAATAATAAAAAATACTTCTGACTAAAACAAGTGTCCAGCCCCGTTTTGTTTGGTTCAGTTGTTGGTAATCCAAATGTAACTCTGAACCATCCTCAACATGTGCATCGGTGCATCCTAGTATGAGAGAGAGGAGTGCATACACCTCTGATCTTGACAAACGTCCCCAGGGAACAAGTTCACATCTCTATTCCTGAAAACTTTATGAACAGAACTAGACGGTGGGATATTCTTCAAAGGAAGGCTGGGAAAATCCAAAACCCATCTGGGCGGAGTCCTTCATCAATATCGCATGAGGGTCTCACTGGGTTTCCTCGTCTGAAGCAGACTAGTGGAGGGGGTTGTTTTTCCCACCGAAGCTTTAACTTGTAGAAGGTTTGGGTTTTTAAGTTGTGGAAATGTGGTGGTGAAAAGCGTGGCTGGAAGAGTAGGTGTTGACGGGATGAATTGTAATGGTTTGATCACAGCTGGAGCTCTTTCGAGAAGTAGTCAACTCAGATTTAAGTATAAACAGAAGTTGACCAAATAGTTGTTAAAGGAGTAAAATCTCATAATATAATGAAATGCATCTCCCCAAGTTATCAGTCAGATCTCAGTGATGTAGTGGGACAATTTAGAGTTGAGGATTTAAAGCAAATCTCTGAAACACACAGGCATGTAGTGTAACAATGACAGAGTTGAAGTATTGTGCATGCTTGCATATGCTTGTTGCACATCAATCTGCAGCATATAGGACCAAATGGAGTTGTTGACCCTAATACCTCAATGTGGTTCAATATGGATAGAAGACATGGGAAGCATTCATACCAGCATTGTTCAGTCCAAACTAGAGTTCGTTTGCCTTGAAGGTCAGGTTAGTTAGGGGAGATGTGAATGTGTAATTGAACTCTGATGCGGACCAAGAAAGAAGCACTCTTGTCCGCCTGAAAGTCTAGCGAAGTTCAAATGCATATGTGAACGCCAAGCGGACCACAGACTGCTCCAAAAGCAAGAGGTTACTGTAACACAGAGCATACTGGGTAAATGCAACCAAAACAAATGTGTCCAAAGGTCTTTATAATACAATTTGGTCAATTCCAAGATGTTACTTATTGCTGCAGTTTTGTAACTGCAAGTCCTGGGATTTTCTCTTTTTTGCAGCTCTCACAATCCTCACTCTTTTCCCTCATTGTGGCAGAGACAGCTTGGGTTTTCATAATGACTACTGGTATTCTCTTGCACAATGGGTTTTATGTGGTAGACCAATACAAGGTAATACAGAACTGTATTACCTTACTTTCTGTTTGTGCAACAGAAAGTTTTGTTTGTGAGGCTGTCATTTTAAAGATTTTTTTGTAGCACTGTTGATACCAATTTTGTTTGATTTGAGAAGGTGGTGGAGAGGGGAAACAGGGTTTCAAATCTCCAACTTAAAGTACAGTACTAGTTTAGTCATCTATGACACAGTTTGACCATTCTTCTTCCCTTGCGCTCTCCCTCCTTCTAGTCAGAACTTCATAGGGTGAGTATTTAGCCTCATCCAGGATGAAACACAGCTTCCCAGGAAGTAGATCCAGCAAATGGCAGCAGCAGGGGTGTGGAGAGAAAACCCTGTGGTCCAGTTTCCTATAGCCCTCCGACTGTCTGGACAGGAAGTGACTAAAAACCTCATATCCTGGTAATTTAAAAAGACATATCTGACCTATAGTCAGTTGAAGCATGTTTGTTTCCAGTGGTTATGGGCATCAAAGCTTTGCTTTTTAAAAATCCTTGAGATTTGTGATCTCTGGTTGTTTTATGCTTCCTAAAAATATAGATGTTTAATCTTACACTTTTGTGAAACCAAGCATTTTTCCCGCTCTTTGTGTAGACTAAGCATTTGTTATTGTGTAGGAACAGTAGGGGGTGGAGGCGCCTCACATTTTTTATTTCAATACTATGAAAACATTCCTTTGGGGAACAGGTCATGTCTATAAGCAAGACGGACCAGCAATTCATTTTCTGCATCGTTGTCGTTTGTAATGTTTTCCCAATGTAGTTTTGCTCTTGTCTCTGGACAAGTTGCTTTTACAAATAGACGTTGTTCTGAAATCCTGTTATAGAGAACTTGGTGTCTATTTTTCCAAATGTCATCTGAACATGAATCTTCTTAATGTAAAACATGTTTCCACAATGCGAAGGTCTGTCCAATCATTGCCAAGCTGAGAGACGTGGACAGTCAGTTGAACCTACATCTTGTTTTTTTTTTTTTCCTCCACCGTAAAGTTTGAAGTGGCAGTTCTGGATGTAATGTTGTGCCACAGAGCTGTGAAAACTTTCCTATGGTTACGTCTTTCCACTCGGCGTCAAGAGTTCCACAGTTTCAACGCCATCTGAAAGACTGGAGGTCATAACAGTCCTTGAGTTTCCCACCCTCACTTTTTATACTCTGAAATGCCCAACAAGTCTGAACTCATTCAGGACTGAAACCTTCATGAATTTTGTTTCTGCATACAACACATGATCTGTTATCAGGACCCATTTTAAGTGATATTATTGGTGTTTAACTTTTTTATAATGGTAAATACATTTCAAGCTTGAGACAGTAAGGCAAGAGTATCGAAGGTGCTGCCTTTCATTCCCGACTGAAGTAGTATTGAAACGTTCCAAAAAGTTTATGTTTAAAACATGGTGCCTTTCATGACAAATGGCCAAAACCACCATCTGCCTGAATTGGCTAATAGAAAAGCTATTTTATTACCCCGTTTGAGTTTTTGAAGTCTGTACAAACCAGCTGTTGGATTCGGGTTAGGAAAGGGTTAGGCACCTGTAGGTAAAACCTCTTATTCTAGATGATCAATGGCTAGATTTGCATGACATTCAAAGAAGTCAGGTGTAGAAATCACACAGCTTACGTTGTGGACCATCACCTGGAATCAGCTCCTTTCAGAAGCCGTTTCGTCTCTGATCTCCCATCCATCAGCGGCCGCAGTGGCTGCAGCCCACATCTGTGTGTCTGTCAGCATTCTGACCTCCCCTTTTAAACAAAGACCTGCATTGTTTGACTGAACTCCCATAGAGCACAACTTTGATTCATCCTTACCTCTTTCGTTCACCTTGTTGTCCTTCAGCCACTTTGCAAGAGGCTGTCGCCAGAAGAAGATCATAGCTTGGCACAGGGTTCAATGGGCCTTTGTTGACATTGATGAAAATCACAGCAAATCTCTCATTACCAGAATGCAGCAGTGCAGTCCACCAGTTTGGCTCCCACAGGCAGGATGACCTGGAGCTGCCACTGTTCAGGGGACGACAAGGAGAGGAAAACCTCAGTTATGCAGTGGATAGTTCGCCTGAATTCCTTAAGTCTTCTTGCTTCAGAACACTTCCTGCCATAAATGTTACGCTCCGGCACGCGCATTGTCAAGAAGGAGATTAAGCATGTTAACGATAACAGCGCCTGACTGCTGGCTATACGTGACGGTAAACAATCTTAGCCCAGCATTGCCTCTATAAAGCGACAGGGAAGTTCAAGTGCATTGGTCCTGTTGTGGGTGTGGTCTGTGCTGTGATTTGACCTCACTGGGTCTCAACTTATGTTGAGACCCAGTGTACTGGCTTGAGACAAGCATGCAAGGCAGGGGGCAGGATCATGTCTCCTGGAAGGAAACAAGAGGCAAGGCTACCCAATCCCTGCTAACCTCTGATGCTTTACGCTGTCACTCTGAATGACCCCAGAGAGCCTGATTATAACTTGTATGTCTGTCAGAGGGGCCCCATTGGAAATCCTGAATGAAAGGAGCGAGACTGCTGGTTATAAAAAGTGAGCATTTCCTTACCTAATTTGACTTGGACAAATTCACTGGCGCTCTTCTTACAGACATGCACAAGCCTTTGACCAAATTTATGCTTTGAATTAATGAAGCGAGGATGTATGTTGACCTTTTTCTTTGTAGATGCGTTTCTAATGGGCCTGTTGACAAGAAGTTTAAACCATATGCCCACAACACACACACACACACGCACACACGCACACACACGCACACACACTCACAAATAAGTCAATAAATCAGGTTATTTGTAGTAAAGGAATAAGTGTTGATCAAATAAATAAAAGAAACCACAAAATGGCACAGAGCCAAGAAAGCAGCTGAAATTGCAGGACTTGGAAAACATTCATGGTTCGTATCAGTGGAAATTTCTATAAGTTGGTTTAGTTTTAATTTCAAAGTCCTAATACAACAAGTTATGGATTCAACAGTCATGGCCGTTCAAAAACCCCTGGGTGGACCTACCTTCGCCTTTGGATGTACCTCTTCCTTGAAGCTACAGTTTTCAAGCATCTGAGCTTCCGCCTCACAGAGCAGTCCTCCCCTGCGACTCCCCCATTCAGCTCCTTCAGACTAGCTAGTAGCAATTAACAAGCACCTGGTGGAAGATCAGCTGAGCTCATAATACGAGCTGCTTTTCAATGCAAGGTTGGCAAAAATGTTCTTAAAGGGTAAATAGAGTGATGTGAGCAGGGGCTTTTAAAGTGACAGAGACCTAATTTCAATGTGTTAAATTGGGAAATAAAATTTTCTAATTCATAAAATCTTTATTACAACTCGAGTTAACATAGCTGAACTTGACCAGAACACTTTCTCAAAACTTGTTCAGTTTGTCCAACTCATATTCCTACAGTAGAACTACCCACCTCAAGTTGAGCTCAGAGCTTACTGCAAGTTTGTCAAGATGAAATTTTTGTCTTTGTTTTTTCAGACAATAGGTCTCTGATTATAGTTAGGAATAGAACAAAGCTTCATTATTGAATGACAATTACTGCTGGGACATTTTGTTTGCTGCGACTTGTTTGTTGACTGATTAGCTGAAACAAACTTCGGTGGAGAAATTGGTGTCAGCTGGTGGCTGCAACAGATTTCAGGAAACAAAATGGAACTGTGACAGCTGAGGTCATTTCCAGCTGTATTAGTTTAAAATAAACCTCCAAGTAATGGCTGTCTATTTGCGGCATTATAATAAAGTTAATGATCTAGGTTTGTCCCGCGAACCTTTTCAACCATAAACTTTAGTATGTTTAACTTGGATTTGAAGTGACAGATCAACCAAAACTAGTGCATAATTTTGAAGTAGAAAGGAAATGATTGTTTGAAATATAAATACAAATCTGTGCCTTAATATCAACCTTATTGTGCATGACTTGACTCTGAAAATATGACTTCTCAAAATATGTTCTTGTAATATGACTTTCTTTGAGTTTATTCTCAGAATTTTATGACATTATTTTCATAGATTTTTATTTTTTCTTTGCACAACTCTAAAGCTCTGCTATGTGACTATGTTTGTCTCTAAAAAAATAAATCCCTCACCGTGGCACTTCTAAAAAGGTCAACAGCATGTAAATCAATACCGTGCAGTAATAAGGCCATGTCCATTTAACTAAATACACCTCAGATGTAGAGGAATAATAAACCTCCAAATATGGGGTGCTGAACTTTGTACCCAGGCTGGTAATGCCCGATTAAAGTAAGCGAAAAGCAGCAGAGGTGATTCAGTTCTCCACAAGGAGTTCAGTTGAAGAAACTTGTGCATTATGAACGTCCTGCAGGGCGATTCATTTTTAAAGCTCCTTTATTGCTTTAAAAATGACAAAGGAGTAAAGGTGGCATAGAGGTGACATGAATAGAACCAAAGGTCTAGTTGTAGGTCAGTGAACATTGAGACATTAGCTCTTCACCCCTCACAGCACAGCCGTGGCCACTTGACCCCCATAAAATTGATGAACAGCGTCTCCACAAATCCTGACTCATGTTTAACACGCCGAGAGCTGGAGAGGTGAGACTTTCACCCTACAACTGTTGCTCGGCCAGGCGCTGACGATGCTTCAGCTCTTCCTTTAAATCAGCGTTTAAAAGCTCCCCATTGTCGTGTCAGTCCGTCATCAAGGCGCTTTAAAACGTATCTGCGCTGACCGAGCTAATGCTCAACAGACGTTTAACGGGCAGCCGGGACGGTTTCATGGAGTTCACTGTAAGGCAACACCACAAACGCGGGGGGGGGGGTATTTCATCTGCTTGTGATTTTAATGGAAACGAGGGAGGGAGGAAACCCCCACATTCAGTTTTCAAGTCCTGCAATTCACCCAACAACTTTTCTGTCCTTACCCGCAGATGACGTATTGGTGTCTGTTAACAATGACTTTTATAGGTCACTGTACTTTTCAGGTTGTTAATTTGGTTGTGCAGTATTCTGCTTCATGTTTCACATTTTAAAGTCTGCCATGTATCCGGTAAGCCTCGGTGCATGTCAGCCAACAAAATGGCAATACCAACAGTAAACGTTTCGTACTTTACAAAACGGGAACTCAACACTCAAGCCGTCAGGTTTCTGGTGTGTTTTTTGAGTATGTGTGAGGACTCTTCCCTGAACAGAGGATCTCTGCTGGAGGGTGTGGCTTTTCCTGGTGTACTGCATACCTGGTGGCAACTGTCTAATCAGTCTTTGGTGATTTAAGGAGCAGTTGGACAACCAGACTGTGTCCGATGGTCAACCTTTCTTGGTGGCTAGTTTTGATTTCATTGTGAATCTTAGTTAAAATGATTCATGTTCTTCAAGCTTTCATTTGTGCTGACTCTGTTCAGTTTCACCTGTCCCCTACAAACAAGAGAACTCTAAAAACACACACTCTCACAGAACGCCAACACATCGCCTGGATTTCCTCTTCAATGACAGCCTTCGACTATTATGTCGATTCATTTCACACTGAAGCTTAGTCAAGAAATTTAATAGGAATTTAGCCCGGTAATGGACCGACGTATCCTACATCAAACTTTTGGGGGTTGGAAAAAAATTGGGTTGTTCAGACTGCCATAAAAAAGTCAGGTATGGGCATAAAAAGATCAGTTCCTCATAACTCTTGACATACAAAGAATCAAAATTAAGCATCTTGCTATCCCCAGGTGAAACTAAGAACTTAGACATAACATCAAAAATCTGACTGGGGTCCCATTCACCTGCTTTGTGGACGTAGCCTACATGCTAAAAGATAAAACAATCTTTGGATTCCTCACAAAAGCACTCATACTCCTTGAATCTTTTTCTTTTATAAACTTACAACTACAAATAACAATGTTTTTGTTTTTGGTGGTGGGTGGAGGTGCTTTAATATGACAGACCAGTTCAAGCCACTGGAAGCCCTTGCTGTACCTTTTGGCAGATTTTCTTTCAAATCTTAAAATTAATGCAAATTTTCTGCCACAATGTAGAAAATATTTCTCTATCCATTCAAAATATTTTATGTGCTTATTTTTGAACAGGTTCGTGCTGCAGGATGCAAACATGTCTGTTGAAATCCTCCATCATCCAGTCTTTAATTGGCATTTTTTACTTTAATTGCCAAGTAACTTGAAACCAAGCAGCTTACTCAATAAAGACGTGCATTCCCACCCTTACCTGATCCAGTAAGCAAGTGCCGCTAATGGAGGTGGGCTCATTACCTCGGTATCATGCCAGAGCTCATAAAAACACACATTCACTGCAGCTGCAGGGGGCTGCGCAGCTCACTTAGACAGGAATTATTCATGCTGGGGGTGTGCAGTGGGCTGGTAGCTGCAGTTTTGACTGTCAGGCCAATGAGGCGTCCAACATTACATTTACTTTATAAGTCCTTGGTGCCAGGGGCCCCTGCTCACGCCAGTGTGGGAAAGGAGCGATCATTAGGTCAGGAGGTTTTTATCGGGCACTGCCAAAAGCAGGTAGAAGTGGAAGGAACCATCTTTCCATCAGTGTATATGTAGAATTTCTCGGTCAAAAAGCTCAGTTATTTTTCCCTTTGTCACATTGCACAACAGATGCTGTAGACTACTTTTGCACTCTAATTAAACTCCAGTATGGACCGAAACGCCAACTCTGGTCCACCTAAAAACCTAAGTCTTGGTGCGGTCAAAGTGAAGTCTGACACGGCTTGCATGCATATGCGGATGCAAGCTTACCAGAGACCGCTCCAAAAGCAGGAGGTGAACTGTAGTGTATTGTATTCCGGGTAAATGCAGCCACAATAAACTCGAGTTTAGCTCTAGAGGGAGAAACAACTTGTAGTATTTCATCAAAACGAGAAAAATCCCATAAGCGATAAAATCTCACACCACTCCATTTTTGTCTGTTTCATAAAGAAGAAAGTTATGTTCAGTGTCTTGTTCAGAGCTTTTTGCAATTTCTTTCAGTGTTTCTTGGTGCAGCGCCATCACCGGCAAGGGAAAGGGGGGGCAGTAAAAAAGAGCAGCCTGGGTACTACTGGGTAGTTATGAAGTGAGCGATAAGCCTGGTGGATCTGGGCTCTGCAGGGTCTCCCTTTGGGTCAGATAAGAGTAGTTCTTGCTTCTTATCCTTGACCCAGTCACTAAAACCATGTGTGGAGGCCTTGGCAGTACTCTCTTAAAAAAAGACAGAACCGGGTGGTGGGTTGGTGTCTGACTGTCTCTGCCTGTGCCAAAGGATCCCACTGAACCTGCAGGACTCCTAAGCTATAAGGCCTCTGATTTCTAATAAGTGAAACATATTTAAAACTTAATTCACTGGTTGACTGGCACCCTGCTGGTACATGTGATGTTTCATAAATAAATGTATAAAAAAGAAAAAAAAAAAGGCATATTTTATGATTTGGGTTTCATTGAAGTTGCCAGTCAGAAAATACCAGACTGTGAGAAAACTCCAAAAATCGATTCATCCTTTCGAGGAACATGAAGGCAGACCCAACTAATTAACTTTAGAGGCCGGTATGTATGTGCGGTATTAGATGTGCCACCGAAGCCCGACCCGACCATCAAGCAGATAATTCTGGAGCGAATTTCAGATCGGGCTCAGGCTGTAAATCTAAACCAAAGGATAGACTTGCTTAAAGAAAGTTGAAACGATTTCTGAATCCTTGAATGCTTTTAGTGAAACCAGTAATCCTGCGATCTTTACAAGAGGACAGCAAAAAATTTTAATAATCCCTTTATCTATCAGACTATTAGCCCTGGAAGATCAGCTTCCAGTCTTTAAAAAAATCGTTTAAAGTTTGATTTACAGGGGGAAACGGGACATCTTCCTGGTATGGCCGAGGGGCTTAGTGTATATCCTAGCAGGCGTCCCACCTTCCTGTAGTGTTTTATGTCCCACATGCTCACTCCGTCAAACCTTACCATTTGACTGGGCACCAACACACACAGTCAGTTGTGTTTCCAGAGCAGAGCATGAAAAAGCTTTTAGCGGGACGTGTGTGTGTGTGTGTGTGTGTGTGTGTGTGTGTGTGTGTGTGTGTTTGTGCACCTGTTGGGGTTTTAATGCTCTTTCTGTCTCCTGTCCAGTGTGTTTGTGATCTCTGGTCCAACAAGCAGATTCAAGAAGGATCGAATCCTGACGTCTTAAAATACGTTTTGATATTTTTTCACCAGCCGATGTTGATTGGACTTTCAGCCATCAAACTCCTCTGATGTTATGCCAAAATAAAAACATTCTAGTCTTGGTCTTACCTGACCTGAGCAACTGCTTCTGCGTCTGTGCCGCGTCGCCTCCATTCACTGCTTTTGCCAAACTGTAAATTTGCCTTCCTCCGATTAACGCCGCCAAACACACATCGAAGGCTGTGTCTAAAAATCAACAATGTGTGTGTTGTGGGGGCGTAATCCAAAGAGCACGAATACTTACACAAGGCTTATGCAAGTTTTGAGCTCATCTGTGTTGCATCACGGCATACATCTGGGACCGGAGGCTCGAGGTGAGCAGATGGAACCCGAGACCGCGGATCCGTTCCCATGAGTCCAGGATGAGCCTCGTCTCGCCGCGCGCTGCCGCATCCCAAACCGCAGCAGATGTTTCTGGGCGCACATTTGTAAATATTTACCCTGCTGAGGATCGCGCGAAGCTGAGGGAGGCGGAAGACGGAGCTGCAGATCTTGGCCTCTGAGCTCGCCTAGTCTCAGATTGTGTTGAAAAAGCTCCATGTGCGAATGGATATAAAGAATATCTTTAGGGTGGCTTTGTATTTGGATCCATCTATATATTTTAGTTCCAAGGGAAACACGGGATATAGACAATAAGTATTTAAGTCTTGCTTACGATTGCAGAGAAATGTGCTACAACATATTAGTTGAGATTGCCATGAACAGATGGAATTAAAAAGGTCTACATTGTGGAAAAAACTATTTAAGATGGATATTTTGAATCTCAATGTAAACCAATGACTAGATTTGTAATGGAATATTGACACCTACTTGCTTTGCATGACTATCTTTTCAGTTTTTCTTAGTTTTTTTTTTTTCCCCTGTGTTCATTAATGCTAGTTTCATTGTAATTTGAGATGCACCGATACAATATTAAAATCTGTATCGGCCCTGATATCATAAAAAACAATCTAGATCAGGTGTGGAAGAAAATGTGCTGCATATAAGGGCAGATCTGCACTTTGTACTGTGAGTGACATCATGCTTTATTTATTTAACATTATAATTGAAATTCTTTTGGCGTTTCCTTCTTCTGTTTCTTTATCTAGATCACTGTTACACTCCTAACTTAACTGACTAAATAAATTAAAGTTATTTTTTTACATTTTTGACCAACCTTGTGAAGCTATTGGTGGATTTTACTGTGCTTTACTGGAACCAATGACTCTAATTCAGTACATTTGTCCGTTTTTTTGTTGTTGTTGTTTTGTTTTTTAAGTTTTAAGTCAATCCATCAGTGTTTCTGTATCGTATTGGTATCAGCTGATGCAAAACCTCAGGTATCGGTATCGAAAGAGAAAAAAGTGGATCTCTGCGTCCCCATTTGTAATCATTTGTGATTTGCAAATTGACATAATTGCTTAATTAGCTTCTTTTTTTACGGGGTTACGGTGTATATGAGGGAAATGCAGTTTTGGTTTTTTTGTTTTTTTTGTCTTGTATCTGTAGTTTCTAGAAGACTTGTGCAAAATTCTAAAATATTGTTTCGAATGGAGTACTGGATAAATGTGTAAAAGAAAATCTGCAAACCTTTACATATGTTCGGACATTACTTGGAAAATACATTAGTTCAGAAAGACTCTGTGCACATTTATGGTTTCCTGTAATTATTTAACATTTCAGAGCTCCTTTTTGAGACATGAGATTGAAACCAAATATAAATTTAAAGATGTTATTCTTTTCCTCATGAAGTTGATTGAAACTGCCTGTTTTTTTTTGTTTTTTTTTAACTTTTCCTGTGAGATTCAGCTGAAATTATGTGAAATAATAGCAACAAATCGGAGGCGGAAAAGGAGACGAAGGAATTACCTTTGAGTCTGATTCGAAGCATCGACCTGCTGCCAAGCCCCATCCCTGGAGTAAGGACCAAAAAATGTGCCTCACTGCACTCAACTTCCCTCCACCTAATGAAGATAAAACAGGCCTGCTGCTCTACAGGCTGTCTGGATGCAAGCCATTACTGCAGCTAATTGGTAATTACCAGATTAATCAGCAAAACAAGCAACTTTCAACAAGTTCCAGTTAAAAAAAAAACAAAACAAAACAGATTTTTGTAGTTTGCTGGAGTTGTAGATGAAATGGCTGCATCGCATTAGCGCTAAAATAAGCCAAGCGTCTGTATTTGACTTTAATGAGACATGAATCTCATTTCCATGAAGGGCGCGCTACACGCCTCAGGAATGTCGGGAGCCTTTTCTGAAGGAGCCTACATGCTGTTTGACACCAAGTTGCATGTAGGGCTGGTGCAGCTGCCGGAGACTCTTTGGCTTCCGGCGGGAAGCTCCAGAGGAGAATGAAGAACATTAAATATGTATTACCTGAATGATTACAGAAGCATGCGGGGAGCGAAGTTTTCCTTTCGTGTTGCAGTAACAGCCCGTCTACGTTGGTACGGCTCTCTCATTAGCGCCGTTCCCACAGCTCGGTGTGGGCTAACAAGATAGCCGACATTCAGCCTCTAATTAGCTCCTTTGGTACCCCTCCGCTCCCGTCCTCAGAGCTCAGCATCCAACTTCGCTGTAGTAGTCTTGCTTTGTCGGGCATAGGGCGAGAGTTATCGATTGCTGCTTTCATGATAAATTCCCTTTGTGCGGTGGAAGCCAGTTAGCGAGGACTGGGCAGACCTTTCTCCTTTCTCTCAGAGAAAAGGATTTTTGATGCAGCGCAAGAAATTTATTGTGGCTTCCTTCAAATTAGGAAAGTAATGAAACATTGTGTAGTTGTTAACCAGCATGAATTGAAAGCTCATGGCTGAAGGAAGGAGGTTCAATTGTTCGAGCGCCAACAGATGATGAACTCTATCATTTTGAAACGGTGCCTGGAAACTTATTTACTTTTTCCATTTTTGACACAACTGTCAAAGTAGCTTAAGATTATTTTCTTTTATTTGATGGTTTTCTAATTTTTAGTTGTCTGAAAATATCCCCATTTATGTTCAACCTCACTATGTCCATACTTGGTATCAAGTTTTTGGTGTTTTTTAGGATGCAGATTGCCTTAATAATTCAATATTTTGAAGTGTATGAAGATACTGCTGTTTCATCATCTCTGTCTGCTCTTTCGGTAGATTCTCTCACTTGAGCTGTGAATCATTTTCAGGTCTCTTGGCTCCCTGATCTGATTACGTCTCTTTGTGTGGCCCTTTAGTCTTTGTGGATGGCTAAGCATTAGGTTTGCCTACTTTTTAAATTTGTTTGAGTAGTGTTTAAGATGGTTTAGGATGCATTCTTGCCAGGCCTTTTTTTGGTCAAACTCTAGTTTGTTTGTCTTAAAAGCGCTGTTCTTCTGCGGCGATGTGAATGCATAATTGAACTCTGATACGGACCAAAACGCAAACTCTGGTCCATCTAAAAACCTAGATCTCGATTCGATTAAAGTGAACTCTGTTTGTATTCATTCGAATGGCACCAGAAACGGCTCCAAAAGCAGGAAGTGAATTATAGTGCATAGCTTTCTGTAATGCCAAAGACAAAAGAGAAATCCTACAACCGCTGAAGTCTGGCATTACTCCATTTTTGTTTACATTTTGCGAAGAGGGAAGTTGCGCTCATGTCGTCTTCTCAGGTTTTCATGTCATTTCCTGCCTGCAGCTCCACAGGTGAGGGGGGTGAAGATGTTTTCCAATTCTCTTGGATCTTTTGACAGTGCAGTGTAACAAATGCCGTAATTTTGGATGTCCTTTTAACATCAACAAAAAAAACCAATTAACCCCATTACAAGTTAATGGTTGTAAAGTGAGAAAATGTGGAAAAGTTATAAACATATGGCTGAGTTGCTCCTGATCAATGAACTGACTGATCCCAGTGAGCCAACCAATCATTGGTAAGTTGCATTTGATGCAGGCGTGTGCCCAGGGAAGACTGGCAGCCCACCGGTGGGAGTGTGAATGACGAGGGCAGAGGAAGGTTGAGAGACCGGAGGCCGTGAACAACTCTGAGTGAGCAACCCTTCCACCCCGAGTGTTGGGTGTCCCTCTACAACATGCCAGCATTTATTTAGCACTAGGCAACAAGTTGTAGGGTAAATTAATCTCCTTGCGGGCAGCTGGCCGGCTGCTCCTTCAGAAGGAGCCGCCGCGATCTTCATGGCGTCTTCTCACTCTCATGTCTGTCTTACCCTGCAAGTAGTCTCCCCCTGTTAGGTGACGTTTGAACCCTCTTTTAGTCTACAAGTCAAGCTTCTCTTATGTGACCAAGTCGCCAACTCTCAAGTTACAAGGGACGGTGGGTATCTTGTCAGTGATAGCCTACGGGCAGATGCAAAGCTGCTGTGTGAAATTGGAAGGGTTCATCACTCACTTTCCAAGTATTACCCTTTGAAAACCCAAGATTCTTGATGTGTGAGCTGTCTGGACCCAATTCAAATTGAGTATGAAACCAGATCATGAACACATGGCACAGGTTTAATCTCACCAAGCAACAGTATGTTTGACCAAACACATGGATGAGAGATGATTGCAGAATTTTAACATCAACTCTCGCTGTGCTTCCATTACAAATGTGCGCCAATCCTTGTCGATATTCTGCTGTTGTCAAAGAAACACAATTTCACAATTTCCATCAAATGAAAAAACCCAATTAAAATCATCCGTGAATGTGTTTGTTCATAAGACAAGTCATTAACATGCTGCGCCATGATCCTGCAGCTGCTGTCGTTTTCGTGGTTTCTTGGTCATGTGACTCGTGTGACGCAAAAAGTCTTTCCCTTGTAGTTTTGCAAGCTAAACCAATTTTGAAAAAAAAAAAGCCACCTCATCCTAATACCAAAACTTTATTGACAAGTTTTTCCAAGATTGGTGTGTTTCTATGACATGAGTTTATTTCCAAAATGTCAAACTGCAGTTATTCAATCCACAGAAATGCAACTAGTGATGGACATAACAAACCTCATTTTAAACGGTTTTGATCAGAGGTTGAACTCCATCAGTAGTTCTTTAAATACCGCTTTATATAATTTTCACAGTTTTGTTGTATTTGCTGTCGACCTTAACTTTAATCAACTGTTAAAGGTCTTAGTGATGCATGTTGCAAATCAGCCAACACTGTGGTTTTGTGTGTCTGTCCTTGCCAAATAAACAATAAAATAACAAAATCACAAGTCACAAATCATAAATTGGAAAAAGAATCTTTTCGCCATGCAGAAATCGCAATGGAAGAACCGTCCTATCTCATTAGGATGTCGGCATTGATTAGAAATGATCTGCGCAGTATTTGAAGGCCTCACTGTAGTCTGGTTGTTGGTGTCAGACCCTCACAGAGTCTCGCCTTGCCTGCCTGATTAATGATGGGAAAGGTCAGCCAAACAAGCTGCCCGGCTCTCCATTTCCAGACAACAAGCAGAGGTGTAGGGTTCGCTGCTTTCAATCAGATTTATCAGGACCGTGTTATCGCCTCCGCCTGCTGCAGGTCAATGAAGTGCCTCCAAATGGAAACCATAAATGGGCCTTTAACGTGGAGCAAAATGGCTGGCTTGACTTTGAAAGAGCTGGCCTTAAGAGTCCGGTCTATATTATCTGATGCCAAGTGTTGAATAAATTTTAGATGGTTTGCTTCCGACTTGGAAATCCGACTTGGAACCAAGAAAGAAGCAGGAAGTGAATTTTAAGCCAGGTGAATGAAAACTGTCTTCAGCTTAAAATGTTTTTATAAATCAGGTATTTATGTTGCAGTGTTTTGGCAGTGGTTTGGCAGTAATTCTCCTGGTGCATTTAGAAGATGGAGTGTTTAAATATTTCAACTTCCTATTTTTTCTAATCACAAACTTCTTGATCCCTACTTAAACAACCGTCTGATAAGATTCACCTCCGACTGGTTCGGTTGGTGTTTTTATGAACAAATATGGTATGTTTTCAATTAAAATTATTGGAATGCTATGAAATGTATATAAAAAACATGTGAAAACCACAATACATGATCCTCTATCAATCAAACTAAGATATGAAAAAGACATTTTGAATCCCAGCCAGTTCCATTTTCACCTTATTTGTTAGGTAAATGTCAGGGGGTGGGGGGGTGGCGGAAACCGGCACAGATAGCAGTTTAATAGGAAACAGATGTAAGAAAAATATAAAAGATGAGCTCTAAAGATGATGTACTGTGTAGCAAAACCCTGGTGAATCAATCTGACTCACAGAGCTGGTTTCTCAGGCACATAACGGATCGGCTGTGATGAGGCCTGCAGCCTGATCAGGGCTCTGGTCAGACAGGCTTCATCAAGACGTGGAGCTTCGCAGTAACAGGCAGGAGAGCAGATATCATTAGGATCCTACCATAATGATACATGTACATGTATTCATATCGTTGGAACTTTTGCACATGTTGTTGTGTACGTCCACAAACATTACTGCATTTGTGGGTTTTTTTTGTTTTTTTTTCCTTCAGTAGCAAATTTGCACCAGCATCACACGGCGTCATAAAACTATTAGATTACATTTATATGGACTATGTTTGAAAATCTGTTCATATGTAAAGGTTAATGGTTGCCCTGGATCTTATTTAGGGGTTCTTTACTCTGTTTTCTGAATTAGATCAATAAAAAGTGTTAAACCACACTTGCTAAACATCAGTGATTATCTAATTTGTGTTTGTCTGATATGTAAAAAATCAATAAATCCAACTGAAGGCTGTAGCTATATGACAAAATGTAAAAAAAAAAAAAAAAAAACTTTAATGGATATGAAAGCTTTTGCAAACTTAAGACAAATTCAGTAAATTTGATTATTCCAACAAAAACTAACCCCTAAACTCTTCAAAAATTGTTTTTGGAGAATAGAAAATATTTTTTTGAGTTTATATTTTGAGGTCACTCTCGCCACATTTTCACATCTCATTTTGTATTTTGCAGCGAAATTATTAATGGCAACGCTGAAAGCAAAGCAATTCGTCTGCAAAAAGCAATTGAACGCCGCACCCACAACCCACAAGTTATCGAGAAGATCTAACTTAAATACCCCCATCCACCGTCACGGAACAACAAAGGCCTTTCCCAGCAGTCACTTGTTCTTCCGTGCAGAGGACTCGCGCGAAAACGCCTCGGCCCACAGCGGGACCGCACCGTTGTTTTTACATACGTCTCCCTGTTGTGTGCTTTTTTTTTTTTTGTTTAGATGTTTTTTTTTTTATTTCTTTGAAGGGCTAGAGATTAAAGCTGGTCATGACAAAAGCCGGTAATGCTCAAAGCGATAAAGGCAATTAAGGCAATTTAATGATAAGATCAATGAATTTATGAAATATGGTTGTTCAACGCGATTCATCGCTGGGGGATGAAACCCAAGAACTCCTGAGACATGCAGGTAATTAACAGGCCAAGATGGATGTAAACACGGAGATCTCGCAGGGGAGTGGTGCTCAGATGGAGTCTTGTTGTTTTTTCTTTCTTTCTTTTTTTTTTTAAATTCATTCTCACGAGCAAACATTGCCCTCCGACGCTGGGCAAACTCCAGACACAGAAGATCACCACCAAGATGGTGCACAAACATTCACGCAACTGCCAGGAAAGGAGTCTTCTGATTCGGAGGAACAAAATTATTAGAATAACATTGTGTTTGTCAATTTACTAATTTACTAACCCTTGAGTCACCTGCCTTGAGAAATATGATCATATGAAATGATGAGACTTCACCAGATCTTCATGTTTCACGTGATGTTGGTTCTAGTTCCTCTCTCTCAAGATTTCACCGTATTTAAACTCCTGTCTTCAGAGTTGTTCGTCCTCCACCGATGAACTTCATGACACTCAGCAGGGCTTGGCACAGGGAAACTTAATCACACTCTGGAATTACATTTTACAGTGTAATGCACAATGTGAAGGACTTGCATGCAAGAATACACCTGCAGTTTTCAGATTTGTTTGTGAAACCACATACATAATTCTTTAGCATAAGTATTACACTCAGTCACGTTAATCTCTCGCATAAAACTCCAATGTAAGAGTCACTCACTGACTTTGTATCCATTCTTTTACATATAAAAAAAAATTAAAAATTCAAACACTGTAGCTATGTAATGAAAATGTCCGCCAGTGGGTCTGAGTGATCGTTGCATGCCGGATGGGGTAAACATATAGTAGCGTGCCTTGGATTCAGAATGACATTGTTTTGCCTTCAGGACATGGCTGACTGATAAGAGCTGAGAGATGACAGCGGCGATAGCTGGCGACTTCACAAGAGCCGCAGGGAGTCATCTGGAAACGGTGCGTTCACTGACTGTCCTGCCAAATGTGTTTCCGAAATGGCGTCAGAGGTCATTTGAAAACCAGAAGTTTGCATACGCCGAATACAAAGACATGTTCATGTGGGTCTTTTTGTTGTTGGGTTTCTTTATCTCGCTGTCTGAAGTTGAATCTGACCAAGTTTCTCTTGTTTTAGGTTAATTGGAATAAGCAGAAATATTTCTATTTGCTAAAAGGTGGCAAGAAAATGTTTTAGAGACTGAGAAGTAGCGTCTTTGGTAATCTCAGATGGGCTGACTGTCGGATTCGTGTCAGTCGGAGGTTTCTCCTGCAGATGTATTTGAAGGCATCTGCACGATGGGGAAAGTCGGCGGATATTAGGAAGAGAATTGTGCAGCTGGTTCGTCCAAATACTTGAAGATGCCACACTAATCTATCAAGCAATTATATGCAAGCGTAGGCTAAATGAAATGGAAACGTCCAATCATACTGCTCAGGAACTAGAGACTGCCGTGTCAGATGTGTAGATGTGTGGACAGCAGCCGACTTCAATTCAGCCACATTTTATAGAGGCAGTACTATATAAAAATCGATTCACATAATTTTAGAGCTTTACATCATATTCCCTCATTAAAACCTTATCTACAGAATGAAAGAGAATCACCAAAATTATATTTCAATAAAAATTAAGCAAATGTTGTCCATCAGGTGTGAAAACGCCCTAAATGGATGTGACAGTCAAACCAAACCAGATTGGAGTCTGGACTTGAAGTGTGCAGCTTAAAAGCAACAAAAAACTCCAAAGGCTACAGCCAAGGGTCAGTAAACTATAATATGATTAACTGAAACAAATGCAACCACCATCTCTGTGTCTTCTGTTGGGCAAAGAAACTCGTCTAAATGCCAAGTCAGACCTTTGCCATCTGTCCTGTTTTTCCCCTTGTCTCATTAACTTGGCTAAATTTCCCTCCTTAAAACAATTGCTTTGACCTTCTGGTTGCGTGAGTCTATTGAAGCTGCATCAGGTTGCACAGTGCAGGCTGCATCACACGTTTTCCTCGACTCATCAGAGACTCCTGAATGCTAACTATCCTTTAAAAGGTCCTAAAAGCCCTCATGATCTCATTTATCCCATTTGGTTGAACACGTCAGCCATTAACGTTTCCTACACCTGTTATTGATTCCCTGGGGAGAAGAGGGATGATAAATGATTTTCTATCAGGAAAGATTTTGAGGGACATTGTAAAAGTATTTATTTCAGTTAGAGTAAAAGAATAATGTCTCACTTTCAGCCATGACTGCATTTTTCTGGTCCAGATCCAGAAGTTTGAACATTTTTAATTATTTTGTCATCCTACTGAAATGACATCATAAGCGATATTCAAATAAAAAAAAATTTAAAAAAAAGAAAGAAAAAGAGGCTGAGGTTTTATTTATTGTTATCTGGCATTTATCGTTATAATTTCATCATATAGAAATTTTGATTTATTGTCGTCACCTTAAATCCCAATAAATGTTTGAAACCTCCCAAAACGCTCCATGTTGCTGGGCTTGTTTTCTATAGTCTCCTGTGTTTGTTCATTGAGAGTGCCAATAAATATCAATAAGTTAGAAAATAATGGCAGACATTGTTCGTATTTAATGATGCAAATCACACTTTATTTATATATTTATTTAAGGGTCTGATGTCCTAAAGAAGAATTGATATGTTTAGTGTCCTGGTTAACTATTATTGCTAATGTAGGCAATAAAAGCCTACGATTCTGTACGATTCTGTTCCTTTCACTTTTCCACACTGCAACATGTTTACTGAAGCATGTTGAGTGTTGCTTTGTTAATAAAGACAGTTTAATGAGATTCAAATTAACCCAAGTGTAAAGAAACATATAAAGTATCCTTAACTTAGAAAAATCTAACGCTATACACAAGTTCAAATTTATTATCCACAGAGAGTCAGAGATATTCACACAGACTCATAATTCAATCCCCATTTAAATTAGTGATAATCCACAACTTTTACATGGGTTTAGATCAGGGTGAGGCTGATCGCCAAGCCACCATAACAAACTAGTTAGACTACTGAAATTTTCCCAGAGCATGCATTTTTATGACGGCTAAAAAAGAACCAAAATTCATACCGTCTTGTGCAGTAAAGGCAAACATGTCACCAGCTCTTATTTGACATTGACGTAAAGCATACTTCACACTCTGAGATCATTTTGAGTTTACAGGCAGCAGGCCTGCAAAGAGTTGCACTACGTCGTTCCAATTAAGACGAAGGCAAACAGTCTGTGGGAGTAAATTGCGGGCGGTAAGTCGGTTCTTGGTTTTGGAACTTGAGCCGGCAAAAGGGCATTAAGCATTTTTGACAAATCTTTTGTCGATGTACACACAGCCTAAATCCCTGCTGACAATGCAAGCTTCTTCATAATGATGTGATTACAGATAATTAAAACATTTAGTTTCCATTCAGACTGGCTAAGCAGTGTCAAGTGGATTTGATCTCCCAAACCTCAGTCATTGTAACTTTAGCAGAGAAATACGAAATGTAAATAAGCAAAAAGTAAAAGAGGAGATAAACTACATCCCACACCTAGCTTAGCCCAGGATTATCCACCTTTATCTGCCAACTTTCAACTGAATTCGTGGTGCATCAACTTTAGCTTTGAAGTGGTAAATTAAGTTTGCTCTTGTTTTGTGAACTGGAATCAGAACCGAGACAGTGAGACGTGGCTTAAAAAGAAAAAACTAGTAATGCTGAACCTCTGGAGAACAATACACAATATGTGACACCTGTAAAAAGGCTTTTTGTGTTTTGTTTTGTTTTTTCCTACTGGATGAAACTATTACCGTCTACATCTGGAAATTTTATGCATACGCACAATGCTGGAGAAAGTACTTTTTTTTTTCTTTTTTTTTTTTACTTGCCATCCATAGCCTCGCTCCAATGACAGAACAATTGCACTTACAGAATGAAACCTGGAAATGTCTGAATTATTACATTAACTCCTTGTTGCTGAAAGGTGCTACTCAAATAAAATTTGATTTGATATTAATTTAGTCCACTGTGCCGTAGCAGCGAAAACAATAAGGCAGAAAACCCATCAAAGAACGACTAATAACCTCTCGCATTCTTCTTTTGTCACGCTCTGTCAGCCTCGCTACACACCGACGCGTTGCCAAAGCAACTGACCGACACCACCACTCAGACACCATACATAACGTACATACGTTGCAGCAATGACCTGGCAATAGACGTTACTTAACCTCATTCTACGCCACGCATTTGCTCGGTCTGCGCTTATGTCCTCAAATCAGCAGGTTGAATTCTCAGAGGAACTCCGACTGACGGCAGCCTGACTCACATCCTCATTATTCCTGCTCGATAGTTTTCAGCTGCTTCAGCTGCTCGGTGTGTGAAGCAGTTGAACTTCCATTTCTGGGTGGTCAAATAATCAGTAAGCATGATGCAAAAAAACATTTTCAATAAATTTTCTTCTGCTGAACACAGATGCAGCATTCAGCTTGTACGCACCACAAATATGGAAGAACCTTCTAGCTGAGTTCCTTTAAATCAAAACTTAAACTGTGTCTAGAAAAACCTTTGATTAATGTGGCATTTATCAACATATTTCTGTAATAAAATTTTAATGATGGCATTTGACAAAATGTAATGTTGACTGCTTGGTTCATGATTGGTGACTGTATGACGGTTTTATGACGTAAAGCACTTGATATATCCTACTGCAGTACAACACCAAATGTTACAGCCTTTGTGCCTGTTTGCATGCAATATATGGTCAGAAACGACTTGTACTGCTTATATGTGACATACGTAAAACATGTTTGTTGCTATGTGGTCGTACAACTTTGCAGGAAGTTATACAGCAGCTTTAGAGCAGCATTGACTTTCGTGCATTCTTGGCCTGTACTGCCATCAGCCCAGGTGGTCAGATTTACAAAACAGAAATCCAGTTTGTCACCCGATCGCATCTCTAAACGTTAGAGACGACTGAGGAAACTGTCTGTTATCGATTTCTGAAGAGGAAGAAAGTTCTCAGAGTTTAGTGGACAGCGTGTGCCGACCTACCCAAGGTGTTTCCAGATGCGACGCCAACGGCTGCGTTTATCTTCTGGCCGAACACTTGAGAGATGCTCCCCTTGTTTTGAAGTGTTGGTGGCAGTCATTCAGTCACTGAAGGTCAAAGTAATTACAGAGCGCTGGGAGGAGAGAGGTCAAAGAGAAGTGTCTGGATTGGTTTCAGATTGCTACCTGCCGCTACAGCGTGAATGTCACTGTGAATGCTGAAAAGGCCTCTGTGTCTGACAAAAAAAAAAAAAACACTTGAATACACCGCTATGCATGTTGACAAGGTGAAAAACAGATTGTACTTTTACATCTTGGGCGACCCGTTTGCTTAATTATTACCGTTTCTGTTCTTTGTCAGTAATAAATCCCTGGTTTGTGAAGTTCCAGTCTTGACATTAAACCGCCCCTTAATTACACGGTGCACACCAAATTGGGCAAAATTACTCATGCTGTGCAGTTAGCCGAAGCGCTAGGCTGACATTAGCATGGTTGCCCCATTTTGTTGACTCATTAACGGTGTGGCTTTTTATGTACTTTTATTGCGGCTTCACTTCATTATTTGTGCGCAAAAATCTGTTCCGCTCCATAAATGTTGTGCTTTTATGCGTCGTAAAGTGCTACGTCTGGTGTTCCTGTGGCCCAAACAGCCTCTGATTCACTGTGATTCTCACTGTAAAGAGTTTTTTTCTAATGCAAATGTTGCCATCTAGGACAAACAAAGACAAACATTATCATGCGGTATGAAGAACAAATTGAAGATACTGAAAATAACATTGTTTATTATTTTTCATGTCCAATAAATTAAAGATTGCTACAAGCACAAAAACAAATTATTTTCCTGCATTTTTATGTTTTCATCTTTGTGTGCACGCTAACGGGATTTCACAAATTGACGACGACACAAAATGCGGGGGAATAAAAGGGAATTCTTTTGACTGTTAGCATTCAGACTGCTTATTATGACATGGCACATGCTTATTTAGAAAGGTATGCATATGTTTTCCACTACCATGTGCACGGAAAGCTGAATGTAAGCGTGTGGGCCTGCATGTCAGCAGTCCATGTTACAGTCCTGCTCCGCAGCTGTCCTCCGACACGAAGACGTCGTCATAAATGACCTCAGCGTGCAAAGCTGTGGGAAAGCCCGGGAGCTCCAGCAGGCAGTGTTAGTAATGTTCTCTTGCATTTGATATTAGTGTGCAAAAAATACTTTGTTTAGAAATTCCTCTAAAAAACTTCTTGCGTGAAATGTCAGCAATGAGACAAGTGACCGACTCGTTTTTTTTTTGTGTGTGTGTGTTTTTTTTCTCTCCAGTTCTCAGTGTGAGGTGGAGGTACGTTGAATGAAAGAGCCGTAGATAAAAGGAGATGTCAAGATGTCAGTCACCATCTGCAGCGAGGCTGCCCACCTGCTCTGAATACCACACAGCCCGGCGGCTAATGAGATACCCGGGCGGATAGGCGGAGGGATGCAGGGATACAGTATTTCATTATGAGCCGCCGCCGGTTGGTTGATTCCTGATAAAGAGTGATGGCAGGACGAGGCTGCAGGGACAATGAGGCGATTATCTGGAGCTGCCAAATACCGGCAATGCCACGCCGACCCAACTGATATCAGTTACTGGGATCTGGGGCTCAACTTGACCCAGGTGGAAAATGCAAACCAAGCTCCTGTTGGACATTTTCAGAAATGTATACAATTTACATTTGGTCTCCAAGTTACAATATTGTGAAAAGTATATTAGTGTTGTCACACCCTACTCCACTAATGGAGTGGTGGGGAAGACTGCTGTCGCTGAGGGGAAGCCACAGGAGGACATTACTAAAGGAGCTGGTTGTTCACAGTACCACATCCAGGCATATTCATAGGAAGTTGAGTGGAAGGAAAAAGTGAACCGGCAACGTATGGGAGCTTTGCGAAGAATTCTGTGAACACTGTTTTTATTTTGATGAGCCTTAACTAACTTTGTAAAGAAAAAAAAACTCTTAATTTTCTCCTGTTATTTATCGTGGAAATTAAGAACAGCTGCTCGTGGCGGCAGAGAAAATCATATTTTATTTTTCAGGGATTTTTTTAAAAATAATTTCTCTACTTTGGGTTACTTGATTCGTACATCTATAATATATTCAAATCTCTCAAAAAATTAAGATTTAAATGAGTGCTGCTTTATTGTGTAGTGAAAACAGCAGCCCTGTTACCACTAAACAACTGGTAGACGAACTAGCAGTCAACATTATGTACTCCATTAAATAACTGGACAAAGATATTCACTGTAATATAACACATTCATATTTCAATATTGCAAAAACAGAGTGTAGGTTCTTTGGCAGATGCTTCAGTCCATTTTGTCTAATACCGAGAGAAATGGTTTTAAATTTAACTTCCTTTGTTCTGACAAAAAAAAAAAAAATCTCTACAGTCCGTTTGATTTTGGTCTCACTTATGCCAAACATCAACAAAAGAAGCCCGCTGTTCCTCGTTCACTGGTTGCTGTGGCAACCGCACAATTAAAAAGGAGGCAGAGTTCGAGTGCTGCTAAAACTAGCATTAGCATGGCTCTGATCTCGCACATGAAAGCGAGACGCGCCAGACTCGCCTCGGTCTACTGCTGATTCCTCCTGCGTCTAGACGCACACAATGCTTGACAGAGAGTCCCTCCGCCTAAGCATGGGCTGGTCACCATGGATACCACACACTAAACGCCGTCTTCTATTCGTCTGCCCAAATGGGAGCGCGTGAAGGCCACGCCACCTCAGGAATCCAATACAAAAAGCATCAGAAATAAAAGCTGTGAATCTTCCTGCCAGGTAAAAAAAAAAAAAAAAAAAGACAGCGGGGGACGAGAGCAAACTGACTTTTTATTAACCTTCTCTTATCAAACATAAGCCACACATACGGCTTCAAAAGTGGGAAATGCTGAAGGTGTTTGTGAAAGTGTTTCAATTTTGGCTTGATTGGGAACAGGCCGACATTTTCATTTATGAGGAATGTGCTATTAATTGAAATTTGAAGGGAACCCCCAAACCTTTGGATATTCTTTTTGGTTCAGTCTAATAAGTGCTGCAGCTTTATTTGTTTTCCTGCCCTTTACATCCTCAGCTCCAAATTACCTCCTCATCTACGGCCGACGGCTGCGTTCTCATTTCAGAAGTTGGTTTGGCTGTGTTTTTTTGTTTTGTTTTGTTTTGTTTTTGTTTTTAATGTCAGGTAATAGATTAATTCCAAAAACACTTAACTTGAAGGCTAAGTAGCGTGACAACCACTATCATCGGTAACCGTGGAGAAAAACGGCCTTCGCTCCCAGTAAGACTATCGAAAGGATTGTTGAGAATCGAGAGGAATTTCGTAGGAAGGGATTTATTATAAGTCACACAAAACGTGATCATTTTATGCTAACTGGTGCTAGGCTGCAATGCCAACCAATAACCTGTGGGTGTAAAAATACTGGAAACCAAATAAATTCATTATGAGTAACTTGACATTTTTCAAACATGATGGAAGTTTAAAGGTTGACAAAATGGTTTTACATTTTTAAAAATGAGATTTTGACAGTGAAGTAATTCCAGAAGGCCAGCAGTCCGTTTCGCTGCCGGCCACTGCAACGTTGGAAAAACAAAAGAGTAAGACAAAAGAGTAAGACATGAACATATTTTGAGATTTATCTACTGCTGGCAAACTTATAACCTTTTTAACAAAACCTCAGTTCAAAAATCATTAACTAAGCATAATTTATGGATGCCGCTGCGATAACGCATCACTTTCTACTGGCGGGCATGTATCCCTGTGAATGAATTACCGCTGCCCCCAGGTTTGTGGTGTAAATACCCACAGTGGGAAACCCTTGTGCCGGGATGCAAGTTGTGCTCCTTTGTGCTGTAAAAAGGGCCAGTGTGGGATTTGAGTGTTTGTGTTTGCGTAAATGTAAATTAAAAAAAAAAGCAAAGACAGTAACCATCAGACAGATTGGGCAACAAGTTCACTGAGCAGCCCACACACTACAGCCTCCAGGAAGTCTACTGGGTTCGGTTCAAAAGGCAAATGTAAACTTTAGCAAAGCTTTTTGTTTTTTTTGGGTTTTTTCCCCTGACTCATAAAGCCTAATCTCTTCAGGCATTGTTAGATGCAATTATGTGAAGCCTAAAAGATCATTCATCTGCTGTCTGGAACTTTGATTTCTTCAATTTTCTGCAACTGCTTCAGGTTCAGTCAACAATACTTTATCAGTTTGAGTTCAGACAGGAGTCTTTGTTTCAGTTGCAAACAAACATTTTAATTTTCGTCAAAGGAGAGTTGGAAAAACTGTCCTGAAATAGGAAAACATTTTGAAGGACAAATAAATGTCTTGGCACGGACGCATTTAGAATTGGATTTTATACGCTTTATAAACACTGATATGCTGGAATAACTGATTAAATATTCAGATTTTTTTTGACAGATGAGGAGCACTTTGTCATTTTTTTTTTATTATAAATTGGAGAGAACAAATGTCACACATGAGGTTCCTTGAGGCTCCGTCCTCATCCCACTTTTATTCCCTGTCTATAAACTTCCGCCTGCCAGATAACGTAGTAAAATATGTTTGTGATGAGATCTTTGCAGTTGATCCAACATGCTTAGTCACACTCGGTGGTGTGATGTAATTGCAATGCGTCCTGCTGAATCGTATAAGCGGATCGGAGTGTCTTTGGTTTAGAGGGATTTCTGTGCGTACCTTCATTGACATGTTTATGTAGGTTTTTAAAAACGTGACAAGCTCCTATGTTCACATTCATCCTTCAGAATGTTCTAAGGAAGCCGCAGCAGGGATTTCAGAGCGAGAAGAAAGCCGACATGCCCACTGCGTCTGCTTGGCGGGGTGGTCAAGTTAGGTGGACGCACATATGCCATACATTAACATTTGACTCTGGGCGTGCCAGGAATCCTATTAGTAAACCTTACGATGAGTCATTGGTGCCTGCCCTGCTACTTTAACTTAAACTTATGTCGACTTCCTACCACAAATAAAAATGAAGTCATAGGAACAGTTCCGAAACATTTAATTTCAAGTGAACAATGAATGAGACCAACTGGGTGACATGTAATTTCTGTGTGTTTTATTAAGATTTCATCTGATAAACTAAATTTGTATTTGCATTTACTTCAGGGACTTACTTTTTTTCCAAACAAATGTACTCTAAGGAGTAGTTGTGCAATACTGTACTTTTAACTTTTACTTGCAGAACAACAAATCTAACCAAATTTATGAGACACAGACTTGCAGTTTATGTTGGAGAGATTTATTGTTTCTGCTTTGTTGTAATGTTGTTTTCCATCTGTTGATCCCATAATTAAGATAGAGTAAATTACTATCTAGCATATACAGCTTACCTACTGTAAGTATTAATTTTACGTTTCTTCTACTTGAATGCGTTTTGTAATTATCTGTAGCAATTTTGTGTTTATTTTGTCTTCAAATTGCCAGAATTTTCATAAAACTTTACACCCTTGTTTGTTTACAAAATTGTCAGATATGAAATCAGATTTTAGGATCGGTCACTCAGTACTTTAGTAGACAATTTTTTATTTTATTTTTTTCATTTACCCTTTGGTGATTTTTATTTTTTGGATGGCTATGTTTTATTTGTGTTTATTTATATTAAAGTGCTTCCTCTACAGAACTGCAAGGGCTCGACCTTGCAGTTCGAGCCCTAAAAGAATCCTTACAGGAGGAGCAAAGATTTTTGAATTGCAAGATGCAAGATGTTTGTTTATTTACAAACAAACAAAAAAATCATTTCTTATATTTCCCTCTTATTTCCGACTTTGTGTTGCTCTTTCACACAAAATCCCAGTGAAACACATTTAGCTTTGTGGTCGTAACGTGATGAAATGAGAAATTGTAACTTGAAATCTTGCAATGCCAGATTAGAAAAATCCACCAGCTCAACAGGTGTTCAGTGTTTAATGCTTATAAAGTGAATGCTATTCAGCAACTTAGATGGTTAATGTGATTCACGTTATCACCAAAACATCCTCTCAAGATAACATCAGCAGCCAAAGCGGGCTCCGCAAACGGCTGCTTGGTTTGTTTTCAAGCCACTCATGCTGGATGTATAACGTTGCTGGATCTGATGCATGCTCAGACGTACCATTTTTGTTCCAGATCACTTTGATTTATTTGCTAATCGTTTACACAGGGCGTGTCACAATTATTTAAAAGAAAAGTCGTAGTTCCTAATGTCAATGCCCCTCCTGCCCCGACTCTTTTGTCGTGACAGAGAATGTTTGACCTCCATCTATCCCGTCTCATCGCTGCGCTGTGTGTTGCTATCCGGACCTCCATCAAAGCGGTGCTTGCTGATACCTGAGTGTGCAGCCGGGGCCGCCTGCTGGGATGCGGGGATTATCTGATCGCCTGTTGCATGCCTCGCTCCGGCCAGCCGACCCGCAGGTATTGGCATCAGGTGCTGATTTCCTTCTCTGTCCTTTTATATAAATTTCTATTTTTATTTATTTTTTTGTCACCTGATTATAAGTCACCATAATTTTCCAGAGTTGTTACTTTTCCTCTTTTAAATTTAAAGCTTTTTTTTTTTTTTTTTTTTAAGGGAAGATATCCCTATATGTGGTCCTATAACCAAACAGATCCCGGCATTCTTTCTAATTCACAAGGAAAGCCAACATGCTATACATATGCTAACATGCTCCCTATGCATCACTTCCTTTTCCATAAAAACCCTTTGGCCAGATGGCGCACATTGTCTTGACGCTCAGAGTGCTCTCCTTTATTTCCATTTAAACTGTCCTTATACATCTACTCTCTGGCATCACACGCTAGATGTTAATAATTTAAATTGGAAAGTAACCTCTTTATGTCACTGTATAACAGAGTAGCTGCGACATAAGTATTTATGTTGTACAGACTGAGTGAAGTTGTTTAAAAAAAGAAGTTAAATCTAATAATTAAAGTTTTAAAAAATGGTAGTAATTCCTTCAAATAGTTACAATTCTCTGGATTTTTAATTGAAATCAGCCCAGACAACATGCTTGAATAGGTCTAATTTAACTCCAGCGTTTTCTTTCTCAGTGTACATTCGAGGTTCGGTGTGTGTGTGTCCTGTGAGCGACTGGTTCTGTTTTTCTCAAAGAGTGAGTCATACTTTAATCCCAAGAGTAAATTCCACTGTGTAGGCCAGCGTGTGATGCCAGAGAGTAGATCCGTGCTGCGAAATCCTCTTCTCCTGACGCCTCTCATGGGTCGTATGAGCTGAGGAAGAAGTAGAAATCCAGCCAGGCCTGAGAACCAAATTGGTTCAGAAGGTTCGCGCAGACGCCAGTTTAATGAAGCCTTCGGCCTTTACGCCTAGCGGGGATGGAAGCCTCCGTCATAATTTTTTTTTTGCTAACAAGACTGCAGTGCTAATGCTAAACCCATTGAAGATCATGACAGATGGTATTTCGGAGAGCGTGGGGAGCCTGTCCAACACAGCCTGCTCATATAACCATCTATATGGATTGGCACTCATCACCATTAATTATTACATGTGTATGAAGCTTAATGGTTTGTTCATGGCTTTAACATCTGTACCACGCAAACAGGGGATGATATCTGATCACCACGGCTTCTCCAGCCGTCTGCTCAGTTTTCAGATCGCAGCTCAACACGTGTTTTTTTTTTTTTTTTTCCCACGCCGACTCTTTGTTATTGCAGCTGATAAAAACGATATATTCATTTCTGTCTGGAGAAGCCTGCTTAAATATGGAGAGCCTTTTCATTCAAAATTAAATAAGCACTGCTTTTAATAAACGATTAAATGTTTATCGCCATGAATACATTTTCCTATGAAATGAAACAAAACAAATATTTAGGTCTAGGAAATAAAACTGGACAGTCTTTATGTCTCATTTGTTTAATCTATTTCAAGATGTTTTTATTTATGTTGAGGTTTATTGATTTCACTGAAGCTATTTTATGCGTTTCATGGGCTTTTTATTGAAAAAAAAAAATGTCCAGATTTGCACATAAACGTAAAGATAGAACCATAAATAGCCTGTTGAGTTTGGTCATCAGCAAAAAAAAAAAAAATGATTTGGGGGTGAGTTTTACTTTAACCAGACTGTTTTTGTTGCTACTTTGTGTAATCCTGCCATCACTTTAAAGCAAGCGTTTCATTAAAAATCTCTTTAGAGTGCAATTAATTAGAATATGCAGAGTGGAGGAGTCTTGCTAGACTTCACAATCAGTGCATGTTATTCATTTAAAATGTAAAATCATTGGGATCCCCAAAAAATGGAGGAAAAAATGTCAGGCACCTTTATATGAAAGGAGCATGTAGTGAACTGATAAAATTTACGCTGGTTTAGAAGAAACTGGCTCAGACATTTTGTAACTTGCATTGTGTGAGAAAGTGTTGCTCCTCTGCATTCTCTCAGTGCTACCTAGAAACAACCAATCAGAGCCAGGAGGCGGGTCTTACAGCTGTCATTCCCCCTCCATGTAGCAATACTCATCACCTCCGTTGTTCTGGGCCACGCGACAACTTCCCCCGATCAGCAAAGCCTGCTATGAATGCTAATGCTAGTTAGCATAGCTACTGATGACAGCGGTCAAATAGTTTTTCTGTAATGGTGAGTTGTTTTGCCGTCATTATCACATTTAGTAGCGTGTTCATGAGGATGGTAGACAGCGCTAAGACCCGCCTCCTCGCGCTGATTGGATGCTTTTCGGCGGTAGCTGTGCATTTCTTAAGACGGCAATAGCAGCACAGGGAGGTGGAGGAGACCGATGTTTCCACAGATCATCTCGCATATTCCACACTGCTATAACAGACATAACGGTTTAACAAACATGCAAAATATTTATTTATTTTTAAAATAGAAGTTGCATACTGCACCTTTAAGATGACACATTTCTCACTTATAGGTAGTCTGCACAAATTGTTGACAAAAAAAAAAAGTGGAAACTGTTCACTGATTTGTTCCATGTGGTTTCACTGGGTTTCCCCAGAATGACTCCAGTGTTTGTTTTATCCACTGACCTTGTTAAATATTTTACATAATTCATCGAATCAGATTTCCAACCCGTCAGGTTGATTGCACAGAGAAAAGGTGACAAATTTTCCATTTCCTCTGCCAAATTAAAGTCTCTTGGTAATTTGGTCAACAGAAACATCATCCAGTTCATTTTCATGTCGTGGTAAGTAACCCTAACACAGGCAAGCTCTATGTTTATTTTTGACATTTCTTGCCTCAAGATCACTTGACACATTTGACATCACTACAGACCGGCGTTCACTGAAAACATCCCAGAGGCACTGTGTGTTCAGCCCAGCAGCCGCTCCCTTCACATCATGCAATCCGCTCGGTTTAGTTCACGCCCAAACGCAGCAGCAGATTGGCGAAGGCGTCAAGAGGAAACTTTTCCAAAAGTCTGCTTTGCGAGTTGGTGATGAACCCAAATATGAATTTTCCCGTAAAGGTGTTAGGTGTGGCGCTTCACTAATTCACCAGGTATTCAGTTCCCGACGCAGATAACTTTTTAGCGTTCCTGCTGTCGAGTCTTAAAAAAAAATGAATAAAAGAATCTGAGCGGCCCGGGCATGCAGAGGACCCACAACCCCTGAAGCATTATGGGAGACAACACAAGACTCGCATAAAGGCCAGGAGTTGTAACACAAGGTTACCACGTCTCCCGTCAGCCTCAGAACTGCCATGCAGGCATGTAGCTCCACTTTGTTGTACACTTCAGGGGATTGGGGGGTTATTGTGCTGAAGGACATCAAAGTGTTCGCACATCCTGAAATGCCACAGTTGCAGATGGCTCTGCGATAATATTGAGCGCAACCGTGCACATCCGTTTGTTCAATCTATATTGGAATCTTGCTAAGATATTCGAAGGAGATACCGAAGTGCAGGTATGTGTGCATTTCCTCTGGCTCACAGCTACAGAGCAGCAATCACAGAAGCTCACTGGCAGAAACATGAATCAGTCATGGAGGAGATGAGATCAGATCAGCTTCCGAAACGAAGTGAAGTTACTGCACTTCCTGGTTGGGTGGTTTGTTACACACACACACACACCCACACACACACACTTTACACCTGAAACTGACTGTCTCAGGTGAGCTGGAAAAGTGATTAAAACAGAGATAAACACTTATTCAAAGTGTGAAAATATTTTTAAAGTTCCTGAAGATATTGCTATTTATGGCAAAAAAAAAAGAAAAAAGAAAACCCTCAATAAAAAATCTCCTGCCTCTTGTTTCAAAGCCTAAGAAATTAACTCCGTAAAAGTCTTAACACTGTGGGTACAAGCATAAAATTAGCATGTTCACTCCTCAGGTTGTATGTTTTTCATATTTTGTGGCAGCCATTTTTCAAAATGGCCACTGTTTCTTATGTATATATATTTAAACCAGTTACTGCCACAACTTATCATCCACTTTTATGTTTGCGTCTTTGATCATTCTATTCATACATCTTTAAAGTAACAGTATGTCGCAAAATCACAGGACTTTGCTGTTTGCGAGTTTCATGCCAGTCGTAAAGCCGATGGGTGGAAGACAGAGAGACACTCGTCTTAATATTTACCGTTGGAGTCTGCTAATTCTTTTGTGTGTTTAGCGGCTTGGTGTTAGCTTCTGCTTATTTATGTGTTTAGCATTAGCGGAGCTAAGATTCTTGTTCAGCGTTTAGTGGTTAGTGAACCTGGCTTAGCTGTGGCAATAGCTAGCCAGTTTTCATTACATCCATGGGAAACATTTTAAAAAATGTCCAATGGAAAAGGGAAATGCAAGATCAAGAAATGCAAGATCAAGCCTAGGTTGTCACCACATGCATTCATCTAAATTTCTCTGACCGCCATAGTAGTCATCTTGAAAAAAAAAAAAAAAAATCAATATATGTGATTGCTTTGGGTCCAATTATGTATGATTTGACACCAAAGGTGTTAATTTGTGATGAATATTGGCAGTTCTATTGCAATAATAAGCTTTTCTTGTTGACCGTCTTGGTGGCCATCTTGAATTTTTCAGTGAATAACGTTTTTTTTTTGTTTTTTGTTTTTTGTTTGTTTCAAACAAAGCAAACCTCTGAGAACGTCTGCGCCAAGTTAGGCTCTTGTATCTGCATGTGAAATATTTTTCTAAAATATTCAATTATCTGCTGCACTGTTAAATGGACTGGACACAAAATGGACTCCGGTTATTTTCTTCCCATGGTGATGATGTGACCTCAACAATCACAGTTCACCACACCGGGACCATTCGGAGTCTTGCTGCGGTTCAGACTCCACGCCACTCGAGTTGAACTCTAGTGTGGCTCGTTTGTGGCGTGAACATGAACCCGACACAGTGACCAGAGGTATGCTGCGAGCCAGAGTACCCAAAGAGAAGCAGTGGATGCGAGGGGTTGCCGTGGACAGACTTTCACTGGACCGATTGGGGTGTGGGAGGGGAAGTAAGTGTCTTATCCCTACTGATAATAGTGAGGGCTGCAGGCCAGTTTTTAGGATTAGTTCCATTAGAAACTTCATGGTACCTCTAGAGTCTGGGCTGCTGTACCTCATACATATTGTTTACATCATGTATTGACACAGAAATGTCTCTGCTCAAAAGGAAACAAGTGGATTGCAGGTGGTTGTGCTCATTACTGTTGCAGTGGTTACTATTTTCACATGGAAACTGGTTTTAAAACTCAGTTGAAACATTGTTTAGGTTAAAACATGTTTTTCCAGCCTGTGTGCTGAGAGGTGTTTTTTAAGCATCATCTGAATGCGGTCCAGTTAAAGCTGAGACATTCTTGGAGGCTTACCTGTCTTCACTCATTGTATCCAAGATCAAATCAAGACAGGAAGCAGAGGTTAAAGTCACCCAACAGGTTCTAAAAGTTATGTTTACCTCGACTGAACACGGCGACCGGAGCTTAGGCGAACCTGAGGACGGGTTCAACAGATGAGGTCAGCGCCTCATTGTCCTGCTGCAGAGCAGGAAGCGAACAAGATTCCCGGGGAAGTCTTGTACTTTTACCCTTCACAAGTCTCATGACATTCTCAGGAAGCATTGCACAGCGTTAGCGCCACAACAGATAGCAAGTGAGCCACAGAGAGTGCAAAGTTTAGATTGTCCCTCATATCTCGTCTCCCACCAGAAACTATGTCCACTTTAGCTGCTCCACTGTTGGCATCGATGTCGGAAACTTTCAGCTTCTGAGATCTTTTTGAGCTGGTTTTCACTTTGAACTAGGGGTTTGTTGTTTGTTGTTTAGAAATAAAGCTGTTGTCTTTCCAGAGAATGTTTTCAGGGAAATAAAAGTTTTTATGGAGAAAGATGTTGATTGGGGTTTTGGTAGATGAAGGAGTTCTTGGAAAACCAACTGCTGCTGGAATAGGAAGGATCAATGTCACATGGTTTGCTTTTCGATTGAAGCAGTCGAGCAGATCCAGCACAACCAATGAAGAACACAACTTTGACTTAGAATGTCAGCCTCAATCAAACAACCTGGAATGCAACAAAAAGCACAGAACAGATTGAAGTACTTGCTGAGGAGTTGAGTCTAGTCATGACAGGATCTTGTCATGTTACATCTACCATGTATATTATTTAGATTTGTTGTCATTTTCACATTTTTTGAGTCAGTACCTTGATTTACATCATGTCACTACAAACTGTATGTTGAAGGTGATTGTCCTTCTGGAAGGTCTCAAGTCTTCTGCAGCCTTTATCAGATCATCTTCCATGATTGCCCATTTATTTCACCCCATCTTCCCATTAAATACTTCCATACGTTTGCTGTGTCTCCTACATGGATTTTGCCAAACTGCAAATGGGACTTTTTATGGTTTTCTTTCAGAAGTGGCTTTTTTCTTTCTTTCACTGCCTCGATTGAGCCGACGAGGTCCAGCTGTTGGTGTGAAGGACAACAAGGATAGAGAATCAATGAGACGACTGAGACGGGATGCACAGTGAAGTGGGGATTTGTCTTTGGAAGACAGTCGGTGGAAAAAAACTATAGGCTTTGCCTGGAGGAGAACCCACCTTTTTAATAAATAAGCTAAGCTGGGAGCACGTTAATGTGCTGACTGGGATGAACTGAGCCGTTTGGGAAACAGGAGAGAAGCAGCTAAAAGAAAATGGAAGTCCAGCTGACCATGCATTGTTTTGACAACCCTGCTGAAATCATGCCACTGTGTCAATTCCTGTTTCCATACAAGAGTTTTGGCATCATTCTTCTTTCCATTAGTCCGTAACGATCTCTCTCTCGTCCCATTTGACCTGCTGTCTCCCAGTCATTCTCACATTCAGTTAAACTTTCACAAAAAGTACTAAAAAAAATGCATTCATTGCTGCAGCAACAATAGGACAGAATGTGGAGAAACTCATTAATATGTTTGATTCAGTGTCGGCTACAGTCATGCTGCGACTCTATGTAGGTCAGCTTGACCTATACGTGTCTTTTGTGGGTCGGTCGATACCGATTGGCTTTCCTCTCATTCACGTTATTAAAAATATTGAAAACACTGACCTGCACCATGTGCAACATGAACTGTTGTGGGTATTTTGCGGCCACAAGTGAATATACAGACGAGACAGCAGCAGCAGTGGAGAAATGAATCCAGGGAAACGATGAGGCAGATATTGGTCTCTGGGGGGATTTTCACACTTAATTGTCTGAAATCATTTTGCAGTTTTCAACGGGTGGAGTTCATTGTCACGCTGCACTGTGTCAAAGCAACCAAACCGTTTGAAAAAACACGTTTGCCCCCCCTCACCCGTGGTAGCACTGGATCAAGATTTACTGAATTGGAAATGACACGAGAGCAACTTCCTTGATCGCAACATGTAAACAAAAATGGAACGCTGTCAGACATTATGGATTTCTCTTTTGTCTTTGGCGAAAGACCGCTTGTAATTTCTACTGCTAGTGTTGAACTAGTGTGTTTTATTTTGGTTGTATTTACCCAGAATTCTCTGCACGATAGTCAGCTTCCTGCTTTTGGAGCGTTTTCTGGTCCGCTTGGCATTCACATCTGCATTCAGACCACGCCAGACTTCACTTCAACCAAACTGAGGCCAAGGGGTTTTTTTTAGGTAAAATGGAGTTACCTTTTTTTGGTCCGCATCAGACTTTGATCGTTCGTTCTCACCTGCCCAAGCGACCCGGACTTTCTAGACAAACTAGAACTGCGTTAAAGTGGCCTGAGCAGAGCTGGTGTGAATGCACACTTGGCCTCATCTGCTGTTCTCTTGAAGGCCTGACTCCCAATATTCCTCAGACTTTTTTTTTGTTCTTGAGGAAAGCTTTGGATAATCATGAAGCAAAGTACTTTTTCTATTTAACTTCATGCAACTTTTCTTCGAACTGTCTGAGATGCACGTTCCTCAGCTGCATCACATGAATTCAACATCCGCTGACTTATGCTCTGCACCTTCAGCGCAGCCGAAGCAGCGCGTGAATGACAATTATTCTGACTGCATGCACAACAAAATATACTGGTGTGGTTGTTGAGTGATGTCATCACGCTTTAATTCTCCGATGGATTGCAGCAACACAAAATCAACTTTGTCCCAGCCTGGTACCTCCCAGAAAGTTGGTGTGAAAAGGAAGCATGACGCACACTAGAGCGTGACTCAAACACGACCCACCTCAAGGACTTGGACGCGGGTGTTTCATATGCATATCGCTGAATAAAATCACCATTCAGACTTTGTTAGACTGATTATTTGTCAAGATCCTCTTGCTCAGGTTTACGGTGACGGCTGAAAAAAAACTCCAGGCCGCCTTCGTTGGAGAACAGAGGTGTATTGAGAATCTGAAAGCGGGCCAGTTTCTTTTCCTTCTGGACTTATGTCTGGGATTTGATTCAGTTTCAGACTATTTGCCTTTCACATTAAGTCAACACTGATGTAGAGCAGTGGCTGGAAAACGTACTCGCCTGCTAACGCGACACAAGCACAAGACGCCGTTTAGCGCACATGCTCACGCGGCATTTGTTTTTGTTCGCGGCTCAGTTGGGACTGAGGTCGTCGTTCCTTTGGCCACATGACGTGTGAGAAGTGGCAGAAAATCAAAGTGGTTTCTCTGCTGTGGGTAGTGGTTCCTTCAGGCAACTGGGCCGATACTGGCAGTTAAGTGTCGTTGGGCCTTTAGAGACTAATAAATTTATGGAGCTCCACGTTTGGCCAAAAACAACAGAGGAAATTTTTGCTCAAGGGCCCCAAATGCAGGTGGGGGGCAAAGAAAGGTGGTCCAAGCGCTTGATTGCTTCGAGAAGGCATTCAATGTGAAACGTATTCATATATGTGTATCGTTGGTGCTTTTATTTTTAATGTCCTATTATTTCTTCCTCTTTTGCTTTCGGCTTTTTCCCTTTCGGGTCCGCCACAGCGAGTCATCTGTCTATTATTATTTCTCCACCCTTTTGTTACGCCCTGTAAAGTTTTATCTCGCATCTGAAATCACCTCCCCATTCCCTCTCTAATCTACTGCAAATAAAGTTCACAAAGGCCAGAAAACCTTTAAAGAAGACGACTGAGTCTTTCCTTTCAATTGTTGCCACATGCATGCTGACCGTCTCTTTGGACGGCTCGCGTCTCCGCTCTGTCATGAAATGGACTCTGCAGTAAATTTGCAGCCATTATAGTCGATGAGAGCGTTTAAATCGTCACCGCAGCACATCAACATGTCAGGCCTTCGTTCGCTGGGCAGCAACTGCAGAAAGCAATTTTCTCCAAAATCATGATTATATTAATAAAGATATAGTTTTATATACATGTGTACTGTAAAAGTGTTTTATGAATAGCTATATAGACACATAATGCAAATGAGACATGGGTTTTTTTTCTGAAACCAAAGTGGACTCATTATGCAAGCTTGACATTTTTCAGATTTCTTGTACTTTCATTTAGATTTCTGCTGCCTTTAATCACATCCCAGTGATTAAAAGAACCACAAAGCCATTTTTTTTGTCAATAAGTTAATGTCTTTTGGTGTCTAGAAAATGAGCCATTACAAAAATGTTCTGATTTAGTCACATTTGATAGGCACGGCGCTGTAACCTGGCAGCCCGAGCTCAGACCCTGTGTGTTTGGTCACCTGGTTTCACTACTCTGTAATGGTAAAGCCATTCTGCAGTTATACAGTCCTTTGTTTTTGACTTACCATTCAGAAACCACCTTCTGCATTGTCGTTGTTTGTGGAGGAGGCTCCACTTCTGCTTTTCAGAGCTGTACAGTTGGGTAGCTGTGCTTCCGTTCGCAGCCATTTCCATGGCTCAACTCAAGACTTTAAATCTTCTCACTAAAACTGCTCAAAATAGGCACTAAAATTCTGTTACCAAAGAATGATTTTGTATGCAATATAATGAACATGTTGTATAGACCTATACTTTTCCTGTACAAGAAACCATAACGAGTCACCTTAATGTTGCGCTGCACACTCCTTTCCTGAGCTGAGACGTGTGCTGGTGAGAATATGGGGGGGAAAAAAATAAAGTTGAAGGGGCGCACACTCATGCGAGGCCTCGTCGAGCGCTTTTTGAACCGACTGCACTCAATCAGGACGAGAAGAAAGTTTGTTCTAAACAGACGAGAAGTGTTGAACAAGTTCTCCTCTCGTAAAGACTTTTTCTTTTTCTTTGTAATCTAGATGGGACATTTTTCTTTTCTCATTTAAATGCTAATAGCTTTGAGAACGCCATTGACAGAGCGAGTGCTGGGAGCGAAGCTTTGCTCCTATCTGTCTGCGGCACAAGGTGAGCACCTGCCTGCTCAATTCAAAATTCAGCTAAATCTTTATTGGAAAAGCGGAGCGGTCGCAGCTTTGTTTGAAGGACTTGTGTGCGTTTGTGCCCACCAGCATTTGATTTTGTTTATCGGTATCTTTGGAAGCAGCAGACTCGAGCCTTTCTGGGATCAGAGTTATTCCTGGCAGTGACATGGTGTGAAACAAAGAACTTTGTAGTTTACAGATTATAGTTTTTTCTTTTTGTCTTGCAAAAAAAAAAAAGTTAGATTGTCAGAACATTTTTACTGATTTTATCTAATGGGGATGTACATGTGAAATATTAGAGGCAATTAGGGATCTAAATATAGTTTAACTTAATATTTCTGGTGGGTTTTTATATCCATTTCCAAACGGATCTGACAGAAATATTATCTGACTGCCAATTTACTAAAGTTTATAACCCTCTAAAAGTTGTAAAAATATAAGGTTAGTATAAAACTATTATTTATTCTATATTTATATTGTTATAAATAGATTTGGAAAAATCTTGTATTCAGAATTCAGATCCCTGTGAAGCTGATTGTAAATAAATGTTTAATAAAGTTCATTTTTATGTTTTCTATTCCGTTTCCTAATAATAAATTGCAGTGTCTTTAAGTGAATGCTAACATTTCCTTCCATCTTCGCTAAATAATGTTGGCAAGAAAGAATTCAGTTTTCCTTCCAAGCCAAAGTTGACGTATGATTTGAAGCATCTGAAGTGCCTGTTTAAAGAGGCCTTTCAGCTTTTTAAACCACAGAGTTGGAAGCTTCAAATCAGATGCTAACTTCATTGTTTGTCACCTAAAACAGATTATTTGTAGCCAAATACGAAATGCCAGCATTTCCTCTGTAAATGAACCAAAGAGAAACGTTGACAGGTCAAAAAATGATCACTACCTCACAATAGTGTGTTCTTTAGATGCCAGAAATGACAGCCTTATATCTCAACAATTAAGCATTTTAAACCTGAGTCACCTTTTCCTCAAAGCCTTTTTTTTTATCTTGTTAAACAGGATTTCAGTCACTTCATTTAAATTCAACGTGATGGCAAAAACCTAAAGCGTGTAACGTCTGAACACTTCTTGTGTGCGGCGACACAGGGGTGCACTTGACGAGGTCTAAAAGAAGAGCAGATAAAGAGTTGTGAAATAAGCATAACGGGGCGCAAGTTCGTCACTTCGTCTTGAACCGAGAAAGAATCTCGGCTGCGTCTCACGGTTCGGTGCAACACGACAGCCGTGAAGCACGGAGTTCGGCGCGTCTCTCGGCAACAGCTGAAGCCGGGATTGTGTTTGCAGGTGATCTCTTGAACTGCAGAAGAATCCCAAATGCAGATCCGACACCTGGCATTCACTCACGCCTCGCAGGCAGAGCCAGAAGATAGCAAAGTTCACACTTCAGCTGGAATGCAGGCTCGTTTTGCAGACCGTCACAAGTTCATACACCACTTGGATGGATGTCGGTGACGGTGTGGTATCATGCACTCACAAGATTTTATCAGAGATGATGGTTCCGGCTGACCGGCAGACCAAGAGATCCACCTCTAATATAACATGTCTTTGGATTCCCATCAATCAGAAGAGTGTTTAAATAGAAATGCGCTCTTGGCTGATATCAAAATATTTTTATTAAAAAAAAAACATAAATGAAATTAAATGTTTTACATTTTTAATCGTATATATTTTTCGTATCATAAAGTCTGTTTATTAATCAGTATTATGAAAAATAATCTCAAATGATGTATTTCTATTTTATTTGCTGTGCTCATTTTTCTGATTGGCAGCTGCTGGGCTCCTCGTGACACCGCACCGAGAAAAAACCCGCCGAAGAAACTCCTGACCAAATAAAACCAGAAGATATGAAGCAGCACTTATGATGGACAAATATAGCAATTATTGAATAAAAGTGAGAATAAGCATTCTAAAATACCTTGATTTACCAACTTCACCAAAGTCATATTTAAGTTGCATTTTTATAACTACTGAAGTCAACATGGTTACTGGAGTATCCAATGAAATGGCACCACGTGACTGGAAAACACACATCAACCGCCCCTTTAAAACGTTATTTCACAACCTGAAAGATTTAAGCAAGATAAAAACGTTTAAAAGGAAAAGATCTCCAAAGCGACACTGAAAATCTGCCGCATCTTCACCGAATAGAAAGATGACCGCTTGAAATCAAGTTCAATCTGTTCGACCTCTGCCAAGCCCCTTTGTGCTGCATCATGCTGCAGAGTGCCGCATACGTTTGGAGGAAAAGTGAAACCTGGCAGCTCCTTTTGACCCCAACGAGCCGACAGCCAAACGAACTTTCCCTCCGCTTCTTCCCCGACGGGCTTAATGGTGTTTCGCCACCAAGACTCCAGAATGAATGAAAGGCAGATAATGTGGCTGCGAAGGGAAATTGAATGGAAAATGATTAAAATTGAGGGGAAATGTTTCATTTTCTCAATGAGCTTTAGAAATTCTGCCTGGGCCCCAACTCTGACTCTCAAGTATCCAATCAGTGTTTGAATAGCTGAACAAATTAGGAATTTTCATGTCATTTCCTGCGTGCCGTCGAACGAACGATGTTTCTCCTCCATTTTTTTCCCCCCCGAATCACCGGGGTACAAATAAGATAAGAGTTTCAATTTATGATAACTCTGACCTAACAATTGTTGCATTGTCTGCTCTCCAAGTCATTAAACTAAACCTGACAAGTCAAACATTCAATAGAAAGAGAAGTCGATGTAATGCTGCGCAGACCTTGTTATGCATGAAACTCTTAGGTTAATGGAAGTTCTTTTTATCTTTTTTAATACACACCTTTTTGAAAGTCTAATTAATGGACTGCCACTCACTTTGTGGGGCTGGGGGTGGGGGGTGGGAGAGAGACTCGTGTCAGCACCACTTAGGCCTGTTCTTGTAGAAATATGTTCAATCCTCACCTTGAGTGTGGGTGGCAGATGGTAATGCACTGGTTGTCACGGAAATAGACGGCGAAAGTGCAGGCGAGCGATTGAAAGTAAACGGCTCTCCTGTCACAGACGATAGCAGCAGGAGGAAGGAGAACTAAGAAAATTAATGAGTCCGGTAACTACTGTAACATGTCGGTGTTTTTGTTTCAGGGTAGTTGAGAAGTGAAAGGAAAAGAACACAAAATGTGTTGAAGGTATTTACTGTACGAAAAAGTTTGGAGTGTGTTTGTGTTCTCTCTGCTGTGATACTGCTAAATTATCCCAGTGACAGAGAAAGTTGTGGTGGAGTTTAAAACTAGCCTCTTGTTCTACGCTTTGCTTCGACCGGAGAGTCTGGACACTCGGCTATTGAAAAACAATTGCTTCCTGGAGGCGTGGACTCTGACGTTTTAAATTTCACCCAGTCGCTAGTGCACTAGTTCGATGCTATGAAGCTTCCCGGAAATGGCCTGCGCTGTAAACAACCATCCTCCACCGCAGAGAGACGAGTGCCAAACCAAACAAGATGTGCTGTTTAATGTTGATTCAATATTTGGAAGCGTGGCCAACACGCTTCCTCTGCTGCCACTGCCAAACCACGAGCAGACCGCGACCCTGAAACGCCGCAGAAAATCAAGATCGCCGTTCGCAACTTCTCTTTCTGTTTTTTGATTGGCACAGTTGAATTTCTACTGGAAAAATCCAGTTGAATGGGAGAAGCCCAGACAGGGCACCGAAGGGAAATGAGAATCGAGTCGAAATCCATAGGAAAGCATTAGCCAGGATAATTCAATCCAGACATTAAAGTAACCACCATTATAAAAATAACACATTCTCTTACCCAATAAACTTTATGCTCACAAACAGCTACAGCCAAATTCTACGAAATGCACTTAAACATAAACAAAGTAAATCTACTGTGTTTATTACTGGGATGTATGAAGACTTTATTTCTTTAGAGTCCCAGATGTGCACCTCGTATGGTAAAGAACTCTCCAGCTAAAAGACTGGCATTGCATTTCATCCCATGTGACTGGAGTTTAACATTTTTCAAAATTCTTTTAACATTGACTGCAACTAGTAAAAAAGCAACAGAAAATAACTTCAGGGTGCAGCAGACAGTTAAGTAAGCTACGTTTCCCTTATCCCTTATTGGCATTTTTTCCCCTTAAATCCAAGACTTCAATACTTGAACTTATGGCAAACCGCGTTTTCAACAGAGAGACTCTTATATGGAGTTTGCCTCCAAAACTGCAATTCCCAATCATCAGCCATCTTACAAATATGGCAGTCGCTTCCTGATACATGTTTAGCTTCAATCACTTTTATTAAGATAAACGATGGAGAGGCTGATTATTATTTGGGTTTCATTTGTTCAATCAAAATGTGATATTTGCCATTTAAGGAATTGCGGTTTTCAACCCATTTCTAATGATGAGTATGTGGCAGGCTGCTTGATGGAGCAGACAGCCCGACTAATTAACGTGGTAGCAGTTTAACAGGGCAGCGAAAACTGCAGTTGATACTAGAGCATTTAGCACGTTCATATTTTAAGCTAGCCAAGCTCCGAATGTACCTGAAAGTAATATTCGACTAAATAAAAACAGTTCATATTTATTGAGCTTAAATAGTTTAGAAGTAAAATTGGGACATTTTCCTGTAAATACTCTGGAAGGCCAGCACTTCTAATGAAAGGGAACACAGCGAGGATCTCTGGATGTATTTATTTAGCTGTCATCGATGCGAGATTCACGTGAGGATCAACATGATTGGTTCCCTCAGGTGCAGGTATGACTTTGACTTATTCTCTGGTGCTCTCTGCTCGCACGCGCTGCTCTGAAAGCCTGCGGCGGTGAATTGTATCGCTCCCCGGCAGACCGACACCGAGACCGAGGGGCGGCTCGGTACGCTCCAGCCCGCCCCGTGGGTGTGTTCACAGGCAAACGGGCCTCCGCATCCACCTGCTAGCGCCCTGCCTCTCCCCCCACAGTCACACAGGAGCTTCCAACTTTCCAGCTCGCCACGCACAGCGCGCTGTCGGACCTTACCTCTCCACCGCGGGGACTTTTTTTTTTTTTTTCCTTTTGTACCTTTTCTGCTCGCTTGTTTTTTTTGTGTTTTTTTTTTGTTTTGTTTTTTTGTTTTTGTTTTTTTCTTCCACCACTTCTCCAACGAGATGTCGGCTGCGCTCGTGCGAGGAGAGCATGTATTCGCCTCGCGCTCTCGGACAATGATGAATTAGAGAAACATTTCATGTTCTCGCTCCGCGGCTGCTCACTGACAACTCCGGGGCCAACACGCGCGCGCTCCGCGCAGGTACACAGACGGCCCCGCCACCGCGCCCCTGAACGCAACACGGGCCGCTGAAGAGCCGCGCAGGGATTTTCTATTATTATTGATTTCAGCTTAGAGAAAGAGAGAGACAGAGAGAGACAGAGAGAGAGAGTGATCGATCTGTTGGGATTGGCTTTTTCAGTGGCTTGCAGGGTTGGATCTGAACTTGTATTACGGAAAGCTGTGAGGTAAGACTGATTTTTACTTCTTGTTTTAATTATTCCCTTTTGTTGTGCATAATGTAGAATATTAAATAAAAATCAATGAACGCGTATAAAACACCGACTTGATTAAAAATATATATGTTTTCCAATATGACATAATCTCATTCCATTCAAAAAGAAAAAGAGAGAGTAGAGATTGTGATCAATTTCTGAATGGATTCCCACAAGATCATTTGAGAGTATTTGTTGAAATCGCTCTGCAGTTTATTGTGCGCTCTAATACCACACCAGACTGTTTACAGTTCTGCCTCCCATGTGTGGCCAAGGCTGCCAGTCTGTCACACTCTTGATTTCAGTCTACAGCTCTTTATTTCTCAGGAACACTGAAACATCCCGCCTGGCTTTCTCTGCGTTTCCCTTATTTTAGTTGCAAGCCAAACGCCGGGAATTGTCTCCAGAACTGGAAGCAACTGAACCAACCAACATGTTTTGTCTTGAAATAACTGAATCAGGCAAGATGAAACGGTGAAGCAAAATACACATGACAAATGTGGGTTTTAATGTGCTTTGTAAATGTTATTGTATTGTATTGTCTGGATGCATAGTACTTTCTGAGGGAGGAGATGCGTTTGGTTTTGTGGTTTGATGTACAAATGCACCAGTCAGCCTTTTACTGGCTGATACAGATTTCTGATTTACTTTAGGTCTGAGCTGCGGATTTCATTTTTTTTATTTTCCTTAGGACTATCATAAGTGGACTGTAAATGTTATAATTTTTTTCCTATTAATATATTTAAAAAAGTATGTAAAAACTATGTGGTTGTAGATGCGTTTAGAAACAGGAAATTGTGTGAGTTCTTAGTTTTGATGCATTTAACAAGCAAAACAGAAATCCTGATTTTCAGTGTTTGCCCTGGCCCCCCACCGAGTCGATACGGAAACAAAACTGGTCGATACCAATCTCTGGTGCATCTCTAGTAAAATGCAAGCGTGCGTGTCCTTTACACAGTCCACAGTGTCGATTTGGGGTGCAGCGCCCCGTTTGATGTTGTGTGCTTGTGCGAATAAGGACTTGGCCTCTGTCTCCGAATAAACAGCTGGACGGTTAACAAATTGTCGGTAAACAGTTGAGGTTTAAACAGCTGCAGCGTGCTCATAAATCGACTCACATCTCTGAGGCCCACGCAGATCTGCTGGGGTCTATGAAGGTGGGTCCAAACACTGGAGACTGGATGAACCCAATTAGCCCTAACCCTAAAAAAAAAAGTTTAATCAAGGACAGGAATGGAGTCTTTTTGTTGATCTATGAGTTATGAAACAGCAATCGCCCCTCGTGTCCATTAGTCATTCCTTAAGATTAATTGATGCTCCCTTCTGAGTGGTTTCCAAGGCTATTGAGGCGTGCTGGTCAGTTCTCTCATCATTTATAACCCAGCTATCCAGTTCTTTCTGCAGCAAGTAACATTTATTGTCTTGATTGCACCAATCAGAACATTTTCGAAAAAAAAAAGTTCTATCTTTCTAGTAATCTCAGTTGTAACCTGGCATTAGGTAAACCTGTAATCACAGGGCAGGAGCGGCAGCGCACGTGTGCTGTCATGAGGCAGGAATGCGTTCTGGACGGAGTGGGGAGGAGAAGGCTTCTCCCAGGAGAGTCGGAGCGCTCTCTCTCTCTCTCCACTGGTTTGTCACACTCTGGAAAACAAACATAATCTTTCCCAAATGGAAGTGCGTGCACATCGCTAAAAGCTTGGCTCCCCTTTGTCAGGGCTCATCAGTTTTTATGGTGCCTCCAAGAAAATCTGGGCGTCATTCCTGCACCTCAGCTCTCTCGCTTTCTCTCTGCCGCCCAAAGCAACAGTCGATGGGGCCCCTGGGAGCCGTTGGTTTGACACGTCGCATAAATTGATAAACAAAACCAGACTTTCTGTGGGAGATTTTATGGAGCGCTTGGTTGCGCCAGCATCTCCCCTTCTCACATGTTTGTGTTTGTCTTCGCAGATTTAAAGAGAGAGCGTGCCGTTGGAGGTTTGTCCACCATGAGGCTGGATGATATGTGGACGGTGCTCGTCCTCCTGGTGCTGTCCAGCTTGACTTCGGGGAATCAAATCGGCAGCAACGAAGTAGTTGCCGCACCCAGAGTTTTTATCTCCTTCAAAGGTAGGAATCCAATCTTCTTCTGTCCTCATTTTTGCTGGATCTGATATGTCTGATAAAAGTATTTGTACCCCTTAGGCCTTGTACCTTTCTACCTTACGACCACAAATAAATGCACTCATAAAATAAAAACTAATAAATACCTGCGAAGTGGAAGTAAATGCAAGGTTTGTGATCTTTCAGCTTCTGACAGCTTTTCCCTACAGCGTGATTCTGCTCACACCATGTTTCAGGTTTAGGGTTGTGTGCATTGTCAGTTTTCTGCAACAGAGCCTCTATTTCTGTCTGTGTCTCTCCATTTCCTTCTTCTTTTGCTTTCTTTCAACACAGTTGTCTTGTAGCCACACCAAGGTTCACATGATAGTTGTACTTCGACAGACCTTCCCACCTGAGCTGTGCATCTCTGCAGCTTCTCCACGGTTACCATGCCATTCTTGTTCTGTCTGTGTTTGACGCTCTCCTTGCCCAACCTTTCACTGCGGAGGAACAGCCGTCCCTTTGGGCTTAGCGGTTATATCATACACTTTCCATCTCCACTTGATGGATTGAAATTGTTCTGAGGTGTTTCAAAGCTGGAGATAATGTTTTTTATTTAAATTTGCTTTATAATATCCTGACCATTGCCTTCTGATGCACTGAACTTCTCATCTCCCATCAGTGCTATGTATGTCCCATTGATCTCGAATTTCCTCAAGTTACACTTTATCCTGGCCCATCAGCGAACAAAAGGAGTTTTTGAGCAAGAGTTTCTGTGTTGCTTTAGATTTGTAGTCTCCCCGTGGTTATAGTTTGGCAGTGGAGAAAAGCCACTCAGCCACTTGGTCCCGCTTCCAAATGTTGAGCGATTCAAGTTAGAGCAAGAGGAATATTTAAGACATGTTAATGCTGGCCAAGACGTCACAGCCCTACATAGGACTCTGGACTTCTTTCTTTGCAATGAGGGACGGCTGATTACAGTGCACGCAAGCTTCATAGTGCATCTTCCTTCGCGCAGTTCATATGTCATAGGCAATTGGAAAAAAATCTGATTCAATCATTTGATACGTCAACAGAGTCCACACCTCCAGCAAACAGTCATTTCTCAATAGCCGATGGGTCACGTGCTCCACGAGAATAAAGCGTAGAACAAGGGGCTGGTTTTCACCAGGCTAGCTATAAACTTTGCCACAATTTTCTCTGTTGTTGTGAAGTCAACAACCAATACTGGATTTTATTTAGAGGAATGCTTGGGAAACTTTTTTTTTTCCCCAGAGTAACCAGCTTCAACAAATTTTGCATTCTTTCCCTTTCACTGCACAACTATGCACTGCTTAGTATGTGTCTCTCGAATAAAATCCCAATTAAATACATCAAAGTGACGAAATGTGAAAAACTTCAATGGATTGTGAATATTTTCAAATGTTTTTCAAGCGTTTCCATCTGTTTGCTGCTTGAATGAGTGACGACACACATTGCCTAACTGCAGAGTTTGTGGCTTCGAGTTGTGATGGGTTTTGCATGGGAATAGCTTGTACAGCCTCGTCGGAGCAACACTGAGCAGACCGCAAACAAATCATTAGATTCCTGTAAGGCCCCCATCGTCACCACCGTCCCCCTCCTACCCAGACCTCAGGCTCTGTAATAACCACCAGATGCTTCCTCTGGCTTACAATCCACAAACAATTAAAAAACACAATGACCAAGTAGACACAAAGGCGATTGTATATGACTCCTTAAGATTGTGAATACTCTCTTTTAGAGGACATTAATTTTTCTTGATGTAAGTGCAGCAGCCTTGCACAAACCAGTACTTGCACCACCAAGGTTGGCGAGTCAGCAAGGAGCGTGCGGTGACCCGCTGGGCCTTTATGTGCTCCCTCCGTCAGGCTGAGGTAAATGTGTATTTCACGAGTGTGTGTGTGTGTGTGTGTGTGTGTGTGTGTGTGTGTGTGTGTGCGCGTTTCAGCGGCAGAGCAGATTAGAAGAGACGCGTCGCTGGAGGGTTTTCTGGAGGTTCTCCAGGGATCCTCCGGGGGTTCGCCGGGACGCCCGGGCGAGGGTTGGCATTACTGAGAGCAAATTGCCGGGATCCGTCATGCAGAGTGCTGTCCCCAGGACGCCGATCGAGTCTTTGATTAGCATCCAGAGGAAAGGCAGGAGCGTGCTGTTTGCTTTGCTCTCCGTTTCCCAGAGCTCCCTCGGTGTAGTGCAAGTTGACTTAATTAAGTGGACTGGCACAGCTCATTGTTAAAGGCGTTTTCCTGCTTTAATCAAGTGGGATTTAACACTTCAGTGAGCACATGTCCAGAGTTCAGCAGATTTCAAACAGACCGAAAAAAAAACAAAACAGATATCATTTCTGCCTAATGCAGTGTTTATCTTGCGGAGATGGGTTCTATTGCCCTTTTTTCTTTAATCTTTGAGGCATCTGATTAAAGGAGCTGCAATTTTGGTGGAATCTGAAATTATTCTGAATAAACCTGAAAGCAGCAGACTACAGTGGTGGACTAGAGGAAAAAGCTCCACTCTGCTGCTTACCTGTGTGTGTTTGCCTCTCGAGTCAATATGAATTTCACAGTCTACTGCTGCTGCTTCTCTCAGAGGAATACTCCCTGCTCTCCATTCAATAATATGGCTCTCTCTGCCTTAATTGCTTTTTGAGAGGCCTGTGTTGTCCTTAGCTTGGCAAGCTTGCTGCACTTCCCCTGATGCAACTGCGAGGTGTTAAGTTGAGTGTAGTTTTTCCTCTTTGCCTGAGCCGTTTGGGGGGAAAAAACAGTGGTCTGAGGTGGAGCTTTAAAGCAGTGCAACATGAAGACGAGCGTAGCACGGTTTCTGTCTTTGTGTGGTGGCATTTACACAAAAACAGAAGGAAAACTGTAGAACGGGAGCGACTGTTAATTTATTACTGAATACTTAGTAGCCAAGTAAACAAACATTGCTTTAGATTCAAGCGAAAAATATAGAATTGACATCTAATTTAACAGTTTGTGGTTTTTGCCTTGTAGGATGATGGGCTGGTCAAATAGGAGGTGACGACGCTCCCTGGTTACTTTCCTTTGAAATTTGCAAGTTGAGGCGACAATCAATTTCCCTCCTTCAGACAAGTAGCTAGCAAAATTCCTAAAAGTGAAATTTCAGGCTTGTATGCACTGCTCTGTGGCCATGAGGCGGCTAATAGGATAAAGGTACAGCCAGATTTGAAAAAGCTCCAGTTCTAAAACCACCAACAAATGTTCCCTCGTACAGCTCCTGAGGTTTAAAGTCCTTTTATTGAGGCTGCAGATGAATTTCTGGAGTGAACAATAATATGGAGTACTGCAACATTGTCCCTCCCCTTCGTGTTGCTGCACAATGCTGGTGAACTTGCTGAAAGAAGGCTCCTAAATTTTAAATTCCTTTAGAAAAAAAAAATAGAAATTCAGCTGTTTAGAAATATTTTTGGTTGAGAAAGATGCGGAAATTCATGGCGTGAAAGAGCGTCACTGGTAAAGCAGCAGTTGGTGAGCTGCGAGCAGCATGTCTGTTAAGTGGCCATTTGCAGGCTGGCCACACGTCAGGGCGAGTTATGCCACGCAAATATCAGCAAAATGTATATGTTACTTTATAAAGAGCAGACCAGCTAAAAGGATGAGTTACCACTTGAAAGGTAGTATTTCATTCAGATGGTGTTACTTCTGCATTCTGCTAAGGTTTATGGATCAAAACAACAACAAAAAAACAAACAATTTATGTAAAAAAATATATTTTTTAATAATTATTGTAAAGATGATAGAATATTTCAATAGCAGAAGGAATATATCTGTTTTTTCTGGTTTTAAGTAAACGATGCTCATCATTCTTTACATTTGTTTTTAAATGAGGCGTTAACATGTGATGTAAGTATTTTTCACTAAAGGTTATTGCTTAGAGTTTAGATCAGGCCTAAAAATAGAACAGAATATAAAAGGGCGACCCGATCCGGCCTGAGGCCATCGGCTTTGTGTCTGAGCCCGATCCGACTAATTAAGATTAATAACAGGCCCAAGCCTGAAGTAAACCTGACATATTATTTTAAGTGGCGTTTCACTGCTTTCGTTTTAAGTCCATTATTTTAAAAAAGCGGTGTAACTTCTAAGCCGCACGCTCCTCTATTTAGGCCTGTGTTAACAAGTAGATGACTTTGTGTCACACATTCTCGTTTCGGTTTCTACGCGCTGGATGTGCTGGATGCTTATTAGACGAACCACAGAAGCTCAAGCCAATTTGGCCCAACTTATCCTGAATATCATTTTGAGTTTGCATCAGACTCGTACCATGAATACAAACTTCATCATATCCTGAGAATCTCAGACCTGCTGATCCGTGAGGCTGTTTTTGAAGCCATTATTATTGTTATTATGTACTGGATCTTCCTAATCGGTTCATAAGTTTCCAGTCAGTCGAGATTGATTGCTCTGGATAGAAAAGGCTAGAAAGGCTCTGGATGGATAGAAAAGGTTGTCGCTGTGAAAGCTGCGTGTGGCACTCAGGATTGTTTTGAACACATGTTTCAAACTGATTAACTTGGTAGCTGAGGGATGAGGTTAAGAACCGTGACCTCCATCTGGGAAGCCCTCACTTTCCTATTAAAAGCAGGCAAAGTAAATCATGAAGCCTAATTGCTTTGCTTTAACTGTGCAGGCTTTGTTTTATGACAGGAAAACACCTTTTATTATTTACATAGAACCACCACCCATAAAATCCCTCAGCGAACATAGGAAACGCAATAAAAATTTGCCTGTTTATGCTCATTTTAATGAGATTACATGTTTATAAAGTGTGGCAGATGAGTCTTGGAAGTGGACTTTGTTCAGTCTTATCATGTCTTCTGTCCTAATAAGCAGAGAAGAGGGAGAACAGGCTTCCTCGGGTTTAAAACGGCCAGGAGAGGAAACGGTGTCTCCAATAAGCAGAGGGAGTGGAGCAAACTCACGGAGAGGTCCGCTGTCGCCAGGGACCCCCGGCCTCCCGAGAGGCTCATAGTAAGGAAAAAAAAAACCTACCTGGACCCCGCCGAGGGCCAACTCGATTTTTCCCTTCAAAAAGACGGTTTAGACGAGAGCAAACTCGATGACCCTCCATGAAGCTTTGTGCCTTTAAAATCTTTTCTTTCCCTCTTTAAACAAGCCAATTAAATCCGTTCCCAGTGTCAGCCATGATGTGTTTACCGTCGGCATGCTGGGGGCTAAAACAAACACGGGGATTACCCTGTAAGCTCCGGCGCCAACGGATGGCATTACGCTGCTTCCTGTTGGCTTTAACAGACCTCGGTTTCTGAAAGTGAACCAGTTATCTCTCGCAGGTAAAAATTGATCAGCCCTGTTGTTTGTCTCTGTTGATGTAAATATTAGGTAGTTGGTTAATTAATTATTATTGAGCTGTGCCCAGTCTTGCGGCTAATACACATCCACGACTTCTGCAAAGTCAAAGTATTGCAGTTCAATGCCGCTCAAGCGCTTTCCCGCTGCACTCCGTCGTCAAAACGCTGCAGAAGGTGGAAGCTGCTTCATTGATCTGAGTTAAAAAAAAACAACAACTTTCTAGAGAATTCATTTGGGCGAAGAAAAAAAAAATGCAGCTTTGAAGGCTTTAAAAAGTATTTATATCTGTGGAAAAATTTTCCATTTTATAAAGCGAGTCTCAAACATCAGTGGATTTTATTGCGATTTCATGAAATAGACCAACACAAAGTAGTGCATAATTGTGCAGTAAAAAGAAAAAGTCAGCATTGTTTCTCAAAACGATTTTGGTAATAAAACCCTAAATGTGTGGTGCGCATTTGTTCTCTGCCCTTCGGAGTCATTGCTTTTGTCGAGCCACATGTCGCTGCTGTTAAGCGTTGCGAGTCTTTTGGGCGGGTGTTCCTACCAGGTTTGTGCATCTTCAGACGAATGTGGTGGACAGATCTGCTTTTAAAATAGATGAATCTCAGTCAGACTGGCTGCGGAGTGTCTTTAAGCAGCAATTTTAGTGCGTCACAGCGAAGTCTCTAATTGACTTTGGTCCATTCTAACACATGGATATGCTTTGATGTACGCCATTGGTGGGCAGACCTACTAAAATTAAGTTGTTTTTTTGTTGTTGTTTTTTTTTACCTGCGCAACAACTGAGCTCATAATCATTTAAACAAATAAAGCAATCAGTAGTTTGTTTGGAAAGGACTAATTGAATCATTGCATATCTGAAGTTTAAATTGATTTTGCATGTTTTCCTTATTAAAAAAAAGCATCCAGTTTGGACTCGACTGGAAAAACAAAAAAAACAAATTATTATAAGGACTGCTTTGGATCACTCTTTCTTTGAATTAGAAGCAGTGACACATTTCGGCAATCCAAAGTCGTTCCACTGCAACTCTAGTTGTACGTTTATGGTCATTATTCTGCTAAACAGTGAACCTCTTTACCAGTTTCAAATTTTTTGCAACCTCTAATAGTTTTTTTTTTTTCCTTTTTGTCTTTTCAAAATGCCCATATTTACCTCCATCCATCTTCTCTGAAAAGCCCCATTGTACCTCCAGAAAACATCCCCATATCATGATGCTACCACCACATCTTAACTCTGGAGTAGTTCTTTTCTGCGATTTGCATCCAGGCCATAAAGTTCAGTACTGATCTCATCTGACTAGAGACTGATAGTTTCATTTGTTGTACCTGGTTTCAGGCAGAGAATGGTCACCACTAGAAATGCACCAATCAGATATTAATATCTGCATCGGCCCCGATACGGAGAGAAATTCTAGATCGGGCATCTGTGATGGTGTGCCCAATTCATAAGGGCAGATCTACTCAGTCTGATTCTATGCTTTGTGCTCTGAGTGATGTCATGCTTTATTATTTATTACACATTGTATTCAGAATTCCTACTTACACTTTCTGAACCAGTTGGAAGTAGGTTTGTTGCATTTACTTTTGCATGTTTCATGAAAGCTGTTAACCTATTGTTTTTGTCAGTTTCAGTTTTTTTATTATCTATTTTTCATTGGTTGTTACTCCAAATTGAGCTGACCGAGCCAACGAAACATCAGTTGTTTGTTTTTGTTTTTTTACAAGTTTGACCAAGCTTGTGAAGCTATTGGTGTATTAATGTGCGTAGAGATATGACATACATTTGTAATTTGATACATTTATGTCTGTGTTTAAAAAAAGACAGTAAATTCAGCGCTGTCGTTCTATATCGGACCACATCTCAGATATCGGTATCGGAAGTGAAAAGAGTGGATTGGTGCATCCGTAGTCATCACCAGTTTATACATAAGTGTTGTAATACATAACTTGTACACTTACAACTTACACTGTTGTAAGTGTTGTAATGTTTTCTATGACTTTACCAGGTGCCTGGAAACGGGATAAAAATTCCCCCTCAATTATTGTCATTCTTTCTGCTCCGTGCCCCGAAACAGAGCAGTAAAGACATCACTCTTGATTTAATTTGATCCGGATTTAAAGCCACCAGATCGTCCCACTTTGCATCGCCTCCGATCACTGCAGTGAATTGCTGAATTAACATGAGAAAGGCACTCGCCTCTCTGGGACTCCCCAGTCATGCAGGGGTTGTTGTAGCATGGCTCCATTACGTGCTCGAGTGATTTACATGTGCCACCTTTTCTTTTTTGTTTTTTTCTTCTCTTTGCACATTCCTCCTCATGCATCACACTGTGAGGCAAAGAAAACATGACATTTTCTAAATGGAGAAAAAAAAAATAAATAAAAAATCCTTGCCTGGGGGAATTTTTTTGCCAGGCCAGGTTGTGTGTAGAGTGTGACATCATTGCTCTTGGCCCACATTCCAGCTATGACATATGTGACTTTGTGCATTGAGCAGATTCGAATCTAAATCCACTATTATGCCTCTGCTATTGTAAGCTTTCTACCTCACATGAACCCAGTGTCTCATCTGGACTGCCGGGAGTGCAATTCCACTCCCAGTGCATCCACTGTGTGCAGGATACATCCTGTGTGCGGCGTAGCCTTTTGGAGCTGTTTACATAAATGCCTTCAGCGTGGAGCTTTTCACACTCCGCTTAGACAAACAGGCAACAGGTAAGCACCAGTCTAGAATAAACAGGCACAGGGTCATGGATCTCTGCAAACGTAAAATATCCCCTCTGAAAAGCCACAAAGACCAGCTCTATAGCCGAGGGTGGAGCCGCGTCCTGCTCCACAAAGAGAACGGGAGAATTAACACCGTGCTCCTCTCACCTCCTCTGGCTTGGTGTTAATAAAATTGGAAACAACTTTATTCACAACCACAGCCATGAAATCATGGTTTTGTCAGTACAAAGTAAAAGTCCTTTAAATGCCATAACATCAGAAGGATTATTCACATTCCCTCCTCTTCCTCCTCCTCGTCCTCCGCCTGGTAACCGAGCACACGTGAGACCAAAATCCACCAGGATGACACATGAATGTGGGTCAGCACATGGCAGTGCAGGTGGCAGTAAGAGAAAGCAACCATGGCTTTATTGGTATTGCAAATATTTCTAATCCCATCCATGTTCCCTTTTTATGAATGGTTGCTTTCTATTTTTACCGATTGACAAAGTCTGCAGTTTATTGTCTTTTCCAAATCTACTGCAGCCAGTGGGTTTGGAAATTCTTATTTCTAGAAGCTTCTGCGTACATTTTTAAATAAAAATAATCTTACTTAAGTTTTAAGAAGTAGCTAAATGCCACAGAATAACCCAAATATGGATCGTTAGAAGTGCAATTTAGTTGATGTCGGGTCTGGTGAAAGAAGTTTAAACATTTATTATGAGCCCTATATTGAGACCTGGTGTGGGCCAGTTATCAAGGGGTTTTAAATTACAATTTCAGAAACTCAGTTGTTTTTTTTGTTTTTTTTATTATGCTTGTTTGAAAATTCGTGTGATGAGTGAGAAACCAGAAAGAGAGGTTTGTCTGGCCGTACCTGTTAGCTAGCTCGTCCCCACCTTTTGGTTAGCCTGTTCCTTCCTGTCGGCTAGCTAAAATTATAGCTGTGTAATTATTGTGCTACACAGAATGGTAAAAAGCTAAAATATTGTAAAATAATAAAAAATAAATCAATAAAATAAATGTTAAGTTCTGTGAATACCACAACAAACAATCAGCATTTAATAATCCTAATGTTAGCGTTTGCTTCAAAGCTTCCAAATATTAAAATTCAGATATTAAGACTTTTTATGAAACTGACTGACAACACAAAAGACCCCACAACTTTTAAAATGTTTTTTTTCTCTCTCTCAAAACAACTTTGCAATTTTCTAACTGTTATCCACTGGTAGAGATTTGTTCAAGCTTTCTGTCATTAAAAATGCTGCTTTATATTTTTATGAGCTTAGAATCCATTTGACCATCTTTAATTTATAATTTAAAACATCTATAAAATAATTATCCAGTTCAGGTTTAATTGAATGTTCGGTCTAAATGTGAAACTATAAAAATTTGCCTTTTTAGTTTTTTTTTTTTTTTTGGCTGCAGAGTCACCTTAAAATTACATAATCTTAAAAGCTGCGATATATAGACAGAACAAATATCAACTGTTCTTAGCAATGTTTACAAATAACTTAAAATTATTTTTGGGATTTACTAAAACTTTTTTTCTTTCAATGCAAACTAAAAAAGGACTTTCTAGGTTTTATCAAAAATTATTGAAATAAATGGATTTATAAATGACACTGCTTAGTAAATAATTGTTGGTGAATTCAGCTTTGGGTTTGGCCTTTTTACTGCTGCTCTACGACATGCAGGTAAATGTTTAAACAGTTTTTACTGTTGTTTTCTCAGCATATATCCATGATGTCACTTTTGTCTTTGTGTGGAGGTTCACATTACCCCCGAGCTGACCTTAACAGTGTTGACAGTATGCAGTTTTGAGGCTTAAGTCTTGAGTGTTTACTCTGTATTGACTGCCAGACTTCAGAGTGAGAAACAATTGTGTGTATGTGTGTGTTTTACATTCCTGTCGCAGCATTTAAAAGCAAATGCGCTGTCATTACTGTGCACCCTTTCACCTTTGCTCAACATTTCGTCACCACACTGAATCACTATTATTTTGGTTGTGTTTTCTTGTATGACCAAATGTAAAACCTGTCAAACCGCCGCCCCAGCATTTTGGCTTTACCGCTGGTGATTGGCTGTGATTTTTATTTGCAAGGTCAGAGACAGCGTCTGCACAATAGAGAAGAGTTACGACTAGAATATTGAAAACCTTTATTACTCTGGCCGTGTCCCAGACCTCAGTGTGTCGAGCAGCTAAGCTCTCTTATTTTTAGCATAAAACTCTCTCCTCCCTCGGTGGGTCAACAGAAGACATTTAGAGAACCGCGGTTAGCCATTGAAAGCAATCGGCAGGGTAGTGATGGTGATTTAAGTGCAAACGCAGCTTGGTCCCCAGCAGCTTGCACTCTTCTGTGACCCATCTGTCTTAATTGGAAGGAGCTGGACGGCCAGAGGCCATTTTCAACTGCGAGACTGAAACATGTAGAATTTGAGTGGGTGTAGAGAGGATTGTGGGTAAATCAAAAGAAGGCTCCGCTCCAATCTCCAGTTCCAGAAACACACTCTTTATTGCAGTTTTAAACAAAGGTGTTTTGATCAAAACCTAAAAGTTATGAGGTTTTCATTAACTTTCCCTCAAATTTCTTGAAGATAAAGTGAGGTTAGCGAAGACCAGACGTGAGTGAATGTTCAGTCGAGCAGTCAGAGGCAATCTCCGAACTGCACACATTGTATGTCTAATAGAAACAGCGCGACAGGTCAGTAATCGGGGATTGATTATCTGTCTTCCTGTGAGGCCCTGTTGGCTTTCAACTCTGCCCCCTGCTTTGGTGGGAGACTGATAGGACTGTGATTACATTTTATTTCCAGACCAGTTAGCACCTTGTCCTGATTGGGATGAACTGAAAATTAAACGTAGCATTGCATTCAAACTGCAAGTTCTTAAAACCTTGCGAAGGTATTCAAAGTCCTTCTCCTCTGACATAAGGAACTTCTGAATGCAAGTGGTTGCGCTGGCTTTTATTTAGGAGCGTCAGAGTAAAGGGAGGTTCACATTCATCCAATTGTTCAATTATGAAATTTTGAAAACAAATATTTTCCTTTCACTTTCAATGATTTTCTACTTTGTGTTTGTCACAAAATGACTAACCTTTGTATAGTCGCATGAAAATTCATTAAAATCCATTCAAGTTTGGATTTTATTGACAGAATGGAAATGTTAAGATGATATAGATACTTGTATGAGCTTCTGACCTGGAGGTTTTTCATTGAGTAACTTGTACAATATACATAACTACATTTCATCTTTAGCTTGACCGGTTATAAAAACAATGATTTGCTTCTAACAGATGAATGAACTTAAAAGGAGACAGATGATGTTCTCCAATAAAAAATGATTCACCCCATCCAAAGGTGCCAGTTTTTCTTTGGAAATAAAAGCATGGTCATCTCATTGCGATGTTGTCCAACCTTTACCTCCGCCTGCACCTCCCACCTGACGCGGTGAGGCTTTACTTTCTCCTCTCCGTGGTTGTTAAGCTCACACAAGCCTTTCTTTATAGTGGTCCATGAATTGAGACATTGTTTTGCTGGTATAGAGTGTAGCCACTTGGCACTTTGCTCCAATTGCTTCCAATGCCATATGGCAGCAAGGTTGTAAAGTGTATCACAGCTTGCTTGGGTGGTCCTAATGTTTGATAAAAGAGGAAGTCGTATCAGTGCTTGGATTGTCTTTCCCCAACATATGGAGAATGGAGGCGTTATAATTGTAAGCATGCAGGCTCTTATTCTCACTCATTGTGGAATGAAGAAAACTGAACCCTACAGATGAAATTACCAGCCTTTTAATCAATAAAGGGTTCAAAAGTCTTATATTGTTATTGATACATCTGACCCTCAGGGCACAGACCTTACCTACCCTTACATAAGTCAGTTTTTATAGTGCCGTCTCGGCAGGTTAACTTCATTGTCCTTTCTAGTTTCAGACCTTTTGGAAATCACAAAGACGGTGAGAAGGCAACCGTTTTGTAAAAGAGGCAGACAACATGTATGTCTGCCAAAGTTTTGCTCCTAAATACTCCAACCACAATTTTGTTTTTCCACTTCCTAGTGATTCTTCCTCTTCCTCTGGCATCAGCACATCTTTAACTGTATAGAAATGTTGATGTCTGAAATTTCTGGCAAAGGAAATCCACAATCTCTCTCTGGACTCTGTGGATATGGGGTTATGTGACGATGAGAGCAGGATCTTCCCTTTTAGATGATGGTTTCACCTGCTCAACACCCTCCTGAGTCAGGTTTCAGGCTCTGTCAGTGGCTCATCAGTGGAAACCGGAGTCCCCTCTCAAGGAGACACAGGACCCAATGTTGTCTGTCCATGTAGACCTTCATAGGCATGTCATTGCATCTAACCCACCCTCCCCCACCCTCAGTTGGGAAATATAGATAGATATAGATGTTTTCTATCCTCTGATCCGTCATTTCTCATTGTCTGTTGTACAGTTTTGTTCCAGTTCCGGCTCTTAAATAGGAAGCGAGAGCTCATTGTCAGGCCTAACTATCTATGATCAGGTTGATGTACCTGCCATTCACTAAGGCGGGTCGGCTTTTATTTAGACTTCCTGCAGGACTTTCATCTCGTCTCACCTGTAAAGAAACCGGGGATTAGTGGCGACTGGTTGAACAGGTTGAAGTCTCAGCCTGGCTTTGTGTCTGCTCTGCCTCTGCTGTTGGACATTGTGTATTCTTAGCACTCGAGTTTCTTTTGTGGCAGAGTAGGGTGTCAGAGTCAATAATAGACCAGACGGATAACGTGAACCATTGTATCTGGTTCATACCTGCATCTGTCCTCACAGAACATCTATGCTTCATAGACACCAATGTCAAGTAAATTCTTGTGCAAAACTCCACCTTCAGTAGTCGGAGAGAGTTCTCTTTTCTTTTGTGTATTTAATGAAATGTGAGATTTTTGGATGTAGCCATTCACCTACATTCTTCATTACTGTACTTACAGTTCTGTCCACTCCCACTATCCCCCTTTAAGACTGGTCGTTTGTCTTTGTCATACATGGATCTGTAAATTCTCTTGGTATCAAGTAGAAAAATCTGCTATCTTAGAACCTCTCTACTCCCATGTTTGGATGTATGCAGTCCCTCGCGTTTAGGTTTCTAATTATTCACTGCTAATAAAAAACAGAGTCCTCAATTCTTGACTGGAGTTGCAGTCAAATATCTACATTTCACTGACCTACATGTCAACCATGAACAGTTCAGAGTTTGTAGCAAGTCATTTGTTGAACAGGCTAAATCACAGGGCTAAGATTACATAACCAGAGACCAGTCAAAATTCACATCTCTAGTCCTCTGTTAACCCACTTGTTGTAAAGAGTCACAGCAAACATTTGACCTAACTTGTCAGTCCATTCCTGAGGTTTTTCTGAACGTTTTAGACCACTTATGGGAACGTGGTTTTAACTTTGACTGAATGTTGGTGCTGTTCATGTTCATGTTTGTTGACAACACTGAGTGAATTTGAAAGAAGATGTAGAATGTGGAGCCACTACCATTTATTGCATTTGATATATTTCTCAACGCTCATCCTCTTTAGAAGACAAAACAATGTTAATCCATCCTTATTGATCCTGCCCCACCCTCTCCATAATGTATTAACTTAACTGGAGAGTAAAAAGTCAGTATCTGCCAACTCTGATGTTGATTATTGTAATAATTTAATTGTGCTATTGCACATGGGTTTACAATTGCTATTGTGTTTTTTGGCACTTGAGAAAAATATCTACTCAGTCTTTATTACCTTTTTTGGTAAATGCACCTTCATTTTAACTAACTTCTTGTGCAACTTAGCTGGAATACATCACAAAACTGAGAAACCCCCCTCCCCCGTCTTCTTTAGCCATTAGTAATTTAAAGATTGGTATTTAAGCTGCAGTTTAAGCTTGCCTTTGAACGTGTATGTCTGCCCTGCCTCCACCCCGCCCTTTACCTTCAGGCTCAGGGCCTACAAGGTGCTTGGCTCAGTCTCAACCACAAATAGCCAAGTTCTCACTTGTTTGCTTCTGTTACTTATTTTGAGCGTCAAAATGGTTGATTGGTTGAGGCACTCCCTTTCTGCAGCCGGCGGCCTTAAGACCATCCATCTCACATCCCTCTTCACTCTTTCTGCACATATTTTGCCAACACATTTAATCTGTGAGATGACAATTCTTTATTACTTTTAATGGACCGTTTTAAAGCTTGTGAAAAGGCCTGTATACATAAGTACATTGTCTTAGACACAGAGTTGTTCTGGTTAAGTGACTAAGTCAACCAGATGGGAGCCTTTCAATTAGAAGATATAGAACCTCAGATCTTTTGAGTTAGATACTAAAGAATTATGAAATCCACTACCCTTGGATTGAAAAAAATACAGTTAGTTAAGCACAAAATGAACATGTAATGGTCAGAAATTCAACTAATTATACTTAAAAGTCTATCATGGGTTGTGAATGGACTTGTTGGCAAGTGCTCATAATTATTGCAGAGTTGTGATGAGTGCATGTTACTCCTGAATGATGTACTCGCTGTCAAGCAGAAGTACTTGTAGTCGTTTGTTTAGGGCTTTTCTCCATATATGCGTTGATCCCTGCAGACATTAAGTAGAGGGGAGTTCCTCAGAAAGGTCAAGTTAGGAGGTCAAGGCCACGGCCCCCCTCTGGTCTCTAACGTCAAGGTAATTTCTCACCCTCTGTCACTTGGGGATTGAGTTTCAGAGGTGTCTCACTGCCTGCACCACTCACACTTGCGCACATCGATATGTATTTAAGGTCACCAGGAAATACACTTGGTTTAGGGGGGTGCGATGAATTCATGGGAGGAAAATCGTTCCGTTTACGCACAATAAATCTATGAGCAATAAATGCGCTTGTCGTGTCATAAATCTCGTCTGACAAAAATCCACACTACGCTGTAACCCCTATTGCTGTTGAATATTTGCCTTTAGTTTCAATGGTGTCTAGCATTGCCTTGTTTTGCAATTTATAAACGATTTGATTAGCACTTTGAGCTGGATTTGGCTGAAAGGCGCATATTAGAAAGACTGACCTGGATTTTTTTGGACATCACAAAATATCCCTTCATGATATAGGAGCTCTCCCAGGCCATTTTTACATGCAAACACTACATTCAATTGGGATGCTAGATGCTTGAAACGGGTAGTCACTCAGGGTCTGATCAGTTCAACCAACATTTTTTACAACTTCATGAAAAAGTAACGTACCAGACGGAGCAGAAGACTGTGAATTGGGGTATCGTCTCAGTTTACCCCAAAGGCTCAGAGTTCAAAAGCATATAAAAGTGACATATACTTCAAAAATGTGGGATTGGTAGGATAGGAATATTGTAGCAGCCTTTTGTTAGTTAAGAACTTACTAAAAGTATATAAGCACTTTAATCAGAAAAAGCACTTTTATGAAAGAAAAAATCCAAACTTTTTGGTGCAAAGTGTGTTTTATAAGACACTTTTCGGCCTGGACTGAGACATTTTTTGTTTGGAACAGTGATATTTTTACCCAACATCATCATAGTATAAGAATCTCATGCTGGCCCAATCCTACCTCTGATAAATTTGGGATATTTCATTGTCTCTTAATCTTTGTCATATTAATCTTGGTAAGATTACGTTATTAAGCAAACACTATGTCAAGCTTGTGATGATAATTTGCTGATATGTGGGTGAAGTCACTGCTGGCAGGGCTGTGTGTGCTTAAAGCTTAGAGCAATAAATGGCTGCTGTACAACAGCAAAACCCCTAAAATGAATGAACTTCTCAGCTGGGGCTTGTTCTGCATACATGGCTGCTGACAGTCAGTGGTTAATGTGCACAGTGGGTTAGCCTGAACAACATGGGCCACTTAGAGACTCTGGCTCTGATCAGAAGCAAACCATGTTGGCATTTCACTTTTAAATGCAGAGTATTATGACTTGTAAAATGATTCAAACTCCTTGAATTTTTCCTCAATTTGTCTTTGTTTACAAACTCTATTGGACCAGAGTTATAGACCGGCACCAAGTAGCACTTAGCTGTTAAGCGGCTACACGCAAGTCCTTAACAAATACAAAATTTAGTTTGGCATGCGTCTTTATGCGGTCTCCTTTACTCTGACAAATAAAATCAAATCCAAGCAACTGACTGAATCCAGTTGTTCTTTGAAGGACTGAGAGGTTTACTGGAGAACATTAGTGAGCAAACAGCATCATGATGGAGCAGAGCACACAGGTCAGGGAGAAAGTTGTGGAGCAAAAGTTGTTCAAGTGAAGCTCAGACAGTGGAAAGTGTATTTAACAAACCTACCAAGACATTATTATCTACCTAAATTAGCAAACTGGAGAACAAGTGTATATGCAGTCAAAACTTCCAAGGTAACTTTGGAGAAAACTTTTACCTTTTTGGGATGTGCAATAAGAAAGTCTTTGTTGACAGGAAGCTAAAAAAATGTTTCCACATTCAGTTTGCCATATAGAGGCTACATCAACTATGTGGAAGAAGGAGCTTTTGTTGGAGGAGAAGAAATGTAGCTTTGTGGCCTACATGCAAAACACAGTGCATGTCGGAAAGTTAACGCTGCACATCACAAAATATCATTATGGCTGGGTCAAAGTTCAGATCGAAATCATCTGAAGAATCTTTAAGAATTGAAAGTTGTTCACAGACAGCCGGCAACCAATCTGATTAAGTTTGACTCATTTTGCAAAGAACGATGGACGAAAATGAGAAAATTCAAGCCATAACTAAAGTGAAAAGATGGTCCTACTTTCCTTTGACGTCCCAATATGAAGATCAATAACATAAAGTGTATTGATTTTTGAGATTATGCACTTTCTTCAGGGTAAAAGGAAACAAAGTTGTGTGAAAGAGGGACTGAAGAGTTCAGCCATGGTAAACAATGCATTCACTTTGATGTCTTTGTTGCGCTCTGGTTTTTATAAATGCTGATTTGAATATTTCTCTTTCTACTGCCTTCTGCATGTTTGGCGGAGTAGGTGTTAATTGCAATGTGTGACTTTTTACACCCACTGAAGGCCTGTGCAGGGTCAGTGGTGCCCTCCCAAACCCCCTACAGGGGCTGTTTTTGTCAACAGCCCGTCCTTTCAGGCGCCCTCCTGCGGCGGCGCTTCCTCCTGATTGGCGAAGGTGGGGAAAAAAAGAAAAAGAAAGAAGACGGGGAGGAACCCTGGCATTCAGTGCGATTTCCCCCATGTTGTTGTTGTTGTTTGCCGTTGCCCCCACACTCTGTTAGTCCTATAGCTGCAGGGGCGTTTGTGTAGGTTTGCCTCCTATTCACAGAAGTTCATTCACATTCTGGGAGATCTGGGGGTGGGCATCAAACTTGCATTAGGCCTTTTTTTTTCTTCTTCTTCTTCTCATGAATGCAGGGCAGAGCATCCTGCCGGCCTTTCTCTGCGCTGCCTAGAGATTCCTCAGCGCAGGTCCAAGGAGCAGCACAGAGGAGCCGCAAGAAGGAAGACGGCAGACGAGAGTACAGATGAAAAATGAGTTTCTTGGATTGGAAAAATAAAAGTCCAATAGGAGCAAAGACGAATCATCTGTTCTGTTCTGGCATTCTGCCATCGCAGTGTATTGTAATATAGGAGGATTAGAGGCATGCAGGGTTTATTTGCGACACTATTTGCTAATGCCCCGATGTTGCTCATTATGTTCAATCACTTCCATCCCTTTGTTGATTCTCTGCGTGTCTGAGCAAGATGTACACACTCTCGGGCTCTTTGTTTTCAAGTCCCCATTTAACTTCTTAGCTCAGCTGCTCGTTTTCCTGCTTATCCCTTCAATAAGAGGGTTAATGAATACTTTATTGCCAGTTTACGCCAAGGATCTTAGCTGGCTTATTTAATTTCAATCCCCTCTCCCCCCCGTCTCAGAGATATCCCGTGGTGTTTCCCAGAGTTTCGATGCAGCCTGCTTTGCATTTCCTTTCTGTTTCTGAGACAAACGGACCAAGAGTTGAAGGCCGAAGCGCTCCAACAGAGGGAGGGTGAGGCGCAGGAGACGAGAGTGAGGCAAGGGTGCAGGTTAGGGTCTCGTTCCTGTTTCGGTACCTCCAACCTGTGAATGAGCTGCTCTCACGGACTCTGCTTGACTTGTCCCTCCTTCCCAAAGTCTTTAAATTGAATGTAATTACGTCATCCAGGGTGGGAATAAAAGTTTCTAAATGTGAAAGAGTAGAGATACGATTTGCTGAATAAACTTTTCAGTTGGAGTGTAACAAACTATCCAGCTCACCAAAACGAGAAAACAATCAAATGCTTTAAATGCTGGAAAGTCGAACAAGATGAGATTTTAACAACACTTTAGGAAAAACTTAAAATCCACCTTTTTTATTTTGTCAGGGAGCAAATGTTTAAGACCACATATGCTGTTCATGTAATTAATTAATGTAGAGGAATCTGGTTGTTCAGTTTTGACAAGCTCATGTCATTGTGTTTTTAATTTTAACAAGATGATAAAAAATTTCCCCTTTTTAGTTTGCAGAGAGATTAATGCTTTTATAGGCTTAAAACAATATTTTATGCTCTTTAAAAAATATGATTTATGACAAAATTGCTCATTATATAGTGGAGAATTCGTCCCTCATTAAAAAAATTTTCATTTTAATGTTTGAAAAAACTGTAGACAAGATAACTTTGTATAAGGTTCTTGCTCCTATTGAAGAATTTTTTTTATTGCCAATATGAAGGAACTGGACGATTCTGCGACAAAGCATTTTGTGTTGAATGCTTCTTTACCTACCTTTGGGTTCCTCATGAGACCTTGTTGCATTCCTGTTCCTCTTCGCCTTCAGAGCTCATGGAAAAATCTGCATTCGGCATTAATAAATATTGGTTACTGAACATTACCAATCAAAAACAAACACTGTCATTTCCAGGGCCTATAAGCTGAACTTACTTCATAAGACTTACTACGCAGACGAACTTTAATTTGACAAGAAATTTTGAGGCGTGTTAATGTTGTGGTATCCTCAGCCACACCCCTACTTTCAAGGACGAAAAGAAACCCAAACTTGCTCAAAGAAGTTTCTGTCTGCAGCTTTTCTCCATAACGCATCCACCGTTTTTCACTTAACTAGTGTTGCGCTCCAATGGTGCGCAATCAGGCAGCCATCTGTGCATTTGTCATCATCGTGGTTGTATTTACGCTAGAATAAACTTGCCAGCCCCACCTCAGGTGGTTAATGACTTATACAGTCACCCAACTTTTTCAAGGGGTTCTTTTCCTATCCTCATAAGTCTGTCAGACACAACTCAGAACTGCAACTGGACTGTGACGATTGTTTGCTGTTTTAAAGCCTGTAATTAAGTCGGCCAAGCCTCCCTGGGTTTTTTTTTTTTTTTTCTTTTTTCTTTTTTTTTTCTCTCCTTCAGAGCTCCCCAAAACACAGAGAGAGGTTCAGAGGGTCCCGGTGCCCACCTCTGTCACGCGCAGGACCCCGTGGTGAGCAATGGCTTTTTAATGGAAGCCTCCCCGCGGGAAAAAAGGAGCTAGTGGAACCAACCCGAGGGAGTATTTAAAAGACTGGCAAAAAAAAAAAAAGAAAAGAGCAGTAATGAATAAGCAGCTCTTCCTGTTTTCTTAAACGTGGAAGCAGCATTGAGTAAAGGTAATTGATCGGAACTAATTAGCAGTGGAGAGATAAACGATGGTTAGGTGAGATGTGTGGCTTTTAATGGTGCACCAGTGGGGAAGGAATGCTGGCTGGAATTAACTCTCCCAGCGTTTAGTGCCGTCATGTTTTGGGGGTTTTCCTCCGTGGTGCTTTAAGCAGCATACAGGATTTTTAAAGTTAGGTTCTGGAAAACAGTCAAAACCTACAGTGGATTATTCTTTTTGTCCCATTGTTAAACTAACCAGGGAAATGTTTGGGGGTTTTTTGCCATTGTGTACCTGAATAATTTGGATATGAAGAGTTTTGTGCCGATCTTGTGTAAGTTTGAACCTAACAGGACAATTCAGACCAACTTTGACAATGGATAAGTTGTAGTAATTTTTACAATCTCCTCATATTCTACAGTAAAGAAAAGAGGCTTATGCAATATGTAATACAGAGGGTTGTTCTCTTTGATTATGGGCTATAAACTGTTGTATTTCATTGACATCAAGATGACCGAATTGTGAAAATGAGATAAGTGACAATGAGATCTAAAGAAATTATGAATGAAATTTGTGCATTTTATGACACCTAATCTCTAGTCATGAAGATAAGCTGATTTGCAATGATAATACCTGGGTTCAAATGTTTGGTTTACTGGTTTAAAATGGAAGTAGGAAATCACAAAATGGCAACGTGAAGATAGAAGATATTGGGACAAATTAAGAGGTTCAAATTTACTTGGATTCAGACAAATGGGACTTTTACCATTTCAAAAACAACTCCGTCCTCAAAAATGTGCTAGCAGGTTTTGCAAACTGTGTCTCAGGAGCCTTAAATTGTTGCCACGTTTCCATTGGATGGTCCTAAGAAGCCAATGATTTGAAGTGAAAATCTAAATCTGTCATTTCTAAAAGTGGATTATGGTTTATGGTTAATTTTATGGTTTATCACGCTGTCTTACGTTTCTCATAAGTTGTTGCTTTTGCTGGAAAGGCTGTTCCATTCTCTATTTCATACTGGAAGGCCATTTTTGATGCGTTGCCTCAAACCTCAACTTCTGTGTAAAAATGCAACGGTCAGGCGAACACTGTCATGGTTTGAATGTTAATAAATTATCCTTAGGCTGACCTGAGTGAACCCAGGTAGTAAATACTCGTTTATCAAAGCACAAAGTTTAAATTTTACTCTTCCACCATGTGATGCTGTAGATTTTGTTGTCAGTCTTGATGTGGGTCTTTCTCTCAACAGTATATATTTTTTTGTCTTTTTCCAACACAGAATCTGAAACACACACACACAACACAACAAAGTTCATATGATCGCGTCATTTGATTTGATTTGTGTGGCTCCTGGAGAAGCTCGAGCTTGTTCTGATTGGAGCTGAACCAACAGTGTGCGTAAGCTTGGAGAATGAAAGTCAATACCGGCGCAAGAGATTTTTCCCAAAAAATAATACCCACCTTAAGTACATAATCCCAGTTCACTGTTTCTGCCCTGACAAAACATGACAGGAAGGAAAGTAGAAGCCGCAGAAAAGAACATTGTGTAGAATCCAAAAAAACTAGGTTGCTTCAAGTTCTGACAAAGTTTTTTTTTTTCAGCATGCCGACTTCGGATTGGCAGAGAGATAAAAGCAATGATGAGTCTTTTCACAGCTGGAAGCGACCTCTGCCTCCCTGCCCTCCCAGGTTTAACACGTCTCCAGTTCTCTCTCTCTCTCCAGCAGTGAGCTGTAGCTGCCTGGAGGGCGGCGGCTGCCTCTCGAGATGTCAAGAAAATCTACTTTCATGTGTTAAATCAGGAGGGTGGAAGTCTAACACACACCTGAATAGAGCTGTCATAACCCCAGACGATCACCTGATGGTTTACTCGCCAAAGCGTTCCCACCTCCAACTCTTTCTACTTTGAGGCGCTTTCATGGGATCTCATACCTGTGGATGTGTCTGAGCCTCAGCACTGGTCGTCTCAAAGGTGAAATGACGTCAATAATGTTGATTTAATTAACATGAGTTATAGGTCTGCACCTTTAATTACTCATTCTCTTTAATTTGTCCTGTTAATAAGCTGGAACATTTTAAGTGGTGAATGTAATGAGTGTAAAGATTTCTGCTAAAAGCTTTGATCTATTCACATGGGGATGTTTTGTTACTAAATGGCTTTGGTCCTTATGTTCACAAGCAAATGGAAAGCCTAGAAAAAAAGCTTTATTATTTTTATTTAAAAAAACAGAAATGTCTATTTTTTTTCAATAATGTTTGTTACTTTATGTAACTAATGTTCGCTACATATCAACATTGACTTGTAACAAACCAAGATTATGGTTGTCGGTGCAACCTCATTGAGGAAAAGATGGGATTTTTTGAGTTTTAAACCAAAACTCAAAATCATGTCAATCTAAAACTTGCGTGCAAAAAAGCAAAAACTCTTCAAGCCGATTCTTAATTCTGTCCCAGATACCGATGGCTGAGAAGCTGGGTTGCTCTGGACAGGTCAGCAGTCCATCGCAGAGCTCATCAACTTTGCAGTCATTTGGCCATTATTATTTAACCCACTATTTATGTTTTTGGATTATGTGAGAAAGCCACAGTACTTTGAGAAAGATCTTCCGTGTACAGAAAGAACATCCAGACTTCACACCAAAATAAAACCCGAGTCAATAGTAACAACCTAATCCACCATGCAGGCCAATTATATAAACAGTGAAAAGAAAAACATAGTTTTAAACGGCAATTTAATGTGCAAGCCTGATAATTGCATGTTTTTTTTTAGCTTTTTGTTGCAGCTCCAAACTATTGAGCTATTATCTCTGTAAACATCTGTTTTTACAAACTGCGATCTCCATTCAGAGGAAGTGTTTTTGAAGCCATTTTGGAAATGACTGTCCATAGTAACATGTCTAACATTCACAACATTTACATTCAGTTTCTTGTTGCGTGTTTTTGTTTCAAATGGCCCTAAAAGCAGCTTGACACCGTAATTATGCGCACCAGACAATCTCCCATGCTTCTCTGTGTTGATACGCCGAGGCTAATCATCCATTATTCCCAAATATTTTCCCTGCGCTGAACTCCCTCTGGCTCAGGTACAAGCCATACATCTCGGGTGAATTTTCCACATTCTGAGGATAGACTTGCCGCGGGAACTACAGTATTTTTCTCCTTTGCAAAGAGTCTCCAGGAGGGCTCTGTTTTGACTTGTCTTGCTTAATTTCCAAGCCAATTAAAATGTTCTTCAGTAACATGGCGCAGGAGGGGAGGCGGTCTGAACAACTGCAAGGTGCCGTGGCTTGTTCGCAGCTGCACGTTGCCTGCAGTGTCGGGGAGAAGAGTCTGAGAGAAAGTGTGTTTTGAGTTATCAAAGATTTTGACGGGCTGAGCAGCTGAACAGGAGAAAAGGTGGGAGGTTTATTTTGTTTGTTTTTTTGCCATGGGAAAAGAAAACTTCAGTGACTGTCAGAATAGTACACCTCTGCTGCTTCCAGAAGATTTAAGAGGGAAGATGCAGTCAGGTGTGGCTAACCAAATGCACTTAATAAATAAGTGCATTTATTTATTAATGCACTTATTAATCAACTTATTATCAACTAGGGAACATTTAATCCCCTCTGATCTTTTGGAGCACCTTGTAGCACAGAATAAAAGCTGTAAAGATTGTGTTGCGCTCTGTTTCCAATACACTGCTACTGTGTATTGGAATTAGCAACGGTGATCACCTCCAAAACACCTGGAGTTTACTGGTTTGCAAGTGTGTGTATGCCAAGATGGAAACAGCTCAGCAACAGCTGTTACAAATGCACGCAAAATTGATGTCAATATTCTGCTAACGTCCAAAAAAAAAACTATTTCACAATTGCTGTGTTTCCACTTCATAAAAAATGAAATTAAAATCACACATGAGTAAACTTGTTTACTCGGCAGGTCTCTAAAATACGTGCTGCTCCATGATCCTACTTCACCACACCAGAGTAGATCTGTGACAGAATGGAAGTGAAAGCAAAGAGTCAAGTTGTGTCAATGACCCAGTCAAAGTCCACACCTCAGCCTGATTAATGTGATGTGGCGGGAGCTTAAGAGAGCAACTTCAGTGAACTTATGCAATGCTGTAACATCGAGTTCATTAGAATTACTCTACATTCATCTGAGAGACTGATGGTCAGATAGAAAATCGCAACTGAAAGTTATTCCTGCTAAAATATAACTTCAGAAGAAATAACTTTACAGTACCACAAGTATTAGCTCACTGGGATTACTGACCATAATGGGACAGTAATTCCAGTCCAGTTACTGGAAACTAATAGACCAGTAAAGCTTTTCTTCTCCTCACATTGTTCTGTGGAAGTGCACAAAGATTTATGCATATAACATTTTGCTGACGGTGTCGCCAGCAATGTTTCCATCAATGTTTCCATTTTGAAAGATCGTATTAGAAAAGGTTGATGGAAATGGCCAGGTTTGAAATGACTTCCTCAATTTGGCCAAAACGTTTTTACGCCTGTTTGAGGTCATTTTTGCCTTTTCCCAAAAAAATAGTTAAAAGGGAGATAGAAACACAAATCCCGAAAACAGGATTACTTCCAGAGATCCTGCTGAGGCAGGTGGAACCAGCAGCCCACCATGTTTTTGTGTTAAAAGTTACAAAAAGCTACAAAAATTCAGAGGCATCATCATTTTTACAATATCCACTTCCTGTTTATTACAGCTATTTGCTGCATCAACATCTGACAAAATAATGCTTTGTGTATCCTAGTTGGCTTAGTTTCAAAAAAGAGGCCAAAACTATAAGTTGTCATTTTTCAGTACATAACACAAAACATACTTACACAGGACACCAACATTTATTTTCCTCTTTTGGTCCCGTTTGTCTGTGCGTCTCTATACAATATGTATTTTGCCAAATATACAACCAGTTGTGTGTTTTGCAGTAATAAATTGACTGCTTTCTCCCTAAAGGGAATAAAAGGTAATGCAAAGATTTTCTACCCTTCCTCTCATGTTGCTCGTCTTCAGGATCCAGGATTCCTTCTTGAACAGTGGCTGTTCTTCAGCCTCTTCGTAATATATACTTCCGGCCACTCCTGCAGCTCGTTACCTTTATGCCCGAACTTCTCCAGATGCGGGCTGCAGGGTCACAGAGCGAGGCATCCAGCCTGTCAGTCAAATGGCAGGACTGTCAGGTGTGTCGAATTTTAAAGCCAGAGTGAGGAGAGACTGACTGGTCATTAAATTCTCCCAGGGAGGTCGGGTTTTGGATTTTGCCCAGTCTTGGTGTATTTCCACAGCTGTCAAGCCGTCTGTATGTCTGCGGCAGTGTGTGGATGTCACCTCGGGCCTGACCGAGCGGAGAAGATACACAGGTCTCCTCTGGGTTAATGAGGAATAATGATGGAGGGGTAGACATGTGGAACTGTGGGTTACATTACTCTCTCTCGTTATTTTTTTTTTCTTGAGGTTAACTTGTGAATAGGTCCAAAAATATTGATGAATAGAATCCTGTTCTATTCCGGATACAAACACTTACTAAGTGTTTGTAATAAATCATCACACTATCAAGAGCCGTGACTGGCACATCTTTAGTTTCCATGCCAAGACTGTCTGTGTTTTGCATTGCTGTAAATATTCCCAAATGATTTTTGTCTTTTCTGTTTCAAAAAAAAAAAAGTGTCTGAACTTTCTGGATTTTACAACCGCGCCAGATTAGACAACCGTTACAGTATTGCTCATCTGTTCTTTGTTTCAATGGCTTAAGAAGACGTGGAAAAATAATGCTGTGCCATCACCATAGAGCTAGGATTAGCATACACAATTTGATCACCAGATTAACCCGTCTGCCACCGATGTTTTAGCCATGCAAAAAAATACTCCATCCTGCATTTTCTCTATCCAAATGTATGTCGCAACTGAACAATTGCACCAATGAACCAGCAGCGACATTGGTCTCATACAATAAACAGAGGATTTTCTGGCTAGATGTTTGAAATTTAATGTTAAACTATGACTACTCTCCTTTGCTACCAATTATTTTCCCACTTTGGGGTATAGTGCTTTCATTCTAGTCAGGTCAGTTGATAACCAAACATGAAGCAGTCAGGTTTATTTGTATAGGAAGTGCTTTACACCATAAAAACACAATTCAGCATCCAATTAGGAAACGAGCAATAAACATTATATTTTGTCAAATGCCATCATAAAAATCAGCAAGCAAATGTACATCAGATACATTGATCAGTGTTCCAGTCATTACTGATCAAAGGCAACTCAAACAGGTGGCTTTTTAGACTCGATTTAAAGGAACACATTGTTTCTGCACAGACACTGAAAGCTGCTGCTCAGCGTTTGGTTGTAGTAAACATACTGAAATAAAACAAGATATCTTCATGCCAACACTGACGTACTCAATCCCGAATCCCGCAACATTCCTCCTAATGTAATTACACTTTTCAGAATAAAACGCACACACTGTACTTTTTAAAATCCCTGTATATTAAAAGTACTTCATATTGTTAACCAGTGACACCATGCAAGTTACTTGTGGCGATGGACTTTTTCTCTGTTTTTGTTCCCAAATGAACTATGATACCGTTTGGAAAAAATTAGCTGCATGCACATGGATTTCTGTCTGTTTGAACAGTTTTCTTACAATGTGCGAGTCTGAAAGTTCACATCGTTTGGGCCGAAGTGTTTGTACTTGTGGTTCTTACAAAATCTTTAACCATCAATAGTGTTGGCCATAGGGGGAAACCCAGGCAAGCCGTGGCTGCCAGGGGACGTGTTGTTCTGTGTAGTGAACTTGTTTCCTCCCATTTAGACCTTTTATGTTCTCCCCTTCCATCTCCACCTACTCCCTGTTGCTTCCACTGTCATGCCAACTTTCAATGTTATGAATCTCCTTTTCATGCTGCTGTCAGGAGGAATCGCTTTGTAAGGTTCAAATGTTCAGGGTCAAAGCCAGGTTATCGTGGACCCAAAAGAACTGTGGATGTGCGAAGTTTGTCATTGAAATGTCTTCTGAAAAGGCCCATGGGGAGAGTATAACACACAAAAAGCAGACAAATGTTTGATCAAGCGAGTGCGGGTTTGTTAAATAAGGTGCGCAGGATTCCAGACCAAGCATTTCTCTTGATTTTGTGTTTTTTTTTTTTTTATTTGGTTAGTGTTTAAAAGCAGCCGGTTATCATCACGGTTCACCTTTAAGTGCCATGTTTTCTGGAGATTGCTGCCTGATCCCATCCCATTTTCTGAGATAAGATTGGTAGGGTTTGGGAAGCTCAAATCGATGCGTTGTTATGAGGAGTAGAGTGTTTTTTAATGCTTGGAGTTGCACACACACACACACGCACACACAAATAAAACAAATCCCTTTCCATCAGGCTGCAGTGAGGTCCATCCTAATGAAAAAACCCTTCAGGATTTTCTGTGGATTAACGTTTGAGTCCATGTCAAATATGCTGTCCAGGAATAATGAGACGGGGCAGCAGCCTTTTCCTGACATTCACAGGTTTATTACCTTGGGTTGTTCTACTTTATTGCCTATTTGTGGGTTTTGCTTTTCAGTGGAATGCAGTAGCTGTCCATGCGGATCAAGGCTCCCCTCTGCTCCACGGTCTCCAGTGCCAAACTGGATTTAGCTGTTAGTGAAAAGTAAACCAGCTTCTGAAAATAAGATACTTATCAGGTGTTTCCAACCAGCTGAGAATCCTTTTAACAAGATTTTTATGGGTTAGCTCTCATTTACTGAATTTAGGTGTGGTTGTTGCAGGTTTTTGGTTCATACTTTCTTCAAAAGTGACATTTTTATGGATGAACTGCTGAAGTCCAAGTGTTTTTTTTATTATTTATTTTATTTTATTTTATTTTTTACTTGTGTAATATCCAACAAGGTTATATTCGGGCAGTTCAGGCAATAATTCTTACCTGTTGACATGAATATAAGCCCATGTGAGATTCCGAATATGATAACCTTGAGAAAAAGCCATAACATCACAGCATTATAATGTAACAATAAAAAAAAGTGCGTAATATGATCTTATTGCTTTGATTTAAAGCAGTTGAAACTTATTTTACTGTCACCACGTAAATAAAAATACATTTTAACTTAAATGTAGTTATTATAGCTGTGATATCAATAAAAATAAATATGAGCTAACTTTAAAATAGCCATTAGGAACCAGCAACATCATTGCAAAATGTATTTCATGTGTTTTCTAAGATAGAACACATGAAATATGAAACGACGACAAATTCTTGATCGTATGCTAGCAAATATGTACTGTGGTAAATATATTTTTTACTTTCAGCTGATTTTTTTTCCTTTGGGAAATATTTTCCACTGAGTCTCTTTCTTCCATTTAGACCAGAGAAAATTGCTTGCAAGCAATTTTTTGCAGTCAGCTAGCTTGCTAGCATCAAGTAACCAGAACATTTCAGTCACACTTGCTGTTTTGTTGTGGTACCTTGTTAAAAATTGTAGCTTTTTTTTTTTTTTTTTTAAACATGACTTTTAAAACTATTGAAATGCTACATTATTGTTCAAAAATATGTGGCTTTCACTGCTAAAATTTGAACTTCAGTTTAGTTTCTTTTCTTTTTCTTGCTGTTGCTATAAGGTGCTAACAACGCCCCCCTGCTGTGCCTCTAATTATTTGATAGATTTATCATCCAGTCTGTGGTATCTAGGTGCAAAGGTATGCTTGACGGAGCATATAAAAAGGCTTACACATTGGATTTGATTGCAATGGGAAATTTTGTGGTGCAAGTTTAACGAGCTCAATCACAATAAAGAAAAGAAAGTATTTTTATCGTTCCCTGTGCATGTTTCAGCAATGAAAGACAGAGAGAGAGAGAGAGAAGCAATGTTGTATGACTCAAAGATGTCCTGTAGGCATCGGGCCAGCCATCGTTATCTGCCAAGGTTTTAAAAAGTAACAATTTAATTTTGCAACACGCCCTTCGAACAATTTAAAACTCTTTAAATGAGACGCCAAAGCGCGGTGGACCGACTGAAGTTTTATTCAGCTGCATGGAGCTTAAGAGTGCAGCGCCTTGCCCATCCACCACCTGTTGCTGCGCACAGCTAGTCAGCTGGCTGGAAGAAGGTTCTTGTCAAGTTTCCTGACTTAGAACAAAGGTAACGTCTGGAAATTTCTGGTTCAATTATTTTTGCTTCTATTTTTTTTTTTTTTTTTTTTTTTTTTTTTTTACATAAAAGCAGCACTGCAGAAACACAAAATCTTACCAAGTATTTTTTTGGTCTAGTTTCTAGTGCAAACATCTAAGTCCGCTTAAAATAAGATAAAACTAACTTCCAAGTAACTTTTCAGAAAGAAATATGAGCTTCTTTTAAGGCAATGATCCCTTAATATTGATGAAAAAGTTCTAGTTCCGTTAGCAGATTATTTTACTTATGACAAGACATTTCCCCATGTTGTAAGTGAAATTATGTGCCTTTAGAACTATTACTTTTTCAAAAATACAGTTAAATCCTTACACATTCACAGTAGTTGTCATACCATGAGGATCTCAGTCCAGCCCAGGCCTACTCTCTCGTATGAACTCGACCTTTTTCATCGCCCGCCTTTCCTAAATCTAGAGTTCCCTTTAATGGCCACACCTCGGTGCGAGTCCACAGCCACATTTCGGCTGATATTGATCAAACATGAAAGGGGAGCCTCTAAGTGAATGTGTAAAAAATCCTGGCAATCAATGATTGACAGTTATTATTTCCCTCATCGGGGTCACCTTGCCAATTCCAGTGTGTGGCAGAGCTGCAGGACAATCAAGTGAAGAGGAGGAAAGAGGCTTTGTGGAGACTCCTCAGTACCTGGGGGAGGTTAAGCTGTAGGAAGGACTTTCAATCAGAGCAGTACTTTAGCTGCTAGAGGACAACAGCACACGGCTAACAGGAGAAGAGGAGAAACGGATCTTTGTTTCCCCCCTGGCGTGCGTAATGCTGCTGGGATGGGCTGTTTTTGCCCTGAAACTCAAGCGATGGTCTGGGTTTATATTCTCTGGTATTTAGCAGAGATTGGGTTGCTGGTTGAATTCTCTTTTGGGCAGAAGCTCTTTAAAACTACCCTCATTTTGAGCATTAGCCTCATTTAATCTTTCATTTTATGCACTTCGGCATACAGTGCTGCCAATATCCCAAAGCAGAGAATATTCATTGTTCTTTAACACACACTTTATTATTATTATTATAATTATTATTATCTAAGACAACAAATACCTGTAAGTACTGCGCCACAATACATCCAACAGAACTTCACCCAATTCTCAAATGTAATCTTTTATTTACCAAAATCAAATATCGCTTTTGACACTTCCAGACTGACGAGCTGGAGTTACATGAAAGCTTCCCTTTTGAGGGTCGAATGCTCCTTATGGAGCTAGAATAAAGAAAACACTGCAACTTACCGACAAAATGGATCAATATAAATTCGCCACAAATTCTGGGTTCACAGACTCCTGATGTTTTTCAGATTTTGTCACCGCTACATCTTTCAGATCATTAGGCAAGCTTTATCGTCAGGGTAAGTACATAAATTAGTTTTCAAATGATAATTTCATTCATTAAATCTGCTGACGTTGAGTCAGCTGATCGTGGCTACAACTCCAGTCAAGCATTTCAGGTAACTGGCTGTCTTTTTTTTATCGCTGTGGATTAATTTTGGCCCATTCGTTTTCATGAACTTGCACTGGAGGGTTTTTGAGCATGAACAGCTTGCTTAAGGTCACAGCAGGCAAAATCACAGCTGGACTTCAATCATGCCACACAAAACAGTTCTGAGGTGGATCAGCTGCTGCGTTTGCTTCACCATAAGGTCGACCGATGGCTGGTCATCCGTCTTTAGGATGTTTTAATTGAGTCCAGAGTTCACAGTTCCCTCAGCTACAACAAATCGTCATATCATACCAGTATGACACCACTTTTCTCATCGGAGCCAACAGAAAACCCTCACAGGGAATCAAGGTGGGGTTTTTTTCTTTGTTGTTGTTTTTTGGGGGGTTTTTTGCAAACACGAGACAGAACTTTGTGTTCAGAGATGTGGTTTTTCCCTTGGAACTCCTCCTTACACAACACTGCATCCCAATCTACTTATATTGCTGCAGTCCCAAAACCTCAGAAATGGATTTTTAAACTTTAACAGACTGTTCTGTTCTGAGATTTCGTTAGATTAGTGCATGTGTTGCTTTTTGAGATTTTCTTCCTCATCTTCCCTCATGTTGTCAGACAGGTGCTGTTGAAGCAACTTCTTTATTTTTAAAAAACCCCGCAGGAAGTGAAATGATTTGAACTAATTCAAATGAATCATAATGCCGATGTCCCAGTACTCTCTCAAACCACCATATTGCTTAGTCAGGAAAATCCCTCCAAAATGCAGTTTTCTCAATTTATTTTGGAATTTTGCATCACGGCTCCCACATCTGGAGACGAGCACAGAGCTATTTGCAATCCAGTTCTCTGTCAGTCAGTTATCTTTACAAGTGTGTGTGTTTATCCTAGCCATTGGATCCTGCAATGTGCTTTTACTGTTGAAAAGAAAACACTTGACTGTACAGTCAGAGGAGAGCCAAAACAACCTCTGGGCCTGCACTTCTTCCTCCAGAACTTTCTCCGTGTCACATTTGAACCTATTTGCACCTGAAGTTGGTAAATGCTTTCTGACGCGCACATTTCCTCCCAACGTCCCCCAGTAAAAGCTGGCTGCTAAATGAGGTCCTGCCGGGCTCTGGGCGGAATGTGAAACCCATCAGCTTCACCGTTTTACGAGGTCTGTTTCTTTGCGCGACATGTCGGTTGAGTTTTGTTCATAAACGTCCCACCTCCTCGGTTTAATTCTGTTTTGGCTGGGAATGTGAGAGAATAACTGTGCAGCGCTCTGATGATTTAGAAAGCATATTTCCTGAGTTGGGGAAGAAATGAAGTGTTTATGGTGGGGCAAAAAGAGGCCGAACTCGAGGGGTGGAAGACATCGGGGATGCTTTGGCTGAACGTCGCCCTTTTTAGTTTTTATTTTTCCCGTCGCTTGAGGTTTTGGTCGAGGGTGCCAAAGCAAACACCTCCATATTGTGCCTCAGAAGAACAAATCTGAACTTTCCACACACTTCCTTATAGCATGTCTCTTCCTTCAAGCTCCAGAAATGGAATTGCTTCATCTCTGCACTGATTTCATTTACAGTGCCTGGCAAAAATATTCATACTACTTTTTCTTTTTTTTCGCATTTTGTCATAGTAGATCAACAAACAAATTAGCCGAGCCACGTGGTCTTCTATAAAGAAGAATAAAAAACTAGGGAAGAGCAACATGGACCTAAAGTTTTATCACGATACTTTGTGATATCTTTTTTTTTCTTTCTTTCTTTTACGTATGTGTATGGCTGTGACTGCATGGCACAGTGATCATAGTCCTTTCAGGACACCAGTCACACTTGTGATTTGCATTATTGAGATGCACACATTTAATCATGTTTAATTTATTGATATTTACACCTTTATTAAACAGGGAAGAAAAATAGTAAAACTAAAATGTTCCACTATAGTTTTTGAGCATTTAAAATGTCATTCATTTGCATTGTGACGGGAAATTTATCACGACAAACGATAAATTCCCACACCTATAAGAATCATTGCCGAAAAGACTGACTGTGGAAAAAAATCCACCGTTTCCACTTGTGTCCATGGCAGCATCCCTGCTGGCGTTCAGCACCGTTTGAACCTTCACATTTTACACCTTCCTGCTAGGCACTCCACTTCCTTGTGTATATACGCAATGTGTATTATCAGCATGTGCATGAAAGAGAGGGACGAGGTCTAAGAGGCCAAGCAAAGACATCTCACTCTCACCCACTCAGTCTGCCTCGTCCTGTCCACCTCCCGCGGTTATCGGGCTGATTTTATCACCCCGCTTTCTGCCGAGGAGATTACCAGTGACAAACTGGGATGGCTAAATCGGCTTGGTAAACCTGCTGACCCTGCAAAGCTCCAACCAGCGCCTCAGACACTATCTCCTTAACTCCACCTTCATCAGGCCGTTGTGGCATGTGGTCATCCAGAATAACAGTCTTAACGAGATAAAGCTTGGAGGAGCTACTGAGGCGATAGCATTTCTAACATATTCTAAAGCTCCGGTCGGACCAAACTCTGAACTTATGCAGCACAACTCGAGCTGCAGAACCGTGGAAAGCATAAAGTACCGTTTCAAAACCTGCTTTATAAAAAAAAAGTTGTTAGTTTTCAACTTTTTGTGTGTTTTTAAGGGTTTTAAACAGGTTTGTTTTGCGTTTATACAAATGGAGCCTCGGGAATCGGGTCTCCTGAGGAAAAACCGATCCCGTCTGATTGATTCTGTGCTTCTTAAGGAAACCTGATTATCTCATTCTGACTCAAAGAGGATAAGATTGTGAAGCTTTCAAAGGTCCTTTTTAAAACAACCATAGTTTACGGACTCCGGGTTTACAGCGTTGGGGTCAGTTTACCCTCTGTGGTACAGGTGGGCATTCATCGCATATTTTAGCACTGATCATGATCAATCTCTTGTCATAATAAAATTGTGATTTATTGCGGTCACAATAAATTCCAATTAATCATATTTAAAAACCCTAAAGCTGTCTTGTTAGGCTTGTTAGTTTTGGCATTTTCCTCCACTGTGTGAGCAGTAAAATTGTATCAATAAATATCAATAAATTAGAAAATATGATTAAATGCTGTTACAAACCTTTAATCAGTTACTGTGGGAAGTTTTGATAAGTCACACTTTTTTGTGTCTGGTGTTCTACAGGAGATTTAATTGCAGTCCCATGCATGTATCACAATAGAACCATGAAATTTTGCAATTAACTGTATTTGCATATTGTCCATCGCTGCTTCCCTTAGTGTCCACATCAGTTGGGTTTGGAGGAAGTCGGCTATGTGAGCCCTGATTCCCATGGGTGTTCATGGTGCAGACCCGGTGAGTCAGGCCCAAAACACAATGCTGTGTGAAAAAGAATTGATCGTTTTCATGTCAGAGGAACGCCCGGTTGTATAGAAAGAACGTGACGAGACAAAATAGACTAAAGCTGCTGGTGTACACATGACAAAAAAACTGGGATTAGCTTTCTAATCCCACTTCCTATCCCCCAAAGCCTGGGATTCATGGACAGGTTTGAACCCAGCTGATTGTCTGCCTCTGTTCAAAACGCCCCATCAGCTTCCTGCTTCTGTCCACAACGTCAACCTCTTGACAAGCGTGACCGATGACCGCAGAGGCTCCAGCGCAGCAAGTTTTCCTTCCAACAACTCGCATCTTACTCTGCCCACCCAAGAAACAGGAAAAACGAGCGGCGAGGTGGGGCGCCGGTGAGGACGAGAGTGCAGTGGGAGACCGGTGGGAGGAAGAGGACTAGAGCCGGGCCACAATAGCTGCTGTCACAATGTGTTGAGCATCGATGTCATTCTCAGGAAGGGCCTGGAACAACTGGCCTCCCTCACTATGACCCCCTACACAAGGAAGGCATTCATTGCACCCCTGCGGCATAACAGTGGGCTACTGCTGTCGGCTACATAGCCGCTGTATCCTGTTTCTTTGCAACTGTAAATCTTCCTCTGGCACTTTGAGAAAACACCTGAGAAAGTCCGTAGTACATGGCGGAGAGGCTTGTTCACACAACTCAAGCAAGGCCCTCAAGAAATTAATGATTTTTACAACGAAGATGTTGGCTCAAAGGTGCAAATATAATTTAAAGTTGCTCCACCTTAGTGAAGAGAAACATTTTCTGCATTCCTTTTAAGACTTTTGAGAACAAGGATTTACTTTTCACAGAGCCAAAGATTGGGAAATAGTGAAAACTGCACAACTATCAAAGACAACTTTAATCCTTAGCAGAGCTTAAACTTGCTTTTTGATTCCCTTTGATGAAACTGGTTGCTTTTATCATGCCAGAAAGTGTTTATCAGCGCTTATGACATTCTGTGTCATTTGTAATAAAAAAATAAAAATCCACCGTCATCTCAGGAATAAAGAAAATAAGAAATCACTTTGTTCTTGCCATTTGACAGCCTCAGTGCAGTAGAAGGTGAGAACTTGGAGTTTTAATGGGTTTCTCTCCCACAAAGCATCCTGTACTTTAGCTATCGCAAAGCTGAGAGATCAATACTCTATTTTCTGACCTCCCTTTCTGAAACAAGTCAACATGCTGAGGAATCAGCTGTATTTGACTACCGCAGTGTTTTTCAGTTGTGTAAACACACTGAAAGATTTTCTGAAGATCAAACATTTTTTCTGCTGTAGTTCCTTTGAGTTGATCTGACCAGGATTTGAGGCAACATCGAAATCCATAATTTGTGCATCTTTCAAATAAACTTTCTAGTACTTCCATTGGAACGACGATACAAATATAATCAGTTGGACTCTTAACGTCTCTGGTTCTGTATTTTTTGTTGTGGTGTAACAAGACCTCATGAATTTGAAGTAAATTCAAAAAATTTACTTCAATTTTCACTTCCCATAACGCAAAAGCTTGTACACTTGTGTGATCTAGATGGATGTGATCAAATGATATTGACAAAATGATTCTTAGGGAGAGTTTGTTTTTGTTTTTGGTGAACTCGGGGAATCTCACTGACATTTAGCACAAGCTCAGGGTGCCAGCGAATCATCTTCCACAGTTTATCGCTCTTCTGGCTGTTCTGGGTTTATCCCAGTCTAGACTCAGACATCAGAGCCAGACATGGCAGCAATTTTCTTCTCTGCCTCTAAGTGTGTCCAGCATGCAGGGATTATTGTCTGACATTCAGCTGAGGCATGTCGAGTTAAGATAAGGGAGGCTGAAGGTACCACAGCTCTCTGAGCCAGGGTTTTAGTTTCAGTCTTGGTGGCGTCTGCTCCATGAAATATCAACTTGTTTTTCTTGCTACTTCTTCTTTAGCCACTGTATGAAATCAGCTTGAAGATGAATTCACTTCATCCCAGAGCAAACCTGAAAGTACTACCCACATTACTACGGCTAGACGGGGTCACCAGGTCATGGGGCGACCCACACTTCCACACACTGTGGGAGTGTGTGTGAGGATCTCTGTCCCAGCAGGATTTCTGCATGAAGACGAGTAACAGCAACGGGAGAAAGTTTGCGACCTTGAGTCCTTTGAGCCACATTTTACAGAATCTGCTCTCCCTGTAGCGGGTTACCCTGCTGGGACGCTCTCGTTGTAATTCAGGACAGGCGATGCAATAATGCTACTTTACCCCAGGCGATCCCTGTTTTCTCATTCCGCTTGGGTTGAGGAGGGATGACCCTGACCCTGAGTTAATCCAAGATTAAACCAGGACATAAATCGCCAACCGCCGCCAACAGATGACCCTTGACCTCCACCGTGTCTCCTGGCGGCTGTCCGAGCATCCCTGCTGACTGTCATTAGCCGAGGCGGGCGTTACCGAGGCGTCATCCAGAAGAGACAGCAGCATGTCTGTCTTTTTCTGAAGACCCCCAGAATGATTCTCAGGAATCACGAGGAAGAGGATTACCAAATGTGGGATGGGAACGTGTTATTTTTTGATGTGCCGACCATTAAAACAGAGCTTTGCTATTGCAGATGGGAGTTATTAAACCGGGACATTGAAGGGATGATCTCTATCCTGACCGCATCTCCAAATTCCACATGCGTCTGCTTTTATCCGTTTCTACCAGACTGAGGGAGACGGACGTTCGTTTGTTTGGAGAGACGCCATGAGCTCGACGGAGCTTGTCACCTTTTTTTTTTGCGGAGGGACTTCTTTGTCACACTTTGTTGCATTAAAAACACATCTGTCTGCTGTTAGGAGAGTTTACATGAAAAAGGAGACAAGGCGCCCCTCCTCCCGCCTCGCCGTCTCCCTCTGTCCGTCAGTGAGGTGACGGGAGCCAGAGGCCCCCTCGATAAGGCCATCTCTCCGCATGAGGGCTCATCGGACCTGACAGTGAATACAAATTGGTGCCATTAGCAAGGATGGGGGAAGGGTACGACAGTGGGTCCTAATTATAGAGTGAGTGAGCCCCCCCAGGTCGGCGTAAGGCCGAGAGGGGCGAGCGGGGTGAGCGGGGCAGTAGCAGTGAGGTGGCAACGGGGCTGAACATCAAGATGTCACGCCCCTTTACACCTCACAGGGCATCGCAGTGTGACGTGTGGATGCGGGAAGGTTGAACGATCTGGTTAATGACGTGTGATATGGGAGCGCTCTTGGTATAGATCCATCACGCAGTTTACATTCAACACCAGTTGTGACGAGAGAGGGTCACACCCTTTCCCAGTGGGGCAGAAACTCATGAGCAACCTCACTTTTATCGTCACTTATAATATGGCAACACACACAGGATGCACCTCACAATAGCATTCCTCTCCTCTGAGTTTCAGGCTCTTTGTCATAATCAGCGGGTCAGATCATATCTCAGTCAGTTGCACTTGCATAGTTATTTACTAAGTGATACATCCCTTCTGATTTGGCACCGAGCGGCTGCTCACTTTTCATGTCCTCCCCCTTCTTCAAAAGGGTGACTAAAGCCAAGGCAAGCAGCTGTTGCATTCTTATGCCGTTATCGTTCCTTCTCATTTAGCAGCGCGGCTAGCCTCATGCCCACTCTCAACACACATTCTTTAGCAGCTCTGTCACCTCTATGTGAGCTTTGAAGCGTACACAAACCCAAATCACTCGTAACGTTTGACACGGATACGAGTTGTGTTAAAAGTAGCCGCTGCTGAATGAGGCTGCGAGCCTCAAAACCGGCTGATTAGAAGAGGCTCCACTAACGAGATAGGAGTGCAGGTGGCCTATCAGGCATCCAACGGGCAAACACTTGTCCAAGAGGAGATGGCACTTTAATCTCCATCTGCCTGTCAGTGTGCCCAGTGATTGCCCCCATTTCAGGTGCTTCCTTATCCTGCGAACACAGGAAGTCATTGTGAGAAAGTTGGTGCTAGATTAAGATAAGAGCGAAGAGAAGAAGAAAAAAAAGCAGCGCCTGTCGGATATGGGCATCTGGATGTAAGCCAGGAACACTCCGTGTAAACACACCGCCTTAATTTGCATGTAAATTGCCTTTCTTTGATTAAACTGTAATGAAAACTCTCATGTGAAAACACATTGTCACATTGCATTAAAGAAACACAAAATCCGTTGCAGACGTTTTGTGACAGTTCCTTGTGTTTTTTGTTCAATTGCTCGTTTGCAGGAAAGTGAATAATCATTGACACACAGCAGAGAAATACCACATGGCAGGTCAAAAGTTGAGCACTGAACTGTATGACCCAGTGCTGCAATGTCACAACATCTTTATTTCAAACATTTATTTATTTATTTTTTTTTTTATAAATCTGGGCTTTTTAACTTGTTTATTTCCAACCCTAGAGATTGAACCCTATTCTTCAGCGTTGGAATGTTACTGGATAAGAGATTTGCATACAAGTTCCCTCAACAGGAAAACAACTATAACTAGGAAAAACCTTGGTTCTGTGATTCACACTACCAAATTAACCAAAATAAAGTACATAGAATATCCTTAGAAAATTTTATGTGATCATTACAAAGTCTAGAACTTGCATAATTTTTGTGCACCACTTGCATGTTTAATACTATATTTAAAGGGTCATTATTATGTAAGGTTGACCTTTTTTTTTAGCTTTGCATTGTGTATCTCATTAAAACCAAACCTGGAGTGTTGCCTTGATTCTTCCATGCATGTTTGAGTAATCCTTTAATCTCCTATGGCGACCACTCCACTGTGCAAACGGCACAGACCTAGCTCCGCCTCAGAGATGCAGCTCCTCCTCACCGAGCAGGACTTTTTAAAGATAACAATACACAATAAGTTTTTATAAAACTTTACAAAAAAAGATATGGAAACCTTATACTTTCAAAGTCCTCCTGTAAAACCATCTAAAAGGTTGAATTTTATTTATCATGTTTTTCGATGTCTAGGTTAAAGCTCTACTTGCTTGAACAAAGTGGGCCGTGCTTGTCTTTTGTGGAAAAAAAAAAAAAAAAAAAATCATATTTCCAAATTAGAACAAAGTATCATCTGCAGAGAATTAATCTGGAGCTCAGGAGGATTAGCTTGTTTGTACCGGAGAAGTAAACGGGAATCTACTTAAGAAACAACAGCAGGTTAGAGAAAGATAAAGACGGACCAAAACAGGTTTACCAGATCATGCAGCAGATTGCAGCTGTCTGTACGCTCAATCTAAATTTCAACAAACATACAAACCAGACAATATTCACACAGGCCCGGAGGCAGCAGACAGCTGAGGCTCACCTGAATTAATGAAAATTATTCCATTGAGCAGGTCTCTAAAACCTGTGTCACTGTCGCCTGTGGCGTCTCGGCTCATTAATGCACCCTATTAAAAGTTGACCCACCCGCCTCCTTTGCAGTCCCCCACCCCCCTCCCCTAACCCCCCGCTCTCCACCACCTACAGGATCTCTCTGAAGTTGCCTTGTGCTGTTCTATGAGTCCTGTTTGCAGAAGATGCGGGTCTTCAGAGACTTTGAGAAATAATAACACCCTCTTAGCTGCAGTCTCGCTTCTTTGCATTGACAGCGTTCAAAATATTTGCCGAGGATTCTTGACAAGGGCGGCCTTTGATGTGTGAGAGCATGTCACCTCTCCCGCCCTCTCTTAAACACCCTAATTATCACTCCTGCCACTCCGGTGTGTGTGAACTAACACACCTCTCTCTGACGGCTTGGAAAGCGCTTCGGGGCGCTGCGCAGGTAGAGCAGCTTGTTTGTGATGTGCCGGCGGCTCATAGGGTATTTTTGTCACATTATGTCACCACCTAAAGAACAGTATGCCCTTATTGAACACAACCATTTCTAATTTATAGTTGTTTCAGTTTTGAGTGCAACTAACTTTTCTGTCTTTGAATATCTCAGAGATGGATGAGGTCCTGTTTGCCGATCATACTAACCATCACTGTGAGGTCCAAACTGGAAGAAGCACCACATTCGACTTCATCTAACAACTGTCATATATATTTATGAGGCCTTGACATAAAGGAGTGTGTTTTAAATGTGGCATCCTATGAGACTCTTACTGTGAAGTAATTCGATTATCCCGTTGTGCTGATAGAGAAATGAAGAATTCTCAATGAACCAACAAAATAAAAGCCTCCAACTGTGTCAAATGGTTTTGGCAGAATTTTGGGTATTGAGTAAAGAAAAGAAAGTGAAATCATGGAGACCAAAAACACAAAGGATTTGAAATGTTGGAAGATTGTGACTAATTCACAGTGGGTTCATGTTGTTTTTCATCTAACGTTGTATTAATTGATTAGATATTGCTTTATTGGGTCACAATTTCAATATTTAAGTCACAGCTGATTCTGTAGCCTGCATGTGTGGAGCATCGCAAAATAACTTTTTCACTTTTGATACAATACCAACATCACAGCTTTGAGTGACAGCAGGTACCAATATCAGCACGACTCATATATATACTTTCATTACTTTTTTTGTGGTGTGGAATGTTATTACAAACTTGATCAAGTGATATTATTCAGAGAACATTAATGAACAATATGCATGAGAACAACTGACCAATTAATTATTAACTAATGGGTTTGTGGGCAGGATACAAGTGCTGCTGAATAGAAATCCTGGGGCAGACGACATGCTGGAGCAGAGGGCTTGTATTGGAGATTATAAATGCAGGCCAATGTAATCCAATGCATTTTTTTATTTATTGATATTGGACTTATTTCTGACACCAATGTCAGATCGGGGCATATTTAAGAAACTGTAAAAACATCTTTTATAACAAAATGGACGGACTAAATCTGCTGCTGCCACTTTCTCCTTTTCGGACTGAAAATCAAACGGCTGTAACCTGAGTTTGGTTCCTTTGTTTGGTTCATTTGGTTCCCTTGTTTTTTGAGGGTCAAGAATCAGACCACAAACTTCTCGTTCTCCCCTTTGCCCATACTTTTCCCCCTCCTACTTATCACACTCCTCTGCAGGGAGTTCTGCAGGCAGAGACATGTCCTGCGCTGGCAGAGGCTTTGGCCCGCACTTTTAATTTCTCCCAATTTGAAACCTGAGAAATATGCAGCGTGCAGGAAAACCCATTTCAGTGTCAAGTGGTGAACACACACACACTCCACTCCACTGTCGGGATCAAGGACGTGGATCTGAAGGATCTGTTTGCTTGCATCGTTTCGGCTCCATGACTACATACATGTCATATCGTCCTCTGCTGCAAATAAACAGAAGAAAATGAAACGGTGGCATAAAAACAGATGATTTTTTTTTTTGTCTAAAAAGTGGAAAATTAAAGTTTTTCTGTCAGTAACCTGCTGTTTTGTTGAGAAACTGCCAGGAGCATTTTGAGTGGGATTACCTGTGTACTGCTAAGTCAGTTTGGATTCAGTTATCCTTTCTTAATGGGAGGAAGTCCCGCCCGGTAACCGAAGCACACTGCGGGGTACGAAGCATTAACTGAACACGATCCCTAAAATTCAGCCCCTGCTTTCCTTTGGATAACAGCATGGGGGAATCATTTCCCATAAAGCTGCAATGCGGTGCACCTCCTTATTTCTTATTTCGCTCATGAGAGCGAGGTCTGCCTGTGAACTTTTTCAGGCCGAACATATTTCCAAAGTAAACCCGACGGCTATTAATTTAAGATGGAGAGATAGGCTGTAACATGCAGGCCTTGCAGCCCTGGAGATCAGCGTCAGCAGCCAAGTATTCTCCTAGATGGAGGGATCGGGGGGTGGAAACTCACTCTGACGGTGTGCCATATCTCTTCTCCATGTTTGCACTCCTCATTTAGACAAAGTTACTTGTTATGGTCTGAGGGAGTGCTTCTCAAACTCTTTCAAAGAGCACTACCTGCCTAGATACAGATAGTCCTCTAAAGGTTTCTCGTTACCACCACCCAGTTGAGGCACTTTTAAACTCTGAAACAGTTGTTTTGTCTCAATAAAGAGAGAAAAAAAATGCTTGTACATTTGCAAGTTTCAATTGAAATAAAAACATTCCCATGCTGGAAACTTGCTCCCTGAATAAAGATAAATGGATGTTTCTCACAACACAAACACTTCAATCCAATATGGCTGACGTGTTTGACGCAAATGATGAAACGTTATTATTTGTTAAATATAGTTGGAGCCTAAATATGTGAACTTTTTAGATGAGTTTTTGGACGCATCTAATGATGAGACTTACTTTAACGTTAGCTTGTATTGCTAATATTCAGAGGCGTCTCGATGAGATACCGATTCTGAAACCAGTCTATCAATCAGAAAAACTGCTGTCGGATCATATTGAATGTTGGGCTTCCTGTTTATTACTAAACGCACTTCACTGGTAGTTCTGAACGTCGGTTGTTTTTGTTAGCGTGCTATTCAAGAATCACCAAACATATTTTTCTAGGGCTGGACAATAAATCAAGAACAATAGACCTCATAGATATGTGATCAATATCGATAGATAATGCATCTGACTGAATGTATCTTCCATTCAATATGCAGACTCTTCACTGAACTCCGACGCAGAACCGCACAGCAAATCTTGGGAATGTAGGCAGAGGAAATAGTTTACCTGCTCAACATCTCACGGTCTGCATCAACTAACTCACTCGCTCTTTGGTTACCTAGCAACAACCTGTTGAATAACCTGGGCAACAGTAGTTTCAGGTTTTTACACTGTGCCTCATAGCTGCTTCAAAATAAAAACAACGTCATGGGAGAAAAACTTTGGATAAAACAGGAAAGGTCACACCACTGGTTTGACTGTATTTTAGATATTTAACACAAATAAATCAATAATTATATCAACAGTTATTGATAGACTGATGTGAAATGCTTGTCATAAGTTTTTTCATCCATATCGTCCAGCCCTTTATTTTTGCAGATCTGTGTAGTTGCAGGCTAAGAAATGATTGAAATGGTCTTCAGGTACCTAATGGGTCGATTTAGACATATAAAGCAGATACTGGTGGAGGGAGGGGGGGCTTAAGGGCTTTTTAAGGGTTTGTGAGTATAGAGAGGCTTTGGGGATTTAGCTGAAGCATCTAATACTTGTATTTACACCAATGTAGTGATCAGGCTCTCAGCGGAAAACCAACAGAGTATCAGATCCTACTTGTTGAACAAAGGTCGTCCTGTGGACCTGTAACTCTGACTTTGAGGTTAAGCTGTCTTGCACGTCTGGATGCAAATTGTAAGTTGCTTACCTTACAATTCATAAAGCAACTGTGTCTTGGTCAGTTTCCCACATCCTGTCCGATCAATCATCAGCTCTGCATTTATCATTTATCGGGCCTCTGATTCCAGCATTGAGCTCAGATGTCTGGAGGAGCCATTGAGCTCTCGCTCCCTGTCCTCCAACCCCGGTAATGACCTTCCTTGCAGCTGCAGTGGAGCGTTGAGTTATGGGAACGGGCAGTGGGCCGTGTCGGCCAACATCGCCACAAGATGCTCGGCGAGAGGCCTGGATTGTCTGTGTTCAGCAGACTGAGGAGTGGAACCAGATCAGGACTCGCTGGTACCTCTCTCTCTGTCCTCCTGTAGAACCACTAGGAGTCCTAGTTCAGACATGCAGCGTGGTGCACAAACTGAACCTATGTGCAGTAATGGGCTTCTTTAAGTGCTTATCTGGCTTCAATACACACTTATGCTCTACTTCCAGCCTTTAAATCTCATGGATAAGACTCTTGTGTTGCTCTAATGTGTCTGACAAAAAGCAAAGCAGCTCAGCTTGCCTGAGCCTTTCCTGTAATTGTAATCTGCAACTGCAAAATTTGTAGGCGAGTTTGAGGACTCGGGGTGCAATCTTATACGTCTGCTTCAATAAATGGCAAAGGGATCACCCGCAAATTTGATTTAGCTGCCAGCATTTTAAATGATTCCGGCAGCAAAAGCGACTCATTTTGCCGCCCTCTGGGAATGACGGCTCACGTTAACACAGCGGCATGATTAACGGCTTCTTGACCGTGTTTTTCTTGAACAGAGCAGACTCTTTACACGTCTCATTCAAGCTGATTGTGACACGCAGCTTGGCAGGCAACAGCCTCGGCCCGGAGACCTGCTGGGCTGCTGCCATTATACATCCTCGGTCAACATTTCAATGGAGCACAATGCCGTGTGGCCCCGCCTGAGGCGAAGGTTGACTTTGAGGTTAAGCTGAGGAAAGTCTGACAGAACGGGGAATGATGTCTGATTGCTGGACCAACTTTTCCAAGAGAGTCTTTATCCGCATTCTTAGAAAGCAATCCAGTGTAAAATACTGTGAGTTACAAATGTATTGAAGTTTCCACAAGTCAAAGTCGATTGACATTCACAAACATTAATGTGTTTTATTGAGATTTTATGTGACAGACCCACAGAAAGTTGCACCAGAATGAGAATTTGTTGGGAGAAGTTTTGAGACATCATCAAAAAGTCACTCTGATACCCCTAAATAAAACCTAACTAAGTGACTGCAGAACGCCCCAGATTAGTAAATGGTGTTTAGTTTACTATTCGTACAAATCCAGCTGTTCTGTGAAAGCCTCAGAAGTTGCATCTTACAGACCAAGGAAAGCATCAAAATGCAGGTGATTCTCCAAAGATTGTTGTATTCAACCTCCATAGTGGTGGTCTGTCACATAACATCCAAATAAAATGCATTGGAGCGTATGGATGGTTGTAATGTGAGATATTGTAAAACAGTTGAAAGGGCATACATCCTATATAAGACATTTTTTATCAGATTTGGCCACAACGAGCGATCTACAAGGTTGGTTTTCTTCAGCGGTTAGTTTCGTCAACATTATGGGGAAAGACACGTCACTCAGAAGCCATTGCCGATGTTTGAACTGGGGACTCGGGATTCAAACTCACTGCATTATAGATTTAAAGGAGTCTTTACGCTCGTTATCCGATGGCTGTGGGATTAGATTACACGTTTGTTTCTTAATGCACCGTTCTCTGTGCGGCGCACTGTTGCTTTGCGCTGCTCACATTCCCTCCTCAGCTGACAGATGGTCTTATCCAGCTTCTCTCTGACAACAAACACAAACTGAAGAGTTGCTGACAACCTGCTTCAGGAAGGACTTGAACTGGCCCTCAGGAAGTGTGTGCACTTGTGTGTGTGTGTGTGTGTACAATCGCAGACACACACACAGGGACTCATCATTCAGCTTAAGACTCCTACACAAATAATCGAGGGGTCCAGCCTTGTGCGAGAGAACTCTGACAGATGCCAATCACCTGGCCAACCTGTAAACATTCCTTCGGCGGACACAGTTATTAAATCGAACTATACAAATATAGCCAATCTAATGCTATTAATCCTTGCTTATTGATGTAACCCCCATGGTAAATTTAGATCTGGCTGGAAAGACGGCTAAGATCAGATTCCTCGGGGGAGTCTTTTTGGAAAGGTCCAGAGATGGTGTTTATTTTAAGGCCTCATGCCGGACATGTTGATGGCTATGCATTCTTGGGTGTTTGGACCTCTAAAACACCTCAAAGGAATGTTTCTTGACAATTTTAACCACATAGAACATGACTTACACATACATAGCTTACAAAAAAGTACAACCCCAAATCCTTTTTAAGGGTTTGGGGGCTTCAACCCCCTGTGTCCAAAAGCTGCTCTACAGGCCTGACGTCCCACATTTCCTCCTTGGCTTCTATCGTTATATCCTAGCAGACCTCTGTTTGGATCTCTGTGTAAAAGCCAAACACAGCTAATTGTATTTGACAGCTTATCCTTCTGGTTTCTTTCCACTGCAACCTGGCCACACAATTAGTGTAAAAGAACCTCAAAATATTCCTCCAAGGTGGTTTGAGAGTAAATCTTACCACTGAAACAGGACGTTCCTGCTCCTTGAGCGAGCACTCGTGCTTGCCCAGAAATTTATGTGAACGCTAGCCGTCCCTGCCTCTCATTATAGATGGCAGAGGAGTGTGTTTGTCTATGGTGGGGCCTGTGACCTCTGCGGTTGGAGCAGGAGCTTCTCCGCTCTGCCTGTAGTTGGTCGCTGAACCAAGGAGAACGTATCAAACAAACACTCCAACGGCACGCTGACAGAAGAGTTTGTGCCTCTTGGCGTGCCAGTACATGTCCGCCACATTGTGTTGCCACAGGCTCGCGCACTTTTCTGACCTTCAGAGAATGGCGTTCGACCAAGAACGGGAATGTTGAAACGCGTCATGGACCTCCACTCTGTGGCACAGAAATTACTTGTTGACCTCATATCAGAGTGCTTCATCTGTTTTCTCTGACTTCCCACAGAAAGTCACAGGCAGTCTCTGGTGGGAGATTTCCCAGATCTTTTGATCCTCTCAGGAGGTATTAACCCATCAACACAGAGTGACAGACACTCGGTAGCACTTATCTCTAATGTCTGGTGTTAGGTTACCGTTGTGGTCATGGAAAACCATCAGATAAGTTCATGTTGCTATGCCGCAGCGGCATGAGGAGTATGTCAGTTGTGTGAATGAGAAAATGTGCATACATAAATGTGTTCAGCTGTCATAAACGAAACCGTTTCTGTCTCCATGCAGAGCTGAGGTCCACTGGTACAGCTCATCACTTCGCCTACCTGCTGAATGCGTCCGACTACCGGATCCTCCGCATGGATGAGGACCACGATCGCATGTATGTTGGCAGCAAGGACCACATCCTGTCCCTTGACCTCCACGACATCAACAAGAGTCCACATATTGTAAGACTTCTATTTATGGCTTTCACTATGACCCTAATCTGGGATAAACATCTTCACCTCAGCAGCTGCTTCCAGGCCAAAACCACAACACAATGAAGCACAATTGTGAGGTGGAATCAAAATAAAGGCTTTTTGACATCTTTTCTAAAATACATTCTTGTATTTACAAGCCTGCTAGGTTACGTCTCTATCAGTTTTTTACATCTGGAGACGTAATGTAGTTGGTTGCCTGTTCAACATCTTCAGCTCAGTATGATTGCATGAAGATTATGAGAGAAGATACATTTTTCAAGTCTTGACTCAGATCTGAACTGGGTCTGAACTTTGACTAAGTCATTCTAAAACACAATTAATCATGTCTTAAGATGACTAATTATTTAGTGACCAACAAACGAACCTAGTGAAAGTTCATTTGTTAGGTCTGAACATCCAGTCAGAACTGAATCAGATTGTACAATAGAACATTCATGTATGATGATGGCATAGTCAAAGTTTTTTAGATCTAAACTTTGACTAGGCCATTCTAAAACATAGGATAGTCATGTTCAAAGTTAGCCTAGTGAAATCAATAGTCTAGTCAAAGTTTCAAGGGATTTCGCAACCTCTAGCAGGTTTTCTTCCTGTTTCTTTTTTTTTCAGCATCCCCCTCTTCACGGCTTTTCCACCATTGAATTAAGGGAATGTAATACATGGGCATTACGTACTTTTCAGAATTTTACTTCAATGTTTAAAACCATGGATATGTGAATTATGCACATGAATTACGTGCTACTTTGTCTTGGACTATAAATCCCACTGAAATGCATCAACCTTTCTGGTTGTTTCATTCCAGCAGGAGCCTTACTGGTTGCTTTTATTGGACTACACTTTTTTGTTTCACTTTGGTTTCACTAATGTGAACCATTCATATCTATTATTAAACTATGTCAACATTATAGCCATTTCAGCAGAACTCATATTGACATTTGTGGATTTGTCTTTGGATTTTTAACCTAACGATTCAATAAACGACACTCGTGTGTAACAGGTTTGATCGTAGCAATGAAACACATTCTGGTCTCGCCTTTGCAGATCCATTGGCCAGTGTCCGAACGAAGGCGGACAGAATGCCTCGTGAGCGGGAAGGATGCCAGCGTAAGTACGCGTGAAGACGGCGATCGTAAAATCTGCAGGGTCGTTCCGTTTGGGTGATTCCCACTCTTTCAGAAATATGGAGCATTAAAAGTATTCAATTCTCCCCATTGCTGTTTTTTTTTCCTTCCAATGTGGAAGGCAAGTTCGAAAGGTTTTGAAATCAGCCGAGTAAAAAAAAGGATTTCCTCCTGCCTAGCCAAGCAGACATCAACAAATTACAGAGTGGCTTCCACAGGATGATAATTTATGGAATATTTCCACATTTTGTACTGCTTCATTTCGGTAAATCAGCAGACGGTGCACCTGTTAATAAAATGACATGAATTGCTTTTCATTTGGATTTAATTTCAGGGATAATTTTACTGTATTTCCTGTTTCCAGGAGGAGTGTGCAAACTTCATCCGTCTAATTGAGCCATGGAACCGGACTCACCTGTACATCTGCGGGACCGGAGCCTACAATCCAGTCTGCACCTTCGTCAACCGGGGGCGTAAACCTCAGGTTAGAAACCAGAACCTTGTCAATGTGGAGCCAAAGAAGGCAATCTCAGTAGATAGAAACTGTTTTCTCCACCTGCATCATTAAAGATTCAGCTTGTTGCCTCACCTGTCAAACCTTTCCCTCCTACCGCCTTACACTGGCCCTGTCCTGAAATGCTCACCACACCATACGCTCCTCTACTCTACTCAGAGTGCACATAAGGGTTCAAGTGCACATGCAGGGACGTACCAATCCGCTTTTTTAATGTCTGAGTCTGCTACAGACATCTGAGGTTCAGTTTCAGACGATACAGAAAAACGGTGCTGAATTAAAATGTTGTTTTTAAGCACAGAGTAAATGTACTGAATTACAAATTTATTTGACAACTCTGCACCAATACAGCTCACTTTAATACACCAATAGATTCACAAGCATGTAAAAACAACACAATAGGATTATAACAGCCAATGTAAAACAATATGTTGACTTCCTCGGTCAAACGTTTAAAAAAATAAACGACGATAAACCTTTTTTCAAATGGTTCAGAAAGTGTAAATAGGAATTCTAAAAATAAAATAAATGATAAAGCATGACGTCGCTCAGAGCACAGTGGGTAGAATTAGATTGAATAGATCGGTCCTTTTGGATCAGGGAGATTGTCACCGATACCCGATGTAGAATCTGTTTTCACCATCAGGACCGATGCAGTTATGAATATCGCATTAGTGCATCTTTGCCACAATTCATCATGGAGCGATGAATTGTGGGTAATACACTTTGCCAAAGTCTGTTGTAATGCAGGCTTTAGCCAAAGTGTGGGTTGAAGGGGAAGTGGCAAAAGAGAACTTGGACACAACGCACTCGAACCCTTCAGCAGGAACGAGCGTTTGAAGGACATAAGGGTGGAAGTGGGAGTATTGGGACCAGGCCAAAGTCTAGCCATTATGACAACTTTCCTCCATCATTTGAAAAGCAGCTCTTGGTGCCATTTGTCCACATGCAGTAAAGCAACCAGCCTCTCAACACACAGCAGTTACTCCCTCTCTGGTTAGTCTCAGCATTTATTGGAAGCCTGAACTAACGACTTTGCCACACTCCGCAGCAACGCCTTTTTTTATTTATTTTTTTAAATATCACACTTGTTCCCAAACAGCAATTAAGGGAATATCCATTTTAAAAAGCACTAAATTGCTTCATTACTGCTTCCTCTAGAGATCACAGAGAGCACGGTTTGCATGAGTTCCCTTTAAAAACACACAGTTCGCCTGTGACTCCCCCCTCCACCCCCAAACACCACAGGCTAATCAGGGACCTCCATCCAGTCGCCCGCATATCCATCCACCGCTTCATGCATTCATCCAGGCAGGCCACCTGCCAGACTCTACCATGTGGGACGTTTGGTAATTGGAAGTGGGAGCTCCCATTATGGGGTGCAAGTGGAATGTTCCATTAATGAGGCCAGTTGTTTTCTCTGGAACAGCAAACAGACGGACCGAGTCATGCCCCCCGACAGCACCTTTTCTGAGGCGGGCCAGCTCGTAAACCAAAAGTCAGGAATCAAGCAGTTTTTACACGTGCCTGGTTCTTATTAATTTAGACGGCCTGTTGTTCTCTGATTGGACCCATTGAGGATAGTTTTGGAGCGGTGTGCGCACGTGGGTTTGGGAACTGTTTTCAGTGAAATATTTTTGCTTTTGCTGCAGTTTTTAGCAGGTTTAGGATAATTTGGCAGTCATTGGTTTAAATGGAGGATCGGAGGACTGCTGTTGTTCAGCTTTCCTGCAGATATGAAATTACAGCAACAACGTCTTGTGGAACCAAGCACAACCATGCGTAGTGTGCTAAAAGTCTCTTGAACCTTTTCACATTTTGTGACAGTATAAACACAAATTTTAATGTACTTTAATGGGATATCATGTGAAATAAGTAGGAAAAGAAACATGAAGCAAGATATAATATATATTTTTTTTTTACAAAAATAAAATTAGCATTCTCCATATTATTATGCTGCAAATGTCACATTTGTATTGTAACAACTGTGAAATCTTTTTAAAAAATGTGATATTAACAAAGCAGGTCTTGATCCCATGTTGCAATTTGTTTTGCTGAAATCAGAATTTTTTTTTTTTTGCGTGATCGGTCATGCTGCTAGTTAACTGACTGCACTCAGACCTCTCCATGACCTTTCTACGACCCCAAAGTGACTCGTCTGCGCAGAAGACAGAACACAGACATCACACAGCATTGCTCTGTTGACAGAGGTAATAATGGAATGGAAAAGATGCTGCCGTCTTTGAATCGATTTTGAAGTTGTTGAGCAGTGGGAGCCGATAGTCTTTCCCACAAGGTCATAACAAGGCAAAGGAAGCTAAGAAAAGGAATCCTAATTGATCACATCTGACTTCTTCTGGTGCAGAAGTCACTACAATGATGTAAAAGTCTGAAAAATGTGACATGACACTTTGGGAACTACTGTAAACACATCCAACTTAGAATCACATATGAAAGTAGCACAAATCAGACTTTTTTGGGGTGGCGACAGGATCTGAATTGGGCTATTTAGACAATCATGGAAAAGTTGGATAAGGATTGCATGTGCCTGAAGTGTGACTGCAGCCTTACTGTGTGTTTGCAGCATTATGATGTGTGGTTAAAAAATGAAACGTTTTTATTTGTAAGCAATTTTGAAATCTGGGCCTTTCCCGTAAAGTCCCAGTAAAACACATCGACGTTTCTGCTTGTGACGTGACAAACAGTGAAAAAGTTCAAGAGGCATGAATGCTTTCCTCCCAGGCGGTGTGCCTACTTTAGCGGTAAATGTTTTACTTGAGGAGTTTTTCATCATGTTTTGCAATCAGAAGTGCCCCCATGCAATTCACCCGGCTGCACAAGGAGGGCCTTGATCCTCCCTCGCCAGCCGCGTAACATCCAGACTGTATTGCTGTTTCCTGTTTTAGACGTCCATGTATCTGCAGATGGCCCTGGCCAGGGGAAGGGCCAGCCGCGCGGCCGACCCCAGCGCGGTGCACGACACACTTGGACTGAAGGTGCGATGCGGGCCCCTGTTTGCGCCGCGGCCCCAGCGGACTGCCGGGGCTCGCGGTCACCAGCAGCATGCCCTCCATTCTTTGTGTCTGAGCACATCCTGTCAATGCCATTTTAAATCTAAAAGCCATCGTCCGTTTATCTTTGTAACATTTAGCATGCGCCTTTTTTTTTTTTTTTTTTTTAAGTTTGTGCACCATCCTCAAAATTGGATTTCATGTTTTATTCGTACTTTCTTTGTGTCCTCCTCAATGTCGCAGCACATCGTCTTACTCGTCATCATCCTTTGTTCGTTTTCGCTTCCTGTATCTGTGTTAAATGCCACGTTTTGCATGAGAGCGGGGTTATCATGTGAAATGGGGCTGATCACGCTGCTAAAAACACAAGGCTCAATTTGAATTGAACAGGCTTTTTGTTCCCTTTCAGCGCATGGCATTTAGTTTCATTTACCACATATTAAGCCTCATATCAGGATCGGTGGATATTCTAATCACTCACGTTGCTCGTTTGAGTGAATCCAGCTCGCCCCACCCGAGCAGCACTGCGCCCCTCCGAGGCCGAGTCAGCATCTGACCCACTCCCACAGCGGGGCATGTTAGCCCAGAGCAAACACCAGCCATCTGTATCCAACTGGCTGCGCTATGAGGGAAGGAAAACAGCGACATACTTGAACATGTCTTCACTCGAAAGACTTTGGAACAGGCTTAACGTGAAATAGTTCACTTCAAAATTAGTTCAGTTCCTTTTAAAACGTATTCAAGCCCCATTGGATTTGATTTTAATGTATTGTATTAGGATGTCTATGGCAGACCGACACAAAGTGATACAGTATCTTTTCAAACATATTTAGAATTCAAATACCAAACGCCAAATTAAAATCTCAAAAGTGTGGCTTGCACTTGTATTCAGAGTCGAAACTGTCCAAGTTTTTGTCAGCTTTCCACATGAGGACACCAGATTTTTATGCTCGTTCTTCCCAAAACTTCCTAAAAAGTTTAGTTAAACTGCATAGAAAGCGTTTGTGAACGAAAATGCTCAAATCCTGCCAAGGATTCTCTGTCCATTATAGGTATGGACTTTGACTAGGCCATTCTAACAGATTAAATTGGCCGATTTGGCTCTGAACCATTCCTTTGTACCTCTGACTGTGGTAAACATCTTCTTGGGATTTGTTTCTCACCGCTGCTCCATGAAGGTAGGTCTTATGGAGTTGGTGACCAGTAGTTGTCATAGCAACAAACTGCGTCTCCTCCAAAGTCGTCCTATGGTTGCTTCATTGCCCAGGCTGCATCTTTAGGTGGTTGACTGTGTTTGGTTATGTTTGCAGTTGAACCTCACTACCTTTGCTTCTTTTAACCTTGATTTGCTTAACGGAAGCACAGCAGTTTCAAAAAGTTCACATTTAGGAATGATGATTTTTTTCAGCTCTATCAGATTAATGAACTTCACAAAACTGCAGTGGAAAAACTTTTTTTTTTTGCATTACGATTCATGTGACCAACAACCAGATGCTACTACTGGTGGAAAGGGTGAGGAAGGCGACAGGAAGTGGTGCGAAGATGTTGTCATGGCGTATTTTTTACTGAAATCTCATGTGAACAAACTTATTCATGCCAGATTTTGTTTGAATTTCTTATTTAATGGAAACCTCATAATTGCAAAATTGTTCTTTCGACATTAGCGGAATTTTGGCAAAGTTTTGTGCACATTTGCGATGTATTCTCTTTATGCCAATTTTTTTTATAAAAGCAACTGTTTAATTTTAAACAACAAGATAGCAAACAAGGACCCTTTGCTATACATGCAAAGGGTCCTGAATCCAAATATCCGCCACAGATTCCCTCCAAACATTTAAAACCATCCATCGTACACTTTCCACTTTAAGATTATGTGCCAAGTTGTGTTGGTCTGTCATAAAATCCTAATAAATACCATAAAGTTAGTTTGTAATGTAACAAAAAAAAAAAACAATCTTAAGAGAATTGAATACTTTTGCATCCTTTGTAATTTGTAATGTAACAGAACTAAGTGAAGATTTTGCGTGTGGAGGGTTGAGGTCCAGGCGGACTCGTTCAGTGAGGCTTGGAACCCGTAGAGCCTTCAGCTCTAGTTTGATTTTTGTTTTTGGACTTTTCAGCTTTTCTGCAGGATAATTATGTCAACTTTCTATATGAACCCATTTAGACAAATTTTTTTCTTTGGGTGTACATAATTATATGCAACTTCTTTTTTTTTTTTATGCACTTCACTTTATGGCATGGGTTTGAATCAACAAGCCTGCACCTTCTCTCTCTCTCGCGCGCTCTCTCTCTTTTTTTTTTCTTTGTTTCAAAGATGAATAGGTAATTGCAAGTGAAGTCTGTTTGGCGCAGAGCCAAAGTCTCTGTCCCTGACGGGAGTGGAAAAAGAAAAAAAAAAAGATGCGCTCTGGTTTGCAAGGCTCGGCCACAGGACATGTCATCACATGCCACTGCTTTCATTTTACCCTACTCATACGCAAATTTTTGCCAATCACCCACACGCGCTTGTGTGCTGGGAAGCCACAAGCGTTGAGCATCAGTCATCCTGGCCTCCATGCGTGGCTTGTTTTTTTTCCTCCCTCCTCTGGTGGATTACAGGTGTCAGCAGCCCGCGCTCCCACCCATGCGTGCGCGCCGAGAAGAAGCCGAGAGGTTTTCAGCTTACCGTGTAGCGAGGCGCGGCCCACGACGCGTTTCTGAAGTTAGACCCGGCACGGGGACGTTGATTAAAAATTCCTCGCTTTCACTGCATGCATTTTTCTGTATGAACTTACACTCATTATTCTAACACTTCATCCCCCCCCTAACCCCTCCCCTCCTCACCGGGCCCCGTGGGTCCCACAGGTGTCAGAGGCAGCGCTCACGTTCCCTCCCTCATCCTTCCCCCTCCAGGGAATCAGTGGCAAGACGAAGAGTGCTGAATTTACTCCCATCTCTGTGTGATTTTTTTTTTTTTTTTTAACCTTTTTTTTTTCTGTTTCAGGAAGAAATTTTCCACTTGGAGCCGGGGAAAGTGGAATCTGGGAAGGGGAAGTGCTCCTACGACCCGAAGCTCAACAGTGTGTCAGCTTTGATTAGTGAGTGTTGGTGGATTATGCGGGTTCGGTTGTGTGAGGACTCGCTTGATGTCCTTTCAAAAATGACCTGTGGGATAATTTTGGTTTCATCCCCGGTTTATGTGACATTCCTCTGTCATATATTATTATTACTTCAGTATAGAAATGACTGTGTTCAAGTCTTCTTTACATCGTTCAGTGTACAGTGTCGCGGCGTTCATTTTAAAGCTTTAGATCTTTCCAGACTTTGAGGAAAAGGACCAGAAACACAGCAAAAAATTAAAAAATAAGGTTCAGTGTGGATGCAGTAATTGATCACGATGCAGCGCCGTAAGAAGCCGCAGACCTCTTTGTCCTTTGGTACAAGGTCTCTGAACCAGTTGCCACCAGTGGAAGGGGGATTTTCTTTCTGCGGGGTGTAAATCACCGGCTCCCCTTTCCCACATTAGCGCAGTACCAGCTGACCAGCCCGGTACCGGGACCGTCGTCTAAGATGGATTAACCTCCCTCTGCCATCAGTTAGCTCCATACAAGGGACACCGTTGTTCGTGTTGATAAGGATTAAGAACCCTGCGCCACCACAGAAGATTTACCATTGACCACCAACTGCTCAGCTCGGCGCTACATTAGACACGCAATCATCTGTGGACGTTTTAATGATACATCATCAATCTCCCCACAGCACCGCTTGGGACCATGACATTGTGTATAACGGGGGTAGAAGAGTATCTGGTTTCTCCTGCTGTTTGCGTGCGCAGAGCCGTACACCTGCTCTTCACAGCGGCGCCGTCAGAGCAGATGGAAGAACCAACACATTCAGCTGAGCAGGATCAACAAACTTACAGCTTGGATTTTTCAATCAGCTACGTTTCTGTCAAAGTTTTTTGCCAAAGTTCATTGCAAAAGAAAAACGTTTTATTTTTTTACATTTCTTTTCCGACCACTTTCAGGGGATTTCATTTTAAGTTGCATAGTGCAGCTTTGATGAAAAGGATGGACGTTCCTGAACACAGACTCTGCTTCACGCCCAGATATTTTGCTGCACAGTACAGACATATGCGCTTTCTCAGAGTGTTAACCTGAACTGGGCTGGTCTGTTTTCTCTCCTTGTCAGATGGAGAGCTGTATGCCGGCGTCTACGTCGACTTCATGGGAACCGACTCAGCCGTTTTTCGCACTTTGGGGACCAAAACTGCAATGCGAACAGACCAGTACAACTCCAGATGGTTGAATGGTAACGATCCTCTTTCATCACGTTTTCCTCCATGACATCTTAATACACAACACAAGCAGGATTGCAAATGTGCGGTATGTGTGGTAAAGTCCACTGTGGCGATGGCGTGTGTTTCAAATCCACCAGTAGCAAGATTTCAAACAGATGTATTCCCCCCTTTTTTCTTTTTCTTTCATGACGTAGATCCCACCTTCGTTCACGTGCACCTCATCCCGGACAGCGCAGAGAGGAACGACGACAAGCTGTATTTCTTCTTCAGGGAGAAATCCTCCGACATGGGTCAGAGTCCCGTGACCCAGTCCCGCATTGGACGCATCTGCCTGGTGTGTACACACACACACACACACACACACACACATGCAGTATGGAGTGGTTTCGGTTAGCTTAATGAAAAGAAAACCTGGAGCGTTTAAACGAAGAGCCTGCGCTCTCCTGAGGCGAGTCGCCCGCTGTGTTTGAACAGCTACAGGGTTTGGCTAACTCTAACACGCTGGAATCCACATGTGTTTTTAACCTTCCTGTCTACAATGCATCCTTCTGTTTGTGAGACTGCTCTCTGACCTCTGACCTCATGGTCTCCCTGGCCTCTTCTCCCTGGTAGTTCTGATATTTCTAGGTGATTTTTGTCTGGAGGGGGAAATACCGCCAGAAGACTGCTTCATTTCAATTCATTTCAACGTCCTGCTCTGAAAACTGAAAGCAAAGGCAGAAAAATAAATCACAACAAAAAGCTGGTCGCACACCATCGCAGAAAAACTAAATCTTACCAAGTATTTTTGGTCTAGTTTCTAGTGCAAATGTCTTTGTACATTTGAAATGAGAAACTTTTCAGCAAGAAATAGGAGCTTACATAGTAAGTAATATCTAGTTCTGCTGGCAAGTTATTTAACTTATAACAAGATATTTTTTTCATGTTGTAAGTGGAGTAATCTTTTTTGAGCAATCGCTGACTTAAAACAAGCTCCTATATTTTCCCTAAAAGTTACTTATAAGTTAGTTTTGTCTTATTTCAAGTGTACTTGGATATTTGCACTAAAAATTCTGGGTAAGATTTGGTGTTTTTGCAATGATCTTGGTGAACTGATTGTTTGTGTTTGTACGACTTATTTTAAGTGTGTGTGTGTGTGTGTGCGTGTGCGTGTGCGTGTGTGTGTGTGTGTGTGCGTGTGTGTGTGTGTGTGTGTGTGTTTCCATCTCCATCAGGTTTATATTTTTGCGTGATCATAATGGCGGCGATATGTACTTGCTTGCTTGTCTTCTCAGCTGTTCTCTGTTGTATTCGTTTAAAAGTGAGGGTGCCCGTCGGCGCCCTCCAGAGGCACTTCCACGTCACTGCTCCTTCACGTCACATCTGGATGCTCTTGCCGCTGTTCTTTAAACTGATCTTAATCGGGAGCGTAAAAGCAATGAATATTGTTGAAACACTTTCACTTCTTACACCGTAGATGGTTGGAAAAAGAATGTGAACCAGCAGATGTAGCTGAACTCGTCGTCACCAGGATGAATTCTGTCTTCACTCGGTAACAGCTGGAGGAGAAAATTGTTTTTTGACCCAGTCATCGACCCCTTTCTACCTTCCAGACTTTACAACCAGCCCTGTGTGTGCGTGTATTTATGAGTGTGTGTGTGTGTGTGAGCTCCTGCATGCTGGTTTTTCTTTGTGAAGAACAGTCAGAGGGATGTAGCTGATGAAGAAACTGTGTTTTTTTCTCACCTCCTCCCTCAATCCCCCCTAACAGAATGACGATGGAGGTCACTGCTGTCTGGTCAACAAGTGGAGCACCTTCCTGAAGGCCAGGCTCATCTGCTCGGTGCCCGGGACCGACGGCATGGAAACACACTTTGACGAGCTCCGTGAGTGTATACGCATTTCCATCTGCAAAGTAACATCCTTAATATTTTAGATGTGATCACACATTGAAAGAACTAAAAAATATGTATATATGTATTTTTTTTTCCATTTCGAGAAGAAGCAAAGAGGGGCTGCATCACCTCTCATGAGTGCAAACACACATCCTGTCATTGATACTATGAGTGTGAGCAGCACAAAGAATCCTACTACTGTAGGTCTTTGAAATGTTTGTTGGAATATACATTCCTGAGTGTTTGCAAGAAAGTAGGTTGATGTTCAGATGAATGATCTGGAACTTCAGTCCGTTCTCCAGAGGCGTGGCTTCAACCTGTTTCTCCCCCAATCGGCCGTTGCCAGATTTGTTTCCATTTGCAGATCCTGTGTTCTTCCTCTGCATTTTCTGGAACCTCTACAAGAGCATTAGAAGCGCGGCAGACTGCATTCGCTGATTGGACTGTGGACTAACACCATTGGATGAGCGAAGGCGTTGCATACAACATCAAATGGAAGGTGGCATTTGCCCGCAACAGACAAATATACCGAGAGATATCGGTGGAAATTGGCTGGCCCAAGCGCAGACGGGCGAAATTACATGATCAGATCGTTGACGCCTACTGCTGTGTGTCCACATTTCTACATTTACGTCCACATAGCGAGGAAGAAACTGCCGATGGTGATTAACCCGCAAGAGTGAAACTTGATTATTGAGAATATGTGTGAGGCTGCAGTACCTCTAACTAATCTAAAAGAATAAAAAGCACCTTACCAGGACTGTTTCTGTAATGGCAACTCGTTGGCACTCTGGTTCTATGCCCGTTTAGACTCGTAAAAAACACCATCGTGGTTTTTATAGGTAGAGGCCTTGGTAGTCCATAAACTTCATAAAGTGTAAAATGTTCATATGTGGAGTCAGTTGACATAAATGACAGAGTGTGGAAAAGGTTCTGGCTCTTCCTTTTCCAAACGAGGTTTCTGCCTCTACTGGTTAGTTCAGTGTTGACTCAGACCCGGCAGTGCGGGAGTGATTCTGTGAGATGGATGGT